>JAKSZT010053768.1:1874228-2214897 GCA_026826555.1 Tolypeutes matacus
TTCCTTCCTTCCTTCCTTCCTTCCTTCCTTCCTTCCTTCCTTCCTTCTTTCCCTCATATATAGATCCAGCATTTATTAAATTCTCAATACATATAGATAGACTGAGAGGACCCAAGGTGCGTAAGACATGGAATTTGCTCCAAAATAATTCATAATCTATAGATGCAGGTATATACACAATTAAATATGTTTCATGATATGTTCTGTAGTAGTTGTAATAAACAGGGCAATAGGGAAAGATTAATACAAACTGGGTGAGAATATAGAGAAGAGCATCAGAGAAAACATATTTGTGCTGAGACTGAAAGCATAATTAGAATTCCAGCCAGCTAACATTGTAGAACTACGGGAGAAGGTCATTCAGGCAGAAGGAACGAGAGACAAGACAAAGAGGTATGACAGTATATGTGTGTTTGGAGTAACAGTAATTTAGCACTCTGGTAGGTAAGATTGGAAAGGCAGACTGAGACCAAATTGTGATTTGGCTGTGATCTGGTCCTTGTAGGTCATTCTAAGAAACTTGAATTTCAATCTGTAGAAAATGGAGAAGCATCAAAAGATTTGATTCAGAGAAATGAAATAATTACTTTTGGATTTAAAAACTAACTGGCAACTGGGAAGGAAATTAAAGGAAGAAGACAAGTTGAGAGAGCATTGCACTGGTGCAGAGGAGAGAACTGAGGACAGTGGGAAAGAAGTTAGAGTAAAATCAAATAGGTATTTCCTACCTCGAATCATCATATCCTCAGTACTATGGGGAAGTTCATTCTTTTAAAAATGTTGTGGATAGTTTTTCCAGGATTCTGACACCAGGTTGAGGTAAAGTTTGGTGACACAAATGTGTCAGGTATTGGGATTACACATGGATACATGTAGAGGATTAAATGGGAAAAGTGACAGAAGGCAATTTATTGTGACAAAAGTTCAAAGTCTTATATTAATTATGGATTAGGATATGTTTACTTTATGTATTTCGAGTTAACCTATTTACATTTCCTCATGGACTAGTTGGATAAAATCAACTGCTATATTCCTAAAATTACAATGGGCTTTACAGGTGAAATTGTTCTAAACATAAGGACTTTTCAAAAGAGGGAAGTGTCTCTACAATTCATTTCTCTACCAAATTGGTCATAAACTTAGTTATTTTTTATTCCCACCTTCAGGACATTGCCATGTGTTCAATAATGATTTAGCCCTGAATAATATGGATGGGATGGATGACAGAGGATAAAGCATCAATATGGTCTTGTTACTGTTTTTATCTTTACAATACTTAAATATGTAAATCTCAATGTCCGCAGTAGTCCTAGCTCAGAGAATGAAATATCAGCCTCACCCAGAGAGAAAATGACCTTGTTTTTGCATCTTTTTGTTGCACCTCTCTTCCCTTGAAGATTTGAAAAGTTCATTAGACAGGGTTCTAGCACTGGCTCTGTGTTCCCTTAATTTCCAAGAATGCTGAGAACATTCTCAAAATATACTAGAGATGCTGCCCTTCGGGAACCAGTTAATTCAGCATGTCACATCTAGGCAAGGGATTTCCAGATTTAGTCCCTGGTCTGATAACACAAAAGAGATACAAATTCAGTGCTTTCCCATTAAGCAAAAGGCACAAAAATTATATAAATCCTGTTTTTTATTCTAGAATTTCACACCTAGGGATTGCACCTCTTTCAGTCTCTCTGACCTATCCAAATAACTCACACATGCCATTAAACACCCAGAGTCCATGGTTACAAGATTACAAAAGAGTAAGCATTCTTTATAAATGACAAACGTACTAAGAAATTATTTGCCAGACATTGATTTTTTATTAGAGCAATTGTAGTTTTACATAAAAATCAATTACCCCAAACATAAACTCTGCATACATTAAGAATTAACTCTGCATTTGATACCCCTACACCAGGCCTTGCTAACCTGTATTCTAGTTTCTGAAACTATCAATTTGCATATTCTAATTATATCATATAAGTGAGATATACAATATTTGTCCTTTTGTATCTGGTTTATTTCACTCCACATGATGTCTTCAAGGTGCATCTATGTTGTAACATGTATCAGAACTTCATTCCTTTTTATGGCTGAATAATATTCTATTGTATGTATATTCCCCAGTTTGTTTATCCATTCATCTACTGATGTATACTTGGGTTGTTTCCATCCTTTGGAAATTGATGTTGCTGTGAACATCAGTGTGCAAATACGGATTGAGTCCCTGCTATCAGTTCTATTGGGTATATATTGAGTCAAATCGTAACTCTATATTTAACTTTCTCAGGAAGCACCAAACTGTTTTCCACAATAGTCACATCATTTTGCATACCATGAACAATGAGCGAGTTTCTATTTCTCCACATCCACTCTAATATTTGTTATTTTATTTGTTTTTAATAGTAATCATTTTAGTGGGTATAAAAAGGTATCTTGTGGTTTCAATTTGCATTTCCCTAATGGCTAATACTGAGCATTTTTCATGTGCACATTGGCTATTTTTATATCTTCATTGGAAAAATTTCCTTTTCAAATCTTTTGCCCATTTTTAATTGCATTGTTTGTCTTTTGGTTGTTAAAATGTAAAAATTCTTTATATATTCTGGCTATTAAACCCTTATAGGATATTTGGTTTCCAAAATTTTCAACCATTTATGTAAGTTGTCATTTTATTATCATGATAAAGTCCTTTGATGCACAAAATTTTTAAATTTTGATTAAGACCCATTTATCTTTTTTTTTTTTCTTTTTGTGTGTAAAGTTTGGTGTAAAGTTTAAGAAACCATTGCCTAACGCAAAGTCCTGAAGATATTTCTGTATGTTTTCTTTTAGGATTTTTATACCTTTTGTTCTTATATTAAGGTCTTTGATCCATTTTGAGTTAATTTTTGTATATGGTGCGAGTAATGATCCGCCTTCATTCTTTTGCTTATGGATATCCAGTTTTCCCAGCACCATTTGTTGAAGAGACCATTCTTTCCCAATTGAGTAGACTTGGCACCAATGTTTAGAATCAATTGGCCATAGGTGTGAGGGTTTTTTTCATTGGCCTATATGTCTGTCCCTGTGACGGTTCTATGCTGGTTTGACTACTCTTATTTTGCAAAACATTTTTCACAAACTGGGAAGTATGAGTCTTCCAATGTTGTTCTTTTTCTAAATGGTTTTAGATATTTGGGGTCCCTTACCCTTCCTAATAAATTTGATGATTGGCTTTTCCATTTCTGAGAAGAAAGTTGTTGGAATTTTGATTGGGAATGTGTTGAATCTGTAAATCGCTTTGGGTAAAATTGACATCAAAACAGTATTTAGTCTTCCAATCCATGAACATTGAATGGACTTCCATTCATTTAGGTCTTCTAATTTCTTTCAGCATTGTTTGTAGTTTTCCACATACAAGTCATTTACAACCCTGGTTAAATTTATTCTTAGAAATTTCATTCTTTTAGTTGCTATTGTAAATGGATTTTTTCTTGATTTCCTCTTCAGATTGTTCATTACTAGTACAGAAACATCACTGATTTGTGTGTGTTGATCTTGAGCCACACCACTTTTTACTAAATTTTTTTATTAGCTCTTGTAGTTCTGTTACGGATCATGTCATTTGCAAATGGGGAAAGTTTTATTTCTTTTCCAATTTGGATGACTTTTCTTTTTCTTGCCTAAGGGCTCTGGCTAGAACTTCCAGTACAATGTTGAATAACAGTGGTGACAGTGATCATCCTTGTCTTGTTCATGATCTTAAGATGAAAGATTTTGGTCTTTCATATTGGGTACTTTGTTAGCTATGTTTTTTTTTTCATATAAGTCCTTTGTCATGTTGAGGAAGTTTTCTTCGATTCTTAGATTTTTGAGTGTTTTTGTCTAGAAGGGGTGCTATATTTTGTCAAATGCCTTTTAAGTGTGAATTGAGATGATCATGTGTTTCGTTTTGTTTTTACTTCATTCTATTAATATGGTGTATTACATTATTTGATTATCCTATGTTGAAACACCCTTGCATATCTGGCTTAAATCCTACTTGATGATGGTATATAGTTTTTTCAGTGTGCTGTTGGATTTGATTTGCAAGCAGTCTGTTGAGATTTTTGTGTCTATATTCATAAAAGAGTTTTGTTTGGGGGGGGTTGTTGTTGTTGTTGTTTGAGGTATCGGGCTGGGGATTCAAACCAGGACCTCGTATGTGGGAAGCTGGCGCTCAACCACTAAGCCACATCAGCTCCCCTGAGTTGGTATTTTGTTTGTTTGCTTTTGTTTGGGTTTTGGGATTTGTTTTGTTTTGTTTGGCTTTTAGGAAGCACTGGGAACTGAACCCGGGACCTTTCCATGTGGGAAGCAGGCACTCAACCACTTGAGCCACATCTGCCCCCTTCATAAGAGTTATTGGTCTGTAATATTCTTTTCTTGTGATATCTTTATCTGGCTTTTGTATGGGGGTGATATTGGCCTCATAAAATGAATTATCTTTACTTGTTATTTGCTTATTGAGATGTTCTATATAGTTCCTGTATTTCTAAGGATTTTTCCATTTCATCTAGGTTATCTAATTTTTGCATGAAGTTATTCATAGTATCCTCTTATAATCCATTTTATTTCTGTAGGATTGATAATAATGACTCCCTTTCATCTCTGATTTTAGTCATTGGCATCCTCTCTTTTTTCTTTGTTAGTCTAGCTAAAGTTTTGTCAATTTTTTAATCTATTCAAAGAATCAACTTTGGGGTTCATTGACACTATTTTTTTATTAGTTTCTATTTCATTTGTCTCTTGCATAATCTTTATTTCCCTCCTTCTGCTCACTTTGTATTTATTTTGTCTTCTTTTTCTAATTCCTACATGTGTGATGTTAAGTCTCTTAATTGAGATCTTTCTTCTTTTTTAATGTAAGCATTTAGAGCTATAAATTTTCCTCTTTACTGCATCTCATAACATTTAGTATGTTGTTTTTTCATCTTCATTTGCCTTGAGATATTTCCTAATTTCCTTTGTGATTTCTTCTTTGACCTTTTGTTGGTTTGAGTGTTATTTAATTCCCTTATGCATGTGAATTTTTTCAGTTCTCCCTCTGTTCCTGATTTTTGGCTTCATTTCATTGTGGTTAGAAAAGATATCTTGTTTGATTTCAATATTTTTCAATATCTTTTGTTACCTAAAATATGGTCTAGCTTGGCAGATGACCCATATGTTCTGGATAAGAATGTGTATCTGCTGTTGTTGGGTGCAGTATATTATATCTGTCTGTTAGGTCTTTTTGTTCTATACTATCATTCAAGTTGTCTATTTCCTTAATGATCTCTATATATTACCCATTGTTAAAGTGTTATATTGAAGTCTCCTACTATTAATGTAGATCCAACTATTTTTCCATTTACATATGTCAATATTTGCTTCTTATATTTTGGGGCTTTGCTGGTAGGTGCATATATATTTATAATTATTTTGTCTTCTTATTGAATCAACCCCTTTATCAGAATATAGTGTCTTTCCTTGTCTTTGTAACAGTTTTTTAATTAAAATCTATTTTATCTGATCTGAGTATATCAACCCAGATGTTTTTTGGTTACTATTTGGTTGGAATATATTTTTATTATCCTTTCAATTTCAACCATCTTGTGTCTTTGAATTTAAGTTGAGTCTCTTGAAAACAGTATGTAGTTGTCTAGCTGTTTTTAACTCAATCTTCCATTCTGTGCCTTTTGACAGATTTTAATCCATTTATATTTAAAGTAAGTACTGTTAATGTAGGACTTTCTTCTGTCATTTTGCTATTTGGTCTTTATAAGCCTCATACATATTTGTTGCTCAATTCTTCCATTAATGCCTAATTTCATGTTTATTTGATTTTTTGTAATGATCCATTTTGAGTTCCTTCTCATTTCCTTCTGTGTATATTTTACAGATATTTACTTTGTGGTTACCACAGAGCTTAAATTTAAATCTATGAATCTATAATAATTATGCTTGTTTTGAAAACAACTTAACTTTACAAAATATATCTTTAAACACAGTATATGCAAAATGCTAGATTTTTCATTACTTTTTATGCATTTGCAGTTTAGATCCTATGCAAAGCCTTTGCAAATTGCCTTTGTGCAGCTGGTCCTCTCTCTCAGAGATTAGCCTTTCTACCAAGAAGATCAGTATTAGGCAAAAACATGGGGTCCTCTCCTTCTTTCTAAGTCTGTCTCTTGCCCTGGGCCTTCACATATTTATAAGAATCTAAATGTTCCATTTACTTCCTATGAAGTATCTCAGATACTTTATTGTATGTATTGAAGCCAATAATTATTTGCCCAAGTGATTTGATTGTTTCTTATACTGCTTTAGCTGTACACAAGCTGCTTCTGCTTATAGGGCAAGTGCTGAGAGTGTAAGCCAGAGATAACTGGTTCAGTCTTTCAGATTGCCACATGATTGATGAGCACTGGCATACAGGCACCATATTATGTGCTTAGGGTTTACTCTTTTTTCTCTGGAACCTGGCCAGGGACATACAATGACAGACCAACTCCACATGCACTTGAGAAGGAGTGGGAAAGAAGCCTGCAAATGTGCCACAAGCTTCTCCTACCATTTTTAAGTTGTGTTTTCCTGATTTGGCACACATCTAGTTACTTCAAACCCTTGTCTATTTTCTGGAGTTCCAAGGAAGATAGCTCTACCAGTTTTCCTAGTTGTTCAAAGGTTCTGTTGAGGAACAGAACCCTAGAGCATCTTACACTGCCATCTTGTTTGACCAGATGGCTTATTTTAAATGCCAAATATGTGTTAATTCATTTAATCTTCATAAGAGTCTATAAGAAAGCTATTATTACTTTTTCTATATTTCAAATGAGCTACAGAAACAAACTAATTTTTGCAGTGTAGCACAAGTAGGAGGTAGAATTGGGATCTTAAATAAGGCTCTCTTGTTCCAGTCTGTGTTTTTAATCACTAAGCAATAATTTATGTTTGTGTTGTTTACACACACACAGAAAGAGAGAGAGAGAGAGAGAGAGAGAGAGAAGTTCTGAAGAGTCATATTAAAAGTGTTTTCAGTGATGTAATTTCATATTCTTTTAATTGTCTTCTTTTCTTTTTATCTTTTGAAATGTTTTTAAATTAACTAAAAATTGCAGAAGGAGTACATACAGTTTCCATATATCCTTTACCATACTGCCCATAATACTTACATAACTAGACTGTAATTTTTAAAACCAGGGAATCAATATTGTTACATAATATTAACCAAAGTTAAGACCTTATTTATATTTCAACTCATTTTCCACTAATGGCCATTTTCTGTGTCAGGATCCAAACCGGGACTCCACATAGCATTTACTTGTCATTTCTCCTTTGTCTTCTCTAATCTGAAAAGGTTACCCAGTCTTTCCTTGTGTGTTATAACCTTGACACTTGGAAGGCTACAGGTCAGTTTAGGCTTTTTGTTTGTTTGTTTGTTTGTTTTGGAGGGGTGGGTTTTTTTCCATTTGGATTTGACTAATAGTTTCTCACAATTAGGCTAATGTTTTGTATTTTTGGCAAGAATAACTTAGAAGTAGTATCTGCTGCATTATATCATGGTACACCTGAGGTTGATATATGCTAATCATAGTAACTATACTGATCAGGTTGTTAAGGTGGTGTTTGCTATGTTTTATCATGGGTTTCCCTTTGTATTTAATAAATATATTGCGTAAGATACCTTGAAACTATAAAAATATCCTGTTTCTCCTCAAATTTTCACTCACTAATTTTAGCAATCATCAGTGGGTTATTACTTCAACAGTTATTACTGTGACATTTGCCTCATGATTTTTGTATTTCCTTCACCCTTCTGCATTGCATAACTGGAATTCTTCTGTAAGAAAAAGCTGTCCTTTCTCCCACACTTATTTGTTTATTTACTTATTTGTATGATTATTTATTTATATCTTGGACTCAAGGATGTTTTATTCTATGGATTATATTTCCATACTATCATTCATTTTGCTGCATTTATTTTATTCTAGATTTGGCCTTTGGAACCTACTTCAAGTTGACTCCTGTATTCTTTCAACATGATCCATTCTTTTTTTAGCATCTTCTTACTTTGTAGTACAAAATGATGTTCCAAGATATTCTTACCCCAGCTTTGTAATCAATCATTTATCCACAGAGCTAGATACTTTTATTGGAAAATAATATTTAGAAATCAATGTTGGGGCACTAACTGTGTACATTCCTACTGGGATGTCCTTCCCTCTAGAGACAGAATTATTAAATACACTTATGTATAGTAGCCCACCATGGCAGTTTGCCACATGTGGCAATAGAGTTTGGTAAGGAAGTAACCTTGAGTTGGACTCTTTAGGGCCCTGTAACTGTAAGCTTTTACCCCAAATAAATACCCTTTATAAAAGACAATGTATTTCTGGTACTTTTCATCAACACTCCTTTGGCTGACTAATACAAAATTTGGTACCAGGAGAAGGTGGTCGTGCTTTTGCAGTTACCAAGATGCTGGAATGGTTTTATAAATAGGTAGGGGGTAATTTTTGGAGAAATTGTGAGATGCTTAATAGAAAAGGCCTAGATTGCTTTGAAGAAACTGTTGGTAAGGATATGGATGCTAAGGAGACTTTTGATGAGGCATTAGAAGTAAATGATGAAACTATTATTGGAAACTGGAGGAAAGGTTATCCATGTTTTAAAGTTACAGAGAACTTAGCAAGATTGACTCCTATGTTTTATGGAAGGCAGAATTTGAAAATGGCGATCCAGGACATTTAGCTGAAGAGCTTTCCAAAGTAAACATGGAGAATGTGGCTTGGCTTCTCCTTGCAGCATATAGTAAGATGCTAGATGAAAGAGATAAGCTGATAACAGAATTGTTGGGCACAAAGTAACCCGAAACTGATTCTGGAAATGCCAAGCCTCTGGAAATCAAGCCTCCAGACAATAGTGCCCCATTTGAGGTATTAACTAAACTTGGAACTTGTAAGTCAGAGTCAGGGTTAAAAATGCAACTATCTAGGAAAGACTTGTGGGAGGTCTTACTGTCTGATGGTTTGGACCCCTGCTTCATGCATGCTAAACCAAGAAGCTTTTTGAGAGAACTGAATGAACAAAACCACTGTAGCCTGGCTAAAAGACACATGGAGGCAAGAGACAGAAGGTAAAACAGCTTTAAGAGTAAAATCATGGAAGCTGATGTCTGGAATTAGGACATCTTCTTGAGTCAAGAGAAGGACCCCACCCATGTGTATGGAGAAGGTGAGTTTGCCCGAGCATTTGAAGAGGCTGGATGTTACAGCCTGCTTTTCAGGGATAGTTTTGGCACCCCAGGCTACAGAGAGGGTGGAGCACCTTCTCCAAGGGTTAGGGAGAGTGAGGTCAATACCCTAATTCTCTGAGAGGGGTGGACTTGTTCCCCATAGGTCGGGGATAGTGTGGCCATCACCCCAGTGTTCTTGGAGGGTGAGGTCTGGAATTCATTTGCCACCCAGATGCCTGATGAGGGTGGAACCAAGAAAATAGCTGTTAGGCAAGACTGTGTAAAGGGTGGGTCCCCATGAGGCTCCAGGGAGTAGAAACCATCATCTTGAGAATGTCTCTCAGACTTTGAAACTTAATGAAGTATGTCCCACAGGTTTTCAGAACTATAGGGGATGCAAATGTTTAGCCTTTGTCTTTCCCTTTGCATATTGAAAGCAGATTGTTTTGTAAGTTTCAGATGTCTACAGCCAGATGGCACTTTACCCCAAGACAAACAGTGTTTCTTTAAACTGATTGTGAGGTGATTTTGTATATAACATTGTTACTGATTTAAGGTTTGGTGGATTTTTTTTTTTTTAATATTGTAATTTCTTTTTTGGAATTCTGAAGGTGGAATGTGGCAGTTTGATATGATCAATGAATTCCAAAAAGAGTTATTGATTATGATTGTAAACTGGTCTCTTGCTCTGGGCATGATACCCTTTGGTTATATTAGATTCAGCTGAGATGTCTTTGATTAAATTATGTTAAGATTAGGGCTTTGATTAGGGCAACTCAGTTTGAGTCCCCACCCCCTTTGTGGACTATATAAAAGGACACTCAATCAAGAAGACACAAAAGTAGATACACAGAGAAGATACACAGAGGAAGAGAGATAGCTCCATAGACATGGCAGAGACCTCAAGAACAGAGATGAGCCATTCACCTGCTGTTTTACAGCTGACCTTGTGTAGAGAACAGAGCAGCTGAGCCTGGAAAGAAATAAGCCCCGGGAAGAGAGACAAGCCCTATGCCAGCCTACAGTTGAGATCAGAAGAAACTGGAACCATGGAGCCTCAAGAGGGAAGAGGAAAGCTGAAGCCTGCTGGATGTCACCTGCCATCTTGCTTCAAAATGTGGCAACAGAGTTTGGTAAGGAGGTAACCTTGAGTTGGACGCTTTACAGCCTTGTAACTGTAAGATTTTACCCCAAATAAATACCCTTTATAAAAGCCAACAGATTTCTGGTACTTTACATCAGCACCCCTTTGGCTGACTAATACACCCACATATACATTCATGTCTATGGAACAAGAGAGAATCCATTTCTTTCCTTGTTTTGCCCTCTTTTTTATATGAGCACAGTAAATAATTAAAGGGCCCACTGTTACTTCAATTTTGGCTTGATTGTTTTAATTGGCTACTTCAATACCTGGCAGCTCAGCACCACTCAGCTCAGTTCAGCTCATGACAATCAAGTTTCATTCCTTTTTGAGGTTGTATAATATTCCATTATATGGATATACCACATTTGTTTATCCACTCATCACTTGGTGGACATTTGAGTTATTTCCACTTTTTAGGCTATTATGAATGAAACTACCATAAAATTCATGTACAACCTTTTATGTGGGCATACATTTTCAGTTCTCTTTGTATATACTTAGGAATGGAATTGCTGGGTCATATGGTAATCTATGTTTTACTTTTGAGGAATTTCCAACTTGTATTCCAAAATGGCTGCACCATTTTATGGTCTCAATAGCAGCTTTTAGGGCTAAACTTCTCCACATCCTCACCAATACTTGATATTGTATGACTTTTTTATTATTATAGCCATCCTGGTGGGTGTAAATGTATCTCATTGTGGTTTTGATTTGCATTTCCTGATGACTAATAATGTTGAGCATGATTTCATATGCTTATTGGTCATTTATATATCTGAAATATCTATTCAGAACCTTTTCCCTATTTTTGAATTTGTTGTCTTTTTATGTATGAATTGAAAGTGTTCTTTATATATTTTTGGTACTGGTACTTTATCAGATAGATGTTTTTCAAATATTTTCCCCCTTTCTGTGCCTTGTCCCTTTACTCTCTTAAAAGTGTTCTTTGAAGAACAAAAGTTTTTAATTTTGATGAAGTCCAATTTATCTATTTTATTTCTTTTGATTGTAGTCTTAGTGTCATATATTAGAAACTATTGCCTAGTCCAGGGTCACAAAGATGTACACCTGTGTTTTCTTCTAAAAGTTTTAACATTTTAGCTCTTTTATTGAGGACATTGATCCATTTTGAGTTAATTTTTGCATATGATATTTGGTAGGAGTCCAACTCCATTCTTTTGTATGTGGCTATCCAGTTATCCCAGCATCACTTGTTGAAAAGACCTTCACTTAGTAATTATTTGGCACTGCTTTATTGGAACTTGTCAACATCATATACTGCTAAAGCAGTTTCTTCTTCTGTATCTTAGTTCTTTTTTCTTTAGCCTCGGCATTTGGGTCTAACCAGGAATGCATTCTCTAGCAATTTCTAAGTATGTTTTTTTGTTTTTTGTTTTTTGTTTTTTTATCTTTTTTTTTTTTATTGTGGGTAAAAATCAAAGTTTTCACAATACATACCAAAATTTGCAAAATGATATATAAATATATATGCGTGTATGTGCATTTGCTTACAAAAATGTTATTTACATATATATATAAATATATTTTAAGAGGTGCTTAGATTACCCAAAATATTACGTGGAACCCACTGGGATTCCCATGTTGCCCACCTCCCACACCTCCCACCACATCCCACACAAATATCTCCCACAAGTGTGGCCCACAACCCTCAATGAACTTACACAACATGGGCCTTGCCACCAACCATAGACCACAGTTCACACCGTAGACCACACTCTCTCCCACACAGTTCTGAGTGGTGTGTGCTGATTTAAAATGGCCTACATCCGTTGCCACAACGGTACTCAGGACAACCTCCAAATCCCAAAGAAACCCCTGTATTTCAACTGCTCATCCCCTCCCTGCCCCAAAAGTGTCAAGTGGCCACTGGCTCCACCTCATTGTTATAATTTCTTGCATTGCTAGAATCACCATATGTGAACAACAGAATACCATCAAGTCCACTCTAGTCCATAATTCTTCCCCTAATCCTGAGGGGACTGGGATGGTGATGTCCATTCCACCTCCAAGTGAGAGAGGGCTTATATACCATGGATATGGTGGGTGGGAAGATCCTGCCTGCAGATGCAGGCCCTCTCCGTTCCCTGGGATTGCCATTGCCCATCATTGTCTCCTCGCCAGGTGACTTGGATGAGTCCATTGAGCTGTAGGGTAGGAGTTGCAGCTCCACCGAGATTCCATGCACACCTGGCACATAGGTAGGCCAGAGGCTCCAGTCTCTGGAAGTATACCTAAAAACTTCAGCATCACATATAGGTTTGAAAAGAAGGGACTGATGAACCATGTGCAGGGAGGACTTATTTGAGTCCAATTCTGTCACTCTCAGGAGCACAGATTCCAAAATAGAACCTTAATGATAAGGCATCAGTCTCTGGGTCTATCCCCACTTATATAGGACCTGGGTGTCTCCAGAGCTCTCAGGAGCCCCTCTGTGTGGGGTGATAGGCACTTAGATGTTCTATGAGCTCCTACTGAGGTGTACGTAAGAGTTACCTCTGGGATGACTTCCCGACTCTCTTTGAAGTCTCTTAGCCACTTGAACTCATTTGTCTTTACCTTTTCCCCCTTTAATTCAAGGTCTTTTTCCAGTTGTGTTGCCAGTTGGCACTTCGTATTAATCCCTCATTACCAGGGAGGCTCATCCCCCGGAGTCATGTCCCATGTTGGGGGGAAGGTAATGCAATCATATGCTGAGTTTGGCTTAGAGAGAGGCCACATTTGAGCAACAAGGAGGCTCTCAGGTGGCAATCCTTAGGTACCCCACAACTGCAGGCTAAGTCTCAGTTACAAGAGCAAAGACTCACAAGGGTAGTCATCAATAAAAAGAACACATCAGTGGGTCATCCTCTTTTGACAGACACTGTCTCTGCACTCAGAGGACTATTGCTGCTCCCTTGGAGACTGTGGCAGAGCTTTTCAGGCTAGGAATTCAGATTCCCTCATTTATTGTGTGATTGTCCACCCATCGTGACCATGCCCCATCTTTTGATCTTTTGAACGATTTTGTATATCTTTCATGTATATTCCGATGAACTAATTCCCATGAAACCCCCCTCCCAGACACCCACCACCAATAATCCCCTGTTGTCTCATTGTAACCCTTCTGTGATCCAAATCTTCCATGAACATGTAGTCCATAAAATAATCAAATACACTTACTAGGAAAAAGAAACAAGTATGATAAGCTTACATGCAAGAGACAAACATAAGGAAACTCAGGGGAAAAAAAAAAAAAAGAGAGAAGGAAATAAACAAATAATCAAAAAAAAACAAAACAAAATATAATATAATTAGTGGATTGGGACATTCAAAAAATGGGCAAAAAAGGGAAGGAAATACCTTTAAAATATATATATTCTTTTTTTTTTTTCCTTTCTCTTTTCTTTTCTTTCCTTCCTTTTATCACTGTGTTATCGGATGTCTGGTGTGCCATGACACCTTCCCCCTCTCAATCTCCATTGTCTCCCAATTTTTCATTTAATTTTCAAAGAAGTTTTAGGTCACAGCAAAGTCACACACGGAGTGCCAGAGACTCCCAAACACCAAGCCACCCCCCCTTCCCCACCCCATATTAACCCCCCCCTTTTTTTGGATGTTAGCATTGTTATAACTGTTATACAGATAGCAAAATATAGCAACTAAACATTGTCAATGATTTACAGTATAGTTTACAGTTTAGATGATACAGTTTAATAATTTTGATGATATTTACCATGTCCTGTGTCCGTTACTGTAAGGTAATGAAAAATCTTCCCCATGAACACCAAACACCCCATTAGATCTTGACTGTTCCCTTCTCCCCAGCCCCCCAGGGCCCATGATACCACCCTCTCCCGACCCATGGAATGACAAGATTCACAGTTACATGCCTTGGGGATTTGAACCTGCCCTTCCTAATCCACACACCCGCCAGTGCTGCACCACCAAACCCAAGAACACCACCACTCATCTGCCCCATCCCCCAACATGCAACCACACTCTATCCCTTTACCATAGATTATGTCCATATGGGTGATAGCTCAAAGCCTACTCTTCTCTTACTCTCCTTTGTTAACCTATCTTTCAGACAATGGTTCTCAGAGACTGCTCACTTTACTCAGTTCAGATCAGTGAGGTCATATACTGTTCATCCTTCAGTGCCTGGCCAGCTTCACTCAACATAAGGTCTTCAAGATTCATCCATGTTATTCCATGTGTTAGCACTTTGTTCCTTCTTACAGCTGAGTAATATTCCATTGTATGTATGTACCACATTTTGCTTATCCATTCGTCTGTTGATGGGCACCGGGGCTGATTCCAACTTTTGGCAATGGTGAACAATGCCTCTATGAACATTGGTGTGCATATAACTGTTTGTGTCTTTGCTTTCAGTCCTTCTGGGTATATACCCAGCAGTGGAATTGCTGGATCATACGGAAGATCTATTGTTAGTTTTCTGAGGAACCGCCAAACTGTCCTCCACAGTGGCTGGACCATACCGCAGTCCCACCAGCAGTGGATGAGGGTTCCTATTCCTCCACATCCTCTCCAACATTTAGTGTCTCCAGTTTTTTTAATAGCTGCCATTCTGATGGGTGTAAGATGGTATCTCATTGTAGTTTTGATTTGCATTTACCTGATAGCAAGCGATGTTGAGCATTTTTTCATGTGCTTTTTAGCCATTTGTATTTCTTCCTTGGAGAAGTGTCTTTTCAGGTCACTTGCCCATTTTTTAGATGGGTTGTTTGTCCTTTTATTTTCAAGGTGTAGGATTTCTTTATATATGCAGGATATTAGGCTCCTATCAAATATATGGTTGCCAAATATTTTTTCCCATTCGGTAGGCTGCCTTTTTATTTTCTTAATAACATCCTTTGAGGTGCAGAAGTTTTTAATTTATCAATTTTTTCTCTTGCTGCTCGTGCTTTGGCAGTGAAGTTCATGAAACCATTTCCTATTACAAGGTCCTGTAGATGCTTCCCTACATTATCTTCCAAGGTCTTTATGGTTTTGGCTCTTATATTTAGATCTTTGATCCATCTTGAGTTGATTTTTGTATAAGGTGTGAGATGGTATTCTTCTCTCATTCTTTTATATATGGATATCCAGTTCTCCAAGAACCACTTGTTAAAAAGGCCATTCTCTCCCAACTGAGTGGGCTTCGTGGCCTTGTCAAATATCAGATGACTGTATATGCAAGGATCTATATCAGAACTCTCAATTCGGTTCCATTGGTCAGTAGGTCTATCCTTGTGCCAATACCATGCAGTTTTGATCACTGTAGCTTTGTAGTATGTTTTAAAATCAGGTAGTGTGAAACCTCCAGCTTCATTTTTCTTTTTCAATATATCTTTAGCATTTCGGGGCCTCTTGCCTCACCAAATATATTTTGTGGTTAGTTTTTCCAGTTCCTTAAAAAATATAGTGTTGACTTTTATTGGGACTGCATTAAATCTGTAGATTAGTATGGGTAGGATAGACATCTTGATGATGTTTAGTCTTCCTATCCATGAACAGGGAATATTTTTCCATTTATTTAAGTCTTATTTGATTTCCTTTAACAGTGTTGTGTAGTTTTCTGTATATAAGTCCTTTACATCTTTAGTTAAATTTATTTCTAGGTATTTGATTCTTTTAGTTACTATTGTAAATAGTAACTATTTACTATTGTAAATGGTATTTTTTTCCTGATTTCCTCCTCAGTTTGCTCGTTATTGGTGTACAGAAATGCTACTGATTTTTGAGCGTTGATCTTATAGCCTGCAATGTTACTGAACTCCTTTATAAGTTCTAGAAGCCTTGTTGTAGATTTCTCAGGGCTTTCTATGTATAGGATCATGTCATCTGCAAATAATGAAATTTTTACTTCTTCTTTTCCAATCTGGATGCTTTTTATGTCCTTTTCTTGTCTCAGTGCTCGTGCAAGTACTTCTAAGACAATGTTAAATAGGAGTGGTGATAGTGTCTTGTTCCCGATCTCAGAGGGAAGGCTTTTAGGATTTCACCATTGAAAATTATGTTAGCTTTGGGTTTTTCATATATACCCTTTATCATTTTCAGAAAGTTTCCACCTATTCCTATCTTTTGTAGTGTTTTTATGAGGAAAGAGTGCTGTATTTTGTCAAATGCTTTTTCTGCATCTATAAAGATGATCATGTGATTTTTTTCTTTCAATCTGCTTATGTGGTGTATTACATTGATTGATTTTCTTATATTGAACCATCCTTGCATACCCGGGATGAAACCCACTTGGTCATGGTGTATAATCCTTTTGATATGTTGTTGAATGCGATTAGCAAGTATTTTGTTAAGGATTTTAGCATCTAGGTTCATTAGAGAAATTGATCTGTAATTTTTCTTTCTTGTGCTATCTTTATTTGGTTTTGGTATTAGGGTAATATTGGCATCATAGAATGAGTTAGGTAATATTCCTTCTACTTCTATTTTTTGGAAGAGCTTAAGTAGAATTAGTGTTAGCTCTTTCCGGAATGTTTGGTAGAATTCAGCTGTTAAGCCATCTGGTCCTGGACTCTTCTTAGTTGGGAGGTTTTTAATGACTGAGTCAATCTCTTTACTTGTAATTGGACTGTTGTGTTCATCTATTTCTTCTTTCATCAATGTCGGCTGTTTGTGGGTTTCTAGAAACTTGTCCATTTCCTCTAAGTTGTCATACTTGTTGGCATATAATTTTTCAAAGTATCCTCTTATGATACTCTTTATTTCTGTGGGGTCAGTAGTGATATCACCTTGCTCATTCCTTATTTTATGTATTTGCATCTGTTCTCTCTTTTTCTTTGTTAGTCTGGCTAACGGTTTGTCAATTTTGTTGATATTCTCGAAGAACCAACTTTTGGTTTTGTTTACTGTTTCCAGTGCTTTCTTATTCCCTATTTCTTTTAGTTCTGCTCTAATCTTTGTTATTTCCTTCTTTCTACTTCCTTTAGGTTTAGTTTATTGTTGTTTTTCCAATTCCTCCAAGTGTGCAGTTAGGTCTTCAATTTTAGCTCTTTCTTCTTTTGTAATATATGAATTTATGGCTATGAGCTTCCCTCTCAGGACTGCTTTCACTGCATCCCATAGGTTTTGATATGTTGTGTTGTCGTTTTTATTAGTTTCAAGGTAGTTACTGATTTCTTTTGAGATTTCCTCTTTGACCCACTGTTTGTCTAAGAGTGTGTTGTTTAACTTCCATATCCTTGTGCCTAACCTGTTTCTCTGGCCCTTAGTGATTTCTAACTTCATTCCGTTGTGGTCAGAGAAATTACTTTGTATAATCTCAATCTTTCTGAATTCATTGAGTGTTGTTCTGTGGCCTAGCATGTGGTCTATTTTGGAGTATTTTCCATGTGCACTCGAGAAGAATGTAAAACCCACTGTATTTGTGTGTAGTGTTCTGTATATGTCTATTAAGTCCAGGTCTTCTAATGTATTGTTGAGTGCCTTAGTTTCTTTATTGATTCTCTGTCCAGATGTTCTGTCTAATGATGATAGTGGTGTGTTGAAGTCCCCTGCTATAATTGTAGAGTCATTTATTTCTCCTCTTAGTTTTTCCAGAGTTTGCCGCCCGTATTTTGAGGCACCTCGATTAGGTGCATAAATGTTGATGATTGTTCTCTCTTCTTGAGACATTACTCCTTTTACTAATATTTGTGTCCATCTTTGTCTCTTACAATAGTTTTGCATTTAAAGTCTATTTTGTCTGATATTATAATAGCTACTCCTGCCCTTTTTCGGCTATTGTTAGCTTGTAAAATGATTTTCCAGCCTTTCACTTTCAGCCTCCTTGAATCCCTGGGTCGAAGGTGGGTTTCTTGTAGACAGCATATAGATGGATCATATTTTCTTATCCATTCTGCCAATCTGTGTCTTTTGATTGGTGAATTTAATCCATTAACATTCAGTGTTATTACTCCTAACGAATTTCTTACTTCAGCCATTTTTTCTTTGGGTTAATGTAAGTCATATGTTGTTTTGTTTCTCTTTTTGTCTTTTCACTTGTTTTTAAACTCTCCTCCATCTCTCTCTCCCTTGTTTTTTCCTTTCAACTTGTAGAGATTCCTTTAGTATTTCTTGAAGTGTTGGTTTTTTCTTGACATACTCTCTTAATTTCTGTTTATCTGTGAATATTTTGAACTCTTCATCATTTTTGAATGCCTATTTTGCTGGATAGAGAATTCGTGGCTGGAAGTTTTTTTCTTTTAGTGCTTTGACTATGTCATACCACTATCTTCTTGCCTCCATGGTTTCAGCTGAGAAATCAGCACTTAATCTTATTGTGCTTCCCTTGTATGTGACGGTTCTTTTTTCTCTTGCTGCCTTGAGTATTTTCTCTTTGTCTTGAGCATTGGACATTTTGACAAGTATATGTCTTGGAGTTGGCCTGTTGGGATTTATACTATTTGGGGTGCGATGTGCTTCCTGGACCTGCACATCCATCTCTCTCAATAGAGTTGGGAAGTTTTCAGCCATTATTTCCTTCAACACTCCTTCTGTTCCCTTTCCCTTCTCTTCTCCTTCTGGGATGCCCATAATGTGTATGTTTGTGCGTTTTGTGTTATCGGTTAATTCCCTGAGTCCATGCTGGATTTTTTCTATCTTTTTGTCTATCTGTTCTACAATCTCTTTGATTTCAGCTGTATTGTCAGTTTCTTCTTCTGTATCTTAGTTCTTTTTTCTTTAGCCTCGGCATTTGGGTCTAACCAGGAATGGAAGTCATTCTCTAGCAATTTCTAAGTATGTTTTAAAAGCCAACTTTCATTCATTGTTCTATTACTCTTCCCTAGAGAGCATTTGTTGATCATGACAATTGTCAAGAGATTTGAACAACAAAACTAAAGAGTACTTGTACTGAGATATGTTCACCTTTTTTTCAAGACTTCTGTTTACCTCTATCCCTGATAAAAATCTTGATTTCCAAACACAAACTTTTAAAAAATGAGATTGTAACATATATGGGCAGGTCAGCCTACTCTGGCATCCATAGAGAGCTAAACCAAAAAAGACCCAAGAACTTGCTGGAGACTAAGCAACAGATATTTCCCAAAGCAATTAAAACGGAAAATAAATCATGTTTTAACTTTGCCATTTTGATGCTAGAACAATTTTTCTAAATAAAAGTACTTGAAAACTTTTAATGAGGCAGAAAAATATTGCCATCTTGTTCAGTTTGTGGTTCTTTTCTCACAGTAAATGCTTGGGGATTTGGGAACTGTGGATTTACTGTTTTCAGGAAGATATACTTAGAGCAGGTAAGGAAATTGGAATTATATTAATGGTCAAAAACATTCCCAATGCAGAAAAAATGATAGTCATGTCAGATACAAAACATAACATTTCTTTAAGGAGACATTATACCTAAAGAATTTAGCAATTATTTACTAGTGACCTAGTAGTACACTATCATTATTAATAATAATATTATTATTATTTGCCTGGACAAAAACTAGCTTTTCTGTTGTCATTGAAATGACTAGTTAATAACTGTGTAGATGCCTCTTCAGTCTTTAAAATGGTGACAATTAATTAAATTGACTTTTTCAGAATAATCTTAGCAACTCTCTTTCACTTAATTTAGAAGTTTCATTAACTGACTGAAAAACTGGGTTGACAATACTCCTACAAATCTACAAGAATGGCTAACATTTTAAAAACTGATGATACCAAATGTTGGTGAGGATGTAGAACAACTGGAATCCAGATATATTGCTGGAGGAAGTAAACAATTAGTACAATCAATTTGGAATACTGGCATTATAAATTAAAGCTAACCATATGCCTAGCCCATGGCTCAGCAACACCACTTCTAGACATTGACTCAAGAGTAATCATAGCATATGACCACCAAAAAGAAGCATGAACAAAAGTGTTTAAAGCAGCCCAAACTGGAAACAACCCAAATCTTCACCAATAAGAGAACAGGTAAATAAATTGTGTGCTCATAAAAATGGAATACTACACAACAATAATAGAGGGACAGCTGATGCATGCAACAATATAAATTACTCTCCAGACATTCGGTCAAGCAAAAGAAACCAAGTACAAAAGAGGACATACTTTATGATTCCATTTGTATGAAGTTTAAGATCATATGAAACTAATGGATGCTGTTAGGAATCAGAATGGTGATTAACTTTAGGGGAGGTATTGACTGGAAAGGGATTTGAAGAAAGTTCTACAGTATGGAAATGTTCTGTGGTGCTCTTAAGCTCGGTGTGATTACAAAGATGAATACATAGGAAAAATTCAGCAATCTGTACACTTGATGTAGTTTACTCATATGTATGGTGTACCTTAATTTAAAAAAATAATTAACTGTGGGGAGAGTACTCCAAGAAAATATAGAAATTTTCAAACTCTTTCAGGAGGAAACAGAGAACAACTTAATTTCATCCACCTATAGTACAAAGAATGAATGAAGACTCTAAAGCTAAATACTTGAAGCAGAGTCACATAGCTGGACAGAAAAGAAGGTGATTAAACATCAGATATCACTCTCACTACCCTACTGCTAATTCAAGTCCATCAATCCTACCATTTCACCTCCAAGAATGAAAATCATAACCAAGTATTGGTCTGCTACAGAGGCAACTGAGTTCTCAGTAAAAATCATGAGATGTTTCAGAAAAACGGATCCTAAAATTTCTAGAGTTCATTTCTTTTGCTCTCCCACTTTACATCCAAAGACTCAATCAATATTCCAGTTCAGCCACACTAAACCAAGTCATGTTAATTCAATTCTACTTGAATGGCTTTTACATAATCCCTAGGCAGGAACCTTGTCAAAATCTTTGCTCATACAATTCCTGGGACACTGCTGACATTCAGTTGCTAATGTACACTACAATTAATATCATAATAACAATAACACAAAGAGAATACTCTTGCAGTTGCAAAAGTACTGGGCTGCAACAAGTACAGAATTTTAATTCAGAATCAACAATGGAAAGAAAGATCAGAAAGTAATAAAAGCAATTCAAGCCAATGTATTCACAAACTTAACCTAAACTGCCATAGAAACAATACTTATTAGGTAAGCCCTCCTGTAGGAGACAGCTAAATTGAGCAGGATAATTTTGTGTTCCTATGCACTTATTTTACCAAAGTGAAGTTTGATATCTTAGCAGCTAAATGAAACCAAACTTTTTTTCTGAAAGTGAAAGAATTTGAAAATGTATGTGCATGTGGGTGCATGTCTAAGTATACATCTATGTGTGTATGTCATTGCATGCATTTGAAATGTTTGAAAGTGTTGATGGATACCGTAAGAAAGAAGTAACAGTAATAAAATACTTCCATGACTGAAAAAGATTATTTGTCTAATTAATGAAAGGAGTTACACCTTTACCTTCTTATTCCACTACCGGAGGAACTACTGGTATAATGAGGATGAATAAACATTCCCTAAAGGTGAAAATTTTGTTGATTTTGTTTGGTTTGTTGTCGATTTTTCCTTTGGAGTCGGCCAAGTTCTATTCTCCAGTCTTCAAGTCAGGAGCACACATCAAACTGTGGCCTGCATTTCTACCAAAAACCCCAGGGCAAGGAGAATTCCCCCAAATCTTGGTTTCATTGAAAGACTCCTTCTACAAGCCCTCCTCTTGAGTGTGTTCCCTAAAGAGCAGCATCTGCGTCACCTGAGGATTTGATAGAATTCCAAACTCTCACTGTTTACTCCAGGCCTACTGAATTAGAAACTCTTGGGGTGGGGCCAGGTAATCCATGTTTTTCCAAACCTTGTAGATGACTCTGATGCATGCTTAAGCTTAAGTTTTTTCTCATCAGTTCCACATCTTCTTTTATGCCCACCCTACCTCGAAATAACTGGCCTAGACCTCTTAGCAGCTACTGTAAGATCCATGTTCCTGTTTCTGATGCATTATTTTTAAAATAATTATTCTTCTTGGTAGAGCCATATTTCCCGTTTGCCACTTTGTACACCATTATGCAAACAGAAAACATTCCAACTAGAGATGGTTAAAACACAAGAAAATGTTTGTATGCCCAAAAATCTTTCCACTGTCTTTTCTACCAATTAGGCTACCAAAAATCACAACAAACCTTCTGCAATCCAGTCCTAAATATAAGTTGTAGAACAGCCTACCACACCAATATCTCACCCCCAACACTCAATTCTCCTGTGTAGCAGGCACATTTACATTTAAGACTATATGGAAGAGATTATGTAGATGTGTTAAGAGTTTCTGGAAAAAGGAATGTGGAGGAAGTAATGTATGATATTTCAGAGCAGAAATTTTAGAAGCAAGTGTTCCTTTTTCCCCATCTATCCATTGGATACAAACAATTGGGGACTCAGCCTGGAGCAGTGGCTCTCACATTTTACCATGCACCAGAATCTCCGGGAGGCCACTTGAAAATACTAATTTTTCAGTCCTAACCCCAAAATTTCTAATTCAGTAGGTCTAGGGTGAGACCTGAGAATTTGCCTTTCTGATAAGGTCTTAGGTGATGCTGGTGCCACTGGGGGCCACACTCTGAGAACCACTGGCCTAGAGGATGATGGAACCCAAAGAAGGAACCTGGTTCCCTACATGACCAAGTGAGGACAGATGCTAACTGACCAAGGTACCCACCTCAAGTTACATATGAGCAATAAACTTCCATATACAAGAAATAAACTTGAATCGAGTTGGAGCCATCTTATTAAGCCTCTTCAGATCCTGGTGTGCTTACACCTGGAGAAGCCCCTGCCCTTGATCCCACAAATGGGCAAGTACCTAACCATGAAATCACAGGAACTGTGCTTGATGGGTGTCATTTGTCTTATGAATACTGAAAGGGCTTTTATCAGATATTGGGCTTTAAAAGATATTCTTTTAACGATTGGAGTCTGTACATTTCTGCTCATTTCAACATGTTCTTGTGTACCATTTTGCTATAAAAGAGCTGCAGCCAGAGAGCATGACTCTAAAATGAAAAACTCGTGACTGGGTGTGGGAGGGAAAAGACTAAAATTAGAGAGACCAACAGGCTAATATTAGGGATTTATTTTGAAAATGCCACTTCTAATAAGAACTAACAAGGGAATTCTCTAAAAATGAATGTATTGGTTTTAGTATGTTAAAGTTTTGTCCTATCCAAACAGGAGAAATAGCTGGATTTTCTGCACTTTTTGGAAGATGTGCAGTCAGATTCAGAAAAGAACAGCATTTATCCACTTACCATGAAGAGAAGGAAAATAAATATTTGTTCCAGATGGAGAAGAGACCAACCATGACAGATGTAGGATGACAATAAAGAAACCTAGAGACATGCTGTTGATCAGTCTCTCTGAGCTCCCAGGATGCTCTCATTTTTCAACTAAATAGTTAAAACATACACACAAAATTAGATATCACATACTGCATTTAGAAGGGTTACTCTGTCACCACGGCAACCAGTTTTGCTTAAACATAGCTCTCCATGTACACACAGTCTAAATTAGCTGGAGAAGAAAAACACATTATATTCCTGGAGCTTATATAAAATCAGCCTATCTGTTACATTTTTCTGAAATGAGGTATTTGAATTTATTATTGTAAATGCTCTTTCTTTGGAATTTTTCTGTTTAGATAGTTTTTCTCTGATCACCAAGGTTGTTATCATCCAGGAAACAATATTACAAATAAAATTTCAGGTGGTAATCAACATGTGAAAAGAATAATTTGTATGTGCTGGCTTTTGTCAGTAAGTTCTTAGTACGTGGAATATAAGTTATATAACCTATCACTTTAGCTTCTCACGTTTTAAATGCTATTTTATTTGGCTCATCCTTGTGAAGTATTTTGGATCACTTTTCTTGAAAGATTATTCCCAAATAGCATTTCCACCTCCACCGATTCCTCCTTATGATAAAATTGCTAAGAAAACAACTTAAAGCAAATTTAAAGAATTTTAAAAAGAAAAGATAGTACCACAACATGGTCTCCAAACCAAGAAATATACCCGACAGTCTTCTAATAATTTTCACTAGAAGATTTCGCTAAAAAAAAAAAAGAAAAAGAATTTTATGGTTTGTACTCTATTGCATGACAATGAAAAAAGCATGTGGTTCTTTGTGCTGTGCAAGCTGCTATTTCTTTTTAGTTTTTTTCTTTCCTTTTACTTTCTGAAAAGGGAATTAAATATGATACAATTTGGGGGAAATTACATCATTTGCTGTTTTACAGTTTTCAGGACCAAATTGTTTTTTGTACTAAAATGGCATAATGTCCATAGTGTTAGTGAACATTTGGCTAAAAAAGAGGGAAAATTAATCATGATATTTTCCCTACTGAACACGAGTGAAATTATCCATCTGCTTTTAGCTACAGGATGTATTCACAGTTTGTCCAGTGTTTGTAGCTGGGCCCCTTCCATTTGAAGGAAAATAGCTACCATTTAATTAAGTCCCTATTATGTGCCAGGCACTTTGTGGGAAATTCTCAAAAAACCCTGCAAAGTAGATGTCATTATTTCCACTTTGCAGAAAAGGAAACATGTTCAGAGGGGTTAAGTCATTCTCCCTACTTAACAGCAGATTTGGCAGAGCTGAGATGCAAATGCAAGTTCCAGAACACATTGGCTCAGAAGACACTCAGCCCATTTCTAATGGTCCTACTACTATGTCTCAGCAGATAAGTGTTCATCAGCACTGGATTAAGTTGGATTGGATGTGTTTTTTCATTAAAACTTTCATCCCTCCTTTGGAGAACCATTACTGTGATCCACCAGGAAGACCACTGGGAGGCAGTAGTGGCCTGAACTGAAGACCAGGACTTGGAGCTGTTTTCCATCATCATTGCCTGCTTTGAGCTGGGGTCTCCATCTTTATGAGGAAGTAAATATATAACACTTTCTTCCTTCCACAAACCATTAAGACTTGAGCATACTGAAGTATTCCTTGAAAA
Organism: Tolypeutes matacus; assembly: GCA_026826555.1. Lineage (NCBI taxonomy): Eukaryota > Metazoa > Chordata > Mammalia > Cingulata > Chlamyphoridae > Tolypeutes > Tolypeutes matacus. Next base: position 1,899,493 of record JAKSZT010053768.1, read on the forward strand.
CTGTTTAAGGACATGGAATGTCCTCCGTTTGCAAGGAGAAGAAAGAAGAGAGTGGTTCAGCAGAAATTTCGGGAGAAAAAGGCAAAAGCAGTGCCTGAGGAAACCTAGGCAGTGACACTGTTCAGCCAGCAAGGAAAGGCCCACGCTGTGAGCTCACATAGACCAATTGCAAGGGAGTAGGGGAGAAATTAGTCATCCTTAGCCCTATGAGAATGGTTGGAGCATCGAGTGAGCTGACTGAGAGGGATGCAGAGCTACAGTCGCTCAGGCTGGAGAAGGAGCAAGCACACCCCGCAACACCAATGATGTGACTGACACATGACAGGGAGGGAAATTCCAAGGTCCTTGAACACCAGAGCTGGAGCCAAGTCCAAGAAACCCTAGATCAATAGTTGTCCCACTGTGTAGTGAAGAGCTTTTTATGCTTGTGCCCCAAAGGCAACTAAGGGGGTAGACTAGGGCAGACTCACAAGGGAAGCTTTTGGTTGGGCATTCTGATCCTTATTTTCAACCAGACCAGTTCCACTTTTACAAGTTTTGTATTTTGGAGTTGATGCACAAGTTTTATCTTATAAAAGGTACCCCTTGGAAACTCCTTTAATTTGTTAGTAAAGAAACTGAAAGGAGTAACATCTCATATAATATCTTTCTTCAGTAATAAGCAAATTGTTGGAGCATACACCTTTTGATAGTACAAGCATTTATGCCTACTTTATTATGCAGTGTCACAACCCTGCTTTGGAAGCCTGCTAGAGGTGGTGGGCGTCAGAGGAAATGACTAGCTCAAGACCTACGCCTCAAATCGACCAAAATGTTTTGTTGTTAGGTGGCTTGAGACAAATCAATGCCTTTGTTTTCTCTTTAAGATGAAAATTGCAATATCAGCTTCCTTTATTAGAAACAGATTCGAAGGGCAGACTTGGCTGTGTGCTGTATTAGGAAAGGGGTAAGGGCTAAGGACTAAAGGAAAAATATATAAATATCTATGTTAAGAAGAATAATTTTGAATATTATTAACTGAAAGCAGGAAGCATTAATTCAACCAAGAGACTAAAAATATACTTGACCAAGGCAGTTCAAATGACCAACCCCATGTTCTTTATCTGGGGAGGGGGAAAAAAAAAAAAAAAAAAAAAAAAAAAGCTCTTTTGCAAATTAATGCACAAATGTTTCTTAGGAAAGGTTTCCATAGTTTTGGGTAGCAGAGTGATTTAGAAGAAAAAGCATAGAGTTTGGGCCCAGTCATTCCTGGGTGTGAATCCCACACTGCTAATTACTAGTTGTATATTCTTGAACAAGTCTTTGTAGACCTCATGTTCTTCTGCATAGATGTGTGTGGGACTAATGGCAGGATTCTAGGGAATGCAAGTGATGTGCCTAGCACTGTGGCTGACATTATTATAATTGTACATTGTTATTATTTTCATTGTGATTGGGCCTGAAAATAAAGATTCAGGGTTGTGAGGTGACTCGTGTAGTTTTCACAGCAAGGGTATTATTCTGATTCTATAGCAGGTTTCATTTCACAAGTAAATTCTAACTAGTTGGTAATAGATGGATATCTTGAGCTCCATGGGGAGAATTTTGATGCCTATTGGCAGGAAAAAATATCATGAGTATAGGAATAGAGATAGGCAACACCAATGTCAGACCTATGTACTCTCTGCACTGGGTACGGCAGGTGTTAGTAAAAGAAATAACATGTATTGAGCCTCAATTTGTGGCCAATGATTTATCCATCATTGATGGGGAGAATGGAAAAAAAAAATACTATCCCCTTCTTTCACTGCAAAAATTTTACCTGGCACAGAACTGGTTGTTTGCTGGATGTAAATAGCTGGAGCAATGGGCTGGGCTTGCCCAGTTTGCTGTAATGGAACATTAGGAGAAAGAGAGGAAAAGTCTTGAATTCAAGAAAGCAAGACCAGGAAAGAAAGTTCAGAGGGAAAGTTGGGAGAGAAAGCATCTAAGTTGGAGAAGCTGTATCTTTACAGGGGCCACCTGCTCTCCCCAGCATTCACTCAACCATGAAACTTTCATTTCACAGATTAGAGACTTCTTAGTACTCTAGTAAACTCCTGTAATAACCTTAGCATTTTGGGATAAAAGTAGATTCAAGAGTAATTTATCCAGAAAATATTACCTGTGCCAAATTTTTCAAGAAACCCCAAAGATCTAGTGTAGCCAAGAGCCCTGGCTGGCTAGCTCCAAGCTCAAGATGCTCTAGAATGATCTCTGAGTCAAGGAAATCAATTACAAGAGGGGCTGTTTAAAAAAGGATGTGAGGAGAGAATGGGGGGGGGCATGCCTTGGGAAAGCTTCCCTAAAGTAAGTGTGCTCATAAGAGAATGAAATTAGAGATTTCTGTGCCCTATGAGATTTTTTTTTTTCTTAGAGTGGCAGGAAAAATAATCCTGAAAAATAGTACTTATATGGATGTAATTTTTTTCTACCAAGATTATTACATTGTTGGAAAACACTATCCTTGTCTCCCAAATTAAGTTTATCAGGCTACTCACCCTTCCCCCTTGGATAGAAATTACAGTTTTAAAAATCTATACAATGTGGGGCTTATAGACTGAGCACTACTGTTTATTGCCCTGCTCAGGTTCTCCCAGAACAGTTGCTAATGGAGGCCTTAGTGCATCTCTTCCAAAGCCTTTTTCCTATTTGTAGGCTTTGAGGCTATAATTACTTGTTAAAGATTACCTTTTCCTTTTACAAGTAAATGGTCTAGGATGAGTATATGAAACCACGCAATTTGAATAAGTGCCTCAATTTAGTATATTGAAGTAAACAAGGTTAATGAATTGATGCATTCTATGTAGTCCCTGAACATAATTAAATTCAAGTATTACCCATGAGGGAGTCATGTTGCCTACTGACTTCCACTAGGACGGCACCAGGAGAAATAGCATTCCATAGCCTTATTATGACGTCTTACCTCTTCATCAGGGAAGAACAGGGGCTTAATCCGTTTAAATCACGTTAGAAGCTCAGAGTTGCTTTGTTTATCTGTTGTAAATATTCACTGAGCACTCTGATTTTACAGTACTCTTTAGGCATTAGAGCTATTCCATGAAGCAAAACAGGGGAAACTATGTTTCCTATGCACCTTAGTTTCCCCAGGCTACGTCATTAACTGCAGATAAAAGCAAACAATAAAAAACAAATTTACAAACAATATAATCTCTTGTCTTGGCCCCTAACTTGATTATAGAATCTTCATTCCTTTTCCAGTCTTACCATTTGGGGAGTCCCATTCTTGTCCCATAAAGAACATTTTTTAGTGATCAGACAGATTCCACCATATCTCCACACTTTCACTCTACTTTTGGATCCTATTAATGCCTGCTGCCAAAGCCATTAAAATCTCCAAGGCCCCATAAAAACAATTCACCACTACTACCATGGACAGAGGGACTGTCTGCAGCTGATGTCACCAAAATCAGGCTGTACCAGCAACACTGGAACCTAAAGCTATTGTGACACTCATCCTCTAAAACTAGGATTTGGCAAGTAAAAATACAGGATACAATTAAATTTGAGTTTCAGAGAAACCGTGAATACCTTTCAATGTAAGTATGTCCCAAATATTGCACGGGGCATATTGATACTAAAAAAAATATTTTGTTGTTTATCTGAAATTTAAATTTAACTGGGTGTTCTATATTTTATCTGGTAACCCTAAGACACACATTAAATATGTTTCATCCCCAAAACACTATTTTAAAGTTGTTTTTATTATTATTAGCCCCTACTTTATTGAAGAGGAAACTGAAGCCCAGAACGGTTTTGCAATTAGTCACCCTACTAGTAGTATCAGGGACATGTGAAATCTGTCCCATGCTCCTAAATGCTCTCTATGCTACTCCATCTCTCTTCTGCTACATCTGTCATATCTGTGCTGCATAGAGATCATTATCTACATTATCAAATTGGGGAGTATTAAAAATACAATACATAGATGATTGGCATTTGGGGTTAACAACCATGGTATATAGGTGGAAAAGTAGTCTGCAAATATATATTTACCATAGATTACACAACTGAGATGGCCTTCAGTTGTCAGGGGAACCAGCTCACCAAATATTAAAATGTGAAAAGGACATAATGTTTAAAGATATGTATATCCCTCCTGGTACCTCTTCCTTACCCCTTTGAACAATATGCCACTTATTCTAAGGCCCAAATTCCATGCACTTCATACATTGTCTGACCTACTAAGATTCTCTCATGTTTCCACCTATTCCCCATTTATCTGCATCCATTTTGCTCTAGTCATGTTTAAAGTGGAAGATTCTGCTGCTAGCAACAGGATTTTCTACACTCTTTTTTACAAAGATTGATAAACAGATGGGTCTGGCATCTGTCCTGACCAACCAATTGCTGTGGCCTTTTTGAATGAACCACTGGAAACTATATTCCTCATTGAAGAGATTATTAAAATCATCTCACTACCTTAAAGTTGCCCACTTAAGGAGAGCAGTGTGCATGCTCCCCCCCCCCTTTTTTTTACTATTTTTTCAAACAATTTATTGAAGTATATCATTCATACATGAACATACATAAACTATAAGTGTTCAGTAAACATCATGAACTTACAAAACAAACATGCATAACATTATACAGGGCTCGCACACATCACCCCCACACACAAACACTTCACATTGTTGTGAAACATTTGCCAACAAATCTTGAAAGAACATTATCAAAGTATTATCACCAACTACAGTCCGCATCTTCCTCCCCTATACATTTTTCTAAGGATTTATTTACTTATTTACTTACTTTTATCCATTTTTACCCCTCCCCCTGTTTTTGCTGTTTCTGTGTCCATTCTCTGGGCAACTCTCCGTGTCCATTTCCTGCCCTCTCTTCTCATCCTTCTCCTCCTGTCATCACTGGGATTCGATCCTTGGAATCTCCAACATGGGAGAGAGGCATCCTATTGCTGTGTCACCTTAGTTCCTGGTTTTTCGGTGCGTCTCGTCTTGGCTCTCTCTTGTGTCACTCTCCTGTTATGTTATCATCTTGCTGCATGGCTCGCCGGGCCTGGCGGCTCACCCGCACATGAGGTCTGGTGGCCCACGTGCCTTCTATATTTTTCTTTTTTTTATTTTTACCAGGAGGTCCTGGGGATCAACCCAGGTCCCTCCATATGGGAGACGGTCACCCAACCACCTGAGCCACATCTGTCCCCCTGCTATATCTCTTAAGGTTGATCAAAGATACCCAAAGTTACAGTCTTTTCCCTTACAGGATGGTAATATAATAAATCAGGCTTAGTTATCACCAACATTCTAAAAACCAGAACTAGGGAGAAAAACTAGGTCGGGGGACACATGCGTGGTTTCTAATATAGCAAATGTTTAGCCTACCCTGATTATCACAAAATCAGGACAGTGAGAATATTTGCATGCATGCTTCTTAATGAATAGGAACTGACTCCTTTCATCTAGCTGCATTCTGAGACACATACACATGTGTTGGACATGGGGTGCTGCCTCCCTGAAAAAGAATCAAAACAAGTAGCTGGATCCTAGAAGTCCCTCATCTGTATCTCTATGATATTTGACATATTTTTTCACCATACTGAATCCTTTTTATTCAATCTGTTCTGAAAACTAAACGTGAGTTGAACCGTGTGATTGCTAGAACATATCTCTTCAACAACCACAGGCTAAAGGAAGCTTTCGGGATCTTAGAGCGCAAGAGAAATACAAACCACCAGGCTAGGACCTAACACAATCAACTATATTTAGATAGGGCCTAGGTTTCAGGAAAAAATCTTTCTCCTGTAAGTACGGCAACTACCTTAAACAGGTCATCTGCATAAAGAGAGCATGACTGGAAACTTAACTTTCTTTTCTCAAAGGAACCATATGTTCCCAGCTGGCAAGGGCTTGGCATATTTTTTGTTCCTAAATATACTAGAACAAGGGGTTACAAATTAATTTCTAGTCACTTCCTGGAGCACTGTGTTGATACTTCTCAGGTCATGTCCTAGGCCAGGAAAATTAGTTTCATGACTGACCAGTCATGTTGTCCATGGTCATGTCATATTTATAGAGGAGGGCATGCATACCTTGTATTTAATACACCTGTACTCCAAGCATAAATTGACCATATGGGAGCTGGAAATCAGCTTCATATTCTCAGGTATTTGTACCTGACAAAGGTAGTTTCAGTTCTACCTCAAACTAATTGCCCAGGACACTGCCTAAGCAGAGAAGCACAGCTGCCTCTCCCATATCAGTCCCATTCTCATCCAAAAGCACGTGTTAAGCACCAAACTGAGCATGTACTTGCTCTTAGTTGCACATAGAACTTCAGGGACCTCATCTTCGTGTTGCATGTAATCCTAGCTTAGAGAAACATTCTGATATGATATTAAACATGTGGGTGTGCAATGCTTTTTTCCTCCATATTTTAATCTTATCAAAAGAATTCCATATTTTTGTTCCTTGAACCACTACAATGCCAAATTTCTAAAGTTTTTAGTGAAATACTCTCAGTCTTTACATAAAACTATTTCTGCCTAGCATCAGCCATGTTTCCAGAAGCTGGCCCAAAGATGGACTCAACTGATAACTAGCAAGTCAAAATCATATCACCACTGCCATCCATGTGACAAATTTTTGTTGTTGTTGTTATTAAAGAAGGACCCAAGCCCATGCTTGGGTTCCAGGTTTGAATTTTCCTGAGAAACTCCTCATAATAGGCTTCTAATGAATTGTTCAGACATGGCTAGACAGTTGTTAACTCCATTTAGGCCCATGCTGGAATCTCTGAGCAGAATTTCCACAATGAACTAGATGAGGCACAGAATGGAAAATCAGTTAGATATTTGTGACTCTCTTAAGCTTCCAGAAAACAGAAGTAAGATTATATTAGCCAGAAAACCTCCAAGCAATTTCCTAACATGGGCCTGGGTAATTTCCAATTTATTCGACTCTATGGATAAAAAGACAGCACCAGGAGAACTCAAGTGGTTGAGTGCCTGCTTCCCATGTACAAATTCCTGAGTTCAATCTTGGTACCTCTTAAAGACAAACAAATATACAAATGGAGGGGCCAGCTGTCATTGGGAGCAGATGTGATTCAGTGGTTAAATGCCTGCTTCCCATGTATGAGGTCCTGGGTTCATTCCCCAGTACCTTCTGGAAAAAAAAAAAAGAAAAAAGAAAGACAGTACCAGAGCTCACCAGAATATCTGTGGAGCTGTATATGATAAAGTATTAAGTCTACCCATAAGTTCTTGAGTGACCCTCTGGGATCTAGTAGTATCAAGTTCTCAGGAAGCACCCTAGTCTGTTAACAAGTGCATCTTTCTCCTCTTTAATATTGTCTAAATACTGACGCAGTATTTCTAGTCATCAGGCAGGGTCACCATTTATGGACAATGGCACCTGGATGAGAGAATGAGGAGGAGATGACTTCACTCACAAAGCTATGTGCTCAACTCAAATCTGCACTGGTCCAGAAAAAGAAGAAAGCTACCATACGGGACAGAGGCAGCTCTGTTTAAGTTATAAGTTTTGTGACTCCCCTCTATAGATAGTTATCCTTTGAATAGACCCCAAGGCAGCTCAACAACCCCAGCTTTCAAGCCAAACTGCTTCACCATTTTGAAAACTAAAGAGAGGTGAGATGACAAATTAGACCCACTTACATTTTTTTCAAACCTAAATTTCTATATTTTTATTCCACCTCTCCTTATGATAGAAAACTTCAGAGTGACAAATAGAATTAGTTTTGAAACCACTAATTCCAGGTTTACACTTTGTTGTGGTGCAATACAAAAAATACTCAACACAAAAGGCCTAGGTCAAGGCTGTGCTCTGCCACCTATAACCTCTCTGGGCTTCAGTGTCTTGACCATGAAACAAATGGAGCCTACCCTATGTACTTCAAGAGATATCTAAAAATAAGCTTTTGCACGTCAGTGTTTTGTACTTTGTTAGTTTTTCATAAAAATATGAAGGTGTATGATGATCATATTCTACATTTATGTGGTATTTTTAAGTTTTTAAATGATGTTTATTGTATTTCAAATAAGAAAAGTGAAAACTATTAAACTGTGCAGACTGTTTGCAAATTTTAGTCATCCGGTGACTGTAGGGAGAAGCATTGTCTCCCTCTAACTCCCATCAGCAAGAAAACAGCTTGCTTTCTGTTTCTTAAGATGGCCCAATTATCAAAATAAGTCCAGGATATCAGGTCATACCAGAGTGAGATCTATTAGGTTTAAAACCTGGAAAAAGAAGAAAATGAACCTTGAAACAAAGGAAAACATTCATTCAATAGCACAAGAAGAATTTTCTCCTCTATTATGAGCTATAATGAAAGAAAACATTGAAGAATCACATTCCAATGAAGCTAGGACACTGAAGTAATCATCTCTCTCTACAATAGTCACTATTTAATGTTGTATATCTCATTAGTGGTGATGTATGCAAAAATTTATATTATACAACCAGTTCTAAAAATGAATGTGCTTCTCAGGAGTACACAAGCCTATTATCATTCTGGAACTACTGTTTCTTTGTTTGTTTTAAGCAGATGTTAGTTACTAGCATAATGAAACACTTTCTTTACTAAGACAATTTACACTTGATCGTAAATTATACATAAAGAGAAGGTAAGACTGGCAATGGGGGTAAAGGACTTGAAGTGAGGAATAGTTTCTTTTCTTTTCAAAGGAATGGAAGACCATTGATGGAACATGGTTTGATTGTGTTTTGGGGAAGACTGATTTGGAAACAGTATGTAAAGGAAGCAGAGGAAGAGGAATTGATTATAGCTAATAGGCTATTGCAAATTAGTCTGTTGGTGGGGTGAGAAACAAATAGACAAATCACAAAAGATAGTTCCAATGGTCTAAGGGCTCATTTATTCATTTATCAAATATTTTGAGTTCTTGAATGTACTGGCTATGAACTTGACACAGGATACCATAATGCTGAGCAAAAACTAGTGGGCTGCCAGTCAGAAAATCACATGCAAGTGTACAGCAGATGTAGATGAGTTCTATAAATGTAAAGGGAAATGTTTTTATGAAGTCATAAATAAGGGACATTGACAAGAGTTAGGATTCAGGGAAGGCATCCTTAAGGAATGGACACCCAAGTTAAAATAAAAAGAGTAGGAGGATTCTAGGTAAAATGGCAGAGTGTAGGAACTGGGGGTGGGACTTAAAGAATGTTCCATGTGATGCAAACATTATGTACAAAGGTCCTTTCTCTGTCTTCATGACATAAGACAATGTGGCTGGGAAGATTTAGAAGTAAGTTTAAAAATGATGGAATAAATTAAATCCATAGTATTAATATTTTTGCATTAAACTAAGAAATAATCTTTGTACATTTTTGTTTTATATATTTGTAATGTTGAAGATGATTTGGCATATTAGAGTGTGAGTACAATTTAAAATGTCAAATTACCAACTTAGACTTGTGATTTTAAATTGAATAGTGCAAAAATATTTTACCATGTATTAAAGATGCACAGTATTTAGAAGTTTGTTTTATTAGAGTTATGATAAAGAACGTCTTAAGCACTTTGTGGGTAACTTTTTGTTAGTCATATACTTGAAGTACTTAAAATAATTGAATGTCTTAAATGTACAAATGGAATTTAAAATACTAAAGTGCCTTAAAAATGGTTATTTCAATTTATCAGCTTAATAAATAGAAAAATGAAGTTTTAATAAAAGAACCTAGGATTTTCAATTTATAGTTTAATAAATTATACATTAATTTAAAGAGGGGAAAAATCACAAGGCCCCCCTCAGGCAACACTGATAAGTGCCTGCCACAAAGTAATTTTTCAACACATATTTATCAAATGGAAGAATTAGATCCTATCTATCTTAAAGAAATCTACAAACCACTAGAAATCTAGGCAGACAATGTGATCATGTGTTTGATGAAGCTATAAACAAAGCTTTTGGGAAGTAAGTATCATGGATCTGATATGGTTTGCTAACCTTAACAGCAACCATCTTCTTACTTCCTGATGTCCCTGGGGCAAACCATCTACCCCACCCCAACCCCAACATGTATTTACTAGACTTCTGTCTTTCCAGAAGGCAAATGCATAAGAATTTTATGGCAGTTGCTTTCTTACTCTGAGAAAAGTACTCATCCACTTGGATGCCTCACTCCATGGACTAACACTGAGATTACAATTCTGTAACTGCCACATAGAGAAGATCTGTTTCACAGGTGGCCTGCATAGAGAATTCTGGACTCCAGAAACTTTTTTTACAAGGCCCATTTCCATTTAAACAGCCAATACAGATTGCCATATTGTTGATTTGATCAACTGCCAGGAAAATCCAACTTTTTAACTTGATGAAATTTCAGACATCATGCTACCACTCACTATTCAGAAAAATCTTACATAAATTGACTTCGAACTCTTCAGTTCAATCTGAAATTAACATGGTTATGGCTAAGGTTGTAGTCCTAAAGCTGAAATGTTCTATAGTCAAATGCTACATTCTACATTGTAGAAATCTCCCCAGAATCCAACCACTGGGAAAAAAAAAAAAAAAAAAAAGAACTCAACCATTGCAGCCAAGTCCATAGTACCAATTTTACATATTGGAAACATTTGTAGGGTAAAAATACCAAAATCTTCTTCAAGCCAGTCCTCTCTTCCTTCAGTAATCTCTATTTCTATGTGTAAACTTTGTAGATGCATCTGTTTTGAGTTATATCAATAAGCCAAAAAAGTATTTTATAACAGGGAAATTTATGCCTTCCATATTCTTACAGCTTGAACGTGGCCAAATTTATTCTCTTGAATAAATGCTCTGGGGATAAAATCAAAAGAACAACTCCAAAGCAATATTTTGAGAGTTTTTGCCAGCATCAGAGAAAAAGAAGGTATATAAAAACAGACATGTATTTATAAATCATATATCTAAATATCTGTTATTTATGCAAGAAAGGGGATACACTATTGATAATTCCAAATGATTTGACTACTCAAAATTTCTATATTTTTGGCTTGAAATATATTTCTATAGTAATGTTTATATTTGAATGTGGGTGTATTTAATATTCTTGTATTCAATTCAAAGCAAATAAGGGAGGTGGAAGGGTGCCAAGTAGGGCCATATAAAGATTTTATATAACAATTGTATGAATCCTGAATATCACTGAAATGGCATAAACATTGGGATTGAAACTACCAGAGCTGCTGGTAGGTGAGGAGAGATGGATCTCTGGACAAATGCCTTCTGTTACCTACTTCAGTAGGAAAATATCTGTGTCTGAAGTTGAACTCCATCATCCGCACTCTGTTTTTCCACCTACTTCAAACAATCAGAGTAGAAAGAAAATTCTAATAAAGACACAAGACCAATGGCAGGTAAGTGGTGGGTGTGGGAGATGAGGTTCCTGGAAAGGACAGCAGGAAGGGTTGGAAAGTCCTTGATGTAGACCTACTGTGTTCTTCACAGCCCCCAAATCCCTGACAATTCCCCAACCCAAACCCCTAATCTCAGTCATTAACTAGTTTCCATTACAGGCTTCATAATGCCTGGATCTCTTGACTCCAGCCCCATGAACATGTATCTACTCTTGCCCCTAACATTGGCTCAACTCTGCCCACGCTTTCCCCTGTATCTGTACATATGCCCCACCCAGCATCAGTTGATTTTCCATTGGGAAGATCAGTTGGAGAAGAAGGTTGAAAGCTGTTCTATTTCCTGATTTTTGTCTTTTTACAAGGTAAACTGCTTCAAACTATTTATTAATCATTCTTACTGAGAGCTATTAAGGTTCTGTATTTTTTATTAAGAAAAACCAACCCTGAAAAAAGGAAGTAGTTTCAATGATTTTCTCTGCATAACAAGTAAACAGAAAGTCTTGAAATGTTCAGAAAGAAAAAAAAAAGAAACAATAACAAACAGCTGGGCAACATCAATAGAGATGTCCATCACCAAGCACCTAGGCAGAGAAGATAAGGACAATACATTTGAAAGCAAGACTTGCCAGGAGTTGGTGAAAACATAGATAATTTCTTTAAGAGTAATCAAGAGGATGTTCTATAGATGGTCGTGTGCCTTCTGAAGTATGAGCATATAATCTTCACATGAAATGCTCACTCCATGAATGCCTTCTCTCCTGGTGAGATTTTATACATTCTGGGCTCCCATCCCTATCCATAAATCCTATCATTCCACTCACTAATCCTTCGCTAATATCTTTTTTAAATGTATCCTCACTTTTTAACATTAGATTCTTTTGAAAACTCTACATTTTCCTTTCTTTTTATTCCATTTTCCTATTTGTGAGCCAACAATCAACTCAATACTAGCTGGTAAGCATGGAATCAGATGTTCCACTATCAGGAAAAGGAGACAAACATGATTTTCATATAAAATTGGAAGCAATAAATAATTGGCACTCTCAAAACGTAATTCTTTTAACACTCTGTTACAACCCAACTCCAGGGCTATGGGGACACAAGGCCCAGGCCCCCACCAAGCCCTTGGCATGCAGCCACCTGTGTGACCAATGCCTAAGTTAAAGGTTACCAAGCCCCTCACCCCAAGGGAAGAGAATGTCTTAAACCAAATCTCCTCTGAGCAGTAAAACTTCATACCTGAGATAATATCACCAAATCTCATGTGCACAGTCATGGAACCCAGTTCTCATACCCCAAGGAATGTCTTTGTCCTGTGACCCTTATATTCCCCCCTCTGTTTCCTGCTTCTTTGCTGGGTATAAACTTCTATCAGCCACTATCTAAGTCTCTTCTATTCGTAAGTCTCAATAAAGCTCATGTCTAACCATTTGTTTAGTGTGTTCTTTAGTCTTTCGGCTGCCCCAACCCATGCCCTGCAAAGGTGGGTTGAAACACACTCCCAGAAGCTCCCACACCTTTACTATTTCTATCTCTACTCTTTTTATTTGTCTCAAAAATCTATATATAATATTAAAAATAAATTATATTTTGGTATTGCTTCAATTGTTTAATTCCTAATGTAACAATTATATTTTGTGTACTATCTTTCATAGGAAATGAGTAATTTTTCAGCCATACTATAAGGTAAATATACTTTTTTAACAAATTAATTATATTGTTACATATTAATAAATCATAAATCCATCCAAAGAGTACACTCAATGGTGTTCAGTATAATCACATATTTGTGTACTCATCACCCCAATCATACCCAAAGCACTTTCATTATTCCAATAATAATAATAAACAAAAACCAAACAAACAAGCAAAACTCATCACCTCTCCTGCCATTCATAGCTGCTATTCTTTTTCCTTCTCTCTAGTATATTTGTATTTATATTTTGTAAAAACTGTCTTACATATGCAATATCCCCCATATTTGTATATTACCTGAGATTTTACTACCTTATACAATCCCATGTTACAGTTTCTAGATTTCGTTCTAGTAATTAATACACATGACCTTAGATTTTCCCTTCAACCACTGTCCTACACATACAATGGCACTGCTAGTTACAAATACCATGATATGCTTTAAGCATTTCTATTCATTTCCAAAGATTTACAAACAACTTTTTACCAGTTCTGAACAGATTAACCCTCAGCTTTCCATTCTTTACCCTCCTTCTATTTTCTGGTGACCTATATTCTGATTATTAACTCCAAGAGTTTATACAATATATTTATTTCATAATAGCTCAATAATATAGCATTTGTCTTTTTATGTCTAACTTCCTTCACTCAACATAATGTCCTCCAGGTTCATGCATTTCTTCTTACAGCTGCACAATATTCCATCATGTGTATAAACCACAATTTCTTTATCCAGTCATCAGTTGATGGACACCGGGGTTGTTTCCAACTTTTGGCAATCGTGAATGATGCTGCTGTTAACATTGGTGTGCAGATGTCTGTTCGTGTGTCTGCTCTCAGTTCTTCTGAGTATATACCTAGTAATGGTATTGCCGTGTCACATGGCAAGTCTATATTCAACTTCCTTAGGAGCTGCCAAACTGTCCTCCACAGTGGCTGTACCATTCTACATTCCCACCAACAGTGAATAAACATTCCTATCTCTACACATCCTCTCCAACATTTACAGTTTTCCAACTTTTTAATAGCAGCCAGTCTAATAGGTGTGAAATATCTCATTATAGCTTTGATTTGCATTTCCCTAACAGCTAGTAATATTGAACATTTTTTTCATGTGTTTCTTCGTCAGTTATATTTCCTCATGAGATAATTGTCTTTTCAAGTCTTTTGCCCATTTTTTAATCAGGTACTTTGTCTTTTTATTGTTGAGTTTATCATCTCATTGTATATCATAGATATTAAACCCTTATTTGGCAATCACATATTTACATTAAGAAAATATGTGATTGCCAAATATTTTCTGCCATTGAGTTGGCTGCCTTTTCACCCTTTCGACAAAGTCCTTTGAAGTGCAAAAAATTCTGAGGAGGTCCCATTTATCTATTTTTTCTTTTGTTGTTTGTGCTTTGGATGTAAGGTTTAAGAAACTATCACCTACCACAAGATCTTGAAGATGTTTTCTTATATTTTCTTCTAGGAGATTTATGATTGTTGCTTTTTATTTAGGTCCCTGATCCATTTTGAGTTAAATTTTGTATAAAGTGTGTGATAGAGGTCTTCTTTTTTTCTTTTGTATATGGATAGCCAGTTCTCCCAGCATCATTTGTTGAAAAGACTGTTCTGGCCCAGCTGGGAGGGCTTGACAGCCTTGTCAAAAAATCACTTGACTATAGATGTGAGGGTCTATAGCTGAGTTCTTGATTTGGTTCCATTGGCCAAAGTGTCTGTCTTTATGCCATTACCATGCTGTTTTTATTGCATAAGTTCGTTTACTTTTCTTTGCAGGCTTTCAAATTGTTCTTTATGCTCACTCAGTGTCTTCTTAATATCCTTTATTTCTTTAGTCATATTTTCTTTAAATTCTTTGAAGTGATTTAGAAGAGTTGTGTGATTATCACTGATTAATTGTCTTAAATCCTGTATCTCTTCAGGATATTTGGTTTGTTCTTTTGGCTGGGCCATCTCTTCCTGTTTCTTAGTATGGCTTGTAATTTTTTGCTGTTGTCTATGCATCTGAATATATTGGTGAATTTACTCTGATGGCCAATTTCTCTCTTTTGCCTATTTTTTTTCCACAGCTCTCTTTTGATATTTAGTTAAACTTATTCTAATTCTTTGAAATTTCCCTGTTTAAGTCATCAAATCAGACCAGGGACTCACTAGCAGGGCACAGATTTTCTACAGGTTTGGATATAAAGAGCATGAACACCTTTTGTCTATGCAATGTCCAGACTGGCCAGCAGATGGCACTAGTCAATGAATCTTTCTATGGAGGTGTTTCAGTCTCAGCTTTCCTGTGTTCCTGTGTTGAAGCTCTGGATCAGAGATTCAAAGCAGGCTGTGCTGGCTGAATTCACTGAAGAAAAGCTCCCTGACTCTCCTTGCCTTTTCTCTTGAAACAGCTGACAGGGAGAAAGATGTCTTTTCCCCTCTCAGTCAGCTGCAGTGAGCCAGGGATTATACCCCAGCTTAATATCTTGGGGTGGGGGAGGGGAGCCCCTCCCGGCCACAGCCGGGCTTGGTAACTCAAATATGTTGTTTTGGCTTCTTTGTCTCTCTGTCCCTCACCCTCCTGGGAGTCGTGTAGCACTGTCCTGTTCTGATGACCCCCAAAGCAGATCCCTTGGACAGCTTTTGGCTCTTTCTCCATTGTTTTTCTGAGGGTATTGAGCTTTGCCTGTAAGTCCAATGCCATCTTTCCACAATTCCTAAATACACTTTTGAATGTTCATCTGGCCATACAACAGTGGTTTCTAATGTTGTATTTAGAGAAAAGACTATTGTATAAAACTAATGTCAAAACAATTTTTCAAAGTCCATTTTAAATTGAGATGTGCCTGAATACATATTTGCAAAACATAACCATCTGTATGTCAACGTTTTTCAATATATCCCAAGTTTTGATGAGTTTTCCCTTTTATTAAGTCAGTTCTGGGATCAACAAAAAATTCTGTGAACTCAGCAATGACCTTCACACAGAAAGCTGTGTTAAAAGCATGGACATAGTCCAATCCATCTAATATATGCACTCCAACTTTCTTGAACATGCAAAGATTGAATTGGTTTGCAAAGCCGACTACTGCTCTGATTTCAGTGCCTGAAAAAAAAAAACACTGGAAAGCTTCATTAGTGAAAAAGCAGTCTTTTTCATTTGCTTCACACAGTACCTTCTTTCTGGTAATATACAATTTGACCTGTAGATTCTATAATGAAAATTTATGATTATATTTTTTGAAACTTATTTTTTACATGCATAAAAAATGCTGTAGAAGGTTTGCCAATTATTTTTCATTGACTGAGCAGAACTTAATTCCTAGGGATTAAGTGTTCATAGCCTGAAATTTTCACAGAGTTTAGTAGCAGCAATGGTGGACACTGTTAGCAGTAACAGTGGGCACAATGCTGTTTAATTTGTAAACTTCTGTAGAATATAGTTTTTGTTGTTTGCCAGTCAAAACTTTGAGGTAAATTATGTATTTGGACATTTGACATATTTTTATCATGGCCTTATAGCTAACTGATTTTTCTCAAAGTATCTATGCTCCAGTGATCTCCTTCTTAATTAATCTTGGTTTTGTCAAGAATAATTTAGGGTTAACTTCCAGGAAAATGTTTCCAAACTTATTTTCACCAAATATGAGACTCCAAACACTCTTTTTCTTCCAACCTTGAATTATTTTGGGGGAATTAGGTTTATTTTTTAAAAACTGCATCTTCAGAATGAAGTGAATTTTTACCTAATAGCTGATGTAATTGATGAATTCAACAAATATTAATTGAATACCTCATCAGGAAAAAGGAATCAATTAATTCCTGAGCCATCTGATTTTATTATATTGAATATCCTATTCATTTAGCTAATGCTTATTGAGTTCCTTCTATGTTGGTTATGGGTTTACAGAGAAACAATTTGAAAATCCTACCCTTGAAAAGTTCACATTCTTGCCAGGGAGACAGAAATAAACTAATAATTACAAAGAGATGAATGCCCAAATAGCTACTGTACAAAGCAGAGAAAGAAAGGATCTAATTTTGATGTGAGGCAAAGATTATTCAGGGAATCATCCTAAAAGAGGCAGCACTTTAGTAGAATTAAATTAAATATTCCAGTAGGAATATTCCAGACAGAAAATTGGGAAAGGATACTCCAGAGAGAAGCAATACCATATGCAAATGTATGAAAAATGTGGCAAAAGGCATGTTTGTGAAATGGCAAGAATTTTGGTAAAGAAGAGCATAGA
The DNA here is from genome assembly GCA_026826555.1 of Tolypeutes matacus. Classification (NCBI taxonomy): domain Eukaryota; kingdom Metazoa; phylum Chordata; class Mammalia; order Cingulata; family Chlamyphoridae; genus Tolypeutes; species Tolypeutes matacus. The sequence continues at coordinate 1,916,811 of JAKSZT010053768.1, forward strand.
TTGCATATTGGGGAGGAACAAGATGGGAAGATAGAAAGTCCTGAAATCTGGACCTGCTAAGGGATGTTATCCTTGGAAAATTATTTGATTCACCTAGTCTCATAGTAAACACTGAGCATTGATTGATTGAGGATATATTTTGCATCTTATTTGTAACTGCAGAGAATCTACAAGATTGGGAGGGGGGAGGGTGAGAGTAAATCTATACATGGTAATGAAAAAAAAATGAGGAAGACAAAAGAGCTTTTCACTCCAGATGGAGTACTCACTCATCCTCACTCCTTGTGAGTAGTATTGCCATCAGCTGTACATATCACAGGGCACTTTAATAGACCTAAGAAGTCTGAAAAAATTCTGGGAGCACACTTGTTTATCTCTTGCTTTGTGCAATCCTCTCATTCATTTTTTAAATCTTTTGTCCAACAAAGAAATCTCCTAACTTTCAATCATGTACTAGCATCTTTCTACTGCAATGCCCATGCACCCCTATAGAAATTGGATTTTTATTTTCTAGGTTACATAAATCCCAAGATAGGGCAGTTATGGCTTAACCTGGAAGTGGTGTTTAAGGTGCATCAAGGTCCCAGAGGAAATGAAAATGTATTGAGGGGATCCCCAATATTCTCACCACTTTCCACCTGGATACATTTGCCAATTCATAAGCAGAATGTGGCCAAAAGCTTTGAAGCAAGTAGAAAGAGGTGGAAAATCTAGAGTGATTGGTGCACTCATAAATACTGGGATTCAAGGCCTTCCAAGAAGAAGCAGCACTAGCAAACCCCATAAACTTTCTATTGGGACTCTTGAAGGACAATAGAAATAATGATGAACTGAAATAGATTCAAACTTCAGTTTTGAATCAGGTTTATCTTAGACTGATTGTAATAATCTTGTGATAATCTTTCTCTTATCTAGCTACCTGTTAAGAACAAAATTAGATATAAATACTAACTGGAAAGGAAAGCATTATCTGAAATCTTTTTAATTATCCACATATATTATCTATCAGTCTATAAAATATTAGCCAGACATACCAGAACACAGGACCAAATAATCAGAAGCCAAAAGGAAAAGCAGATAACCAAAACAGATCTGCATGTGAGAAACATATTTGTGCTGTCAAGCATAGATTTAAAATAAGTGTAATTGGTATGTTAGCACTCTTTTCAGGAGAAAACTGGAGTTTATTTTTTAAAAAGAAAATTTAAGAACTGAAAAATAAAACAGGTGAAATAAAAATCTCATTAGATGATTTTAACAGCACATTAGACAAAACTAAAGAGAAGATTAGCAAACTGGAAGTTGTCAGAACACAGAGGGAGAAAAATTGATTAAAAGATATAGAAAAGAGGGAAGTGGATGTGGCTCAAGTGATTGGGCTCCCGCCTACGACATGAGAGGTCCGTGGTTCGGTTCCCAGTGCCTCCTAAAGAAGACAGCAAGCTGTCGCGACTGGCAGGTACAGCAAACTGACACAACAAGATTATACAACAAGAGACACAAGAGGAAAAACATAATGAGAGACACAACAAAGCAGGGAATGGAGGTGTTTTAAGTGATTGGGTGTCTCTCTCCCACATCAGAGATCCCAAGATCAGTTCCTGGTGCCTCTTGAAAACAGGAAACAAAGAAGACGAACAGACACAGCAAGTGTAAACAATGAGGGGGTGGGGAGAGACAAATAAATAAACTAAATATTTAAAGAAAAAAAGATACAGAAAAGAGAATGAGATATATAAAACATGATTAAAAAAAAAAAAAAAGGCTTAACATTTGTAATTAGAATCCCAGAATGGCAGGAAAGATAGAATGAGGAACAAATAAAGTCTGGAGAATATTTGAAGAATAATCTTTAAAAATTTCCCCTAACCGAAAAAAGACATCACCACAGATTAAAAAGTCCTATGAATCCCCAGATGAATAAATACAGAGAAAACTTAACGTAAACAATCAAAGTAAAACTGTTGAAAACTAAGTCAAAGAGAAAATCTTACAAACAGCAAGAAAAGAAAGACTTATTACATTAATGGGAACAACAATAAGACTGAGAACTGACTTCTCAACCAAAGCAATAGAAACCAGATGACAATAAAATGGTATCTTCAAAATAACTGTCAATCTATAATTCCAGACTCAACAAAAATATCCTTCAAAAACAAAGGCAAATTAAGATCTTTCAAACCAACTAAAACTGAAAGATCATTGTTGGTAGACAAACATTAAAAGAAATAAATAGGGAGCTCTTTAGTCACAAAGAAAAATGACCAAGACAGATGCATGGAGGTGCAAGAGGAAACAAGAAGTAACAGAAAGAGAAAATATATGAGTAAATATAAAAACATATGCTACTAATACAATAATGACAATGTATGATGGTGCATAAAATATATGTAAAATTAAAATGCATGATAAAATATCAGTAAAAATGGGATTCTTACATTGTCTGGGAATGGATAAATGGCCTAATTGACATTAGACTCTGTGGTTTCTTGAAGTTTTGTACCCCTCCCCCCCCAAAAAAAAAAAAACATGTTCTTAATCTGAATCCATTTCTGTGGGTATGAACCCATTATAAACAGGACCTTTTTAAAGGTCCTGAATCAATGTGGGCTTTAATACAGATTTCAAAGAACTGAAAACTATTTATAAGCAGAATGAAATTGAGATGTAGAGGAAAAAGCAACAGGAAGCAAGACATTCTAAGTCAATGGAATCCAGTAAAAAAAGGAGAAGATGCTGCAATGTGCATTGCCATGTGACAGAAAAGCCAAGGACCAAGGATTGTTGGCAGCTAGTCTCAGCTTGTTGATGTCTCAGATTTTGGGCTTCTCCTCGCCTCAAAACTGTGAGCCAATAAATTCTTGTTGTTTAAACCAACCTATTCTATGGTATTTGTTACAGCAGCTAGAAAACTAATACAGACTTTAAGAAGCCAAAGATGTGTTGTAATATATGGGGTAACATATAGGTAACACACAGAGGGAAAATAAAATAATGAAAAAAATCAATTAATCAAAAAAGAAAATAAGTGAGAGAAAAAGGAATTTAGAAACAAGATGAGCAAATAGAAAACAAGATCATAGATATAAACACAAATTGTCAATAATTATGTTAAATGTAAATGGACTAAACATTCAAATTAGAAGTCAAATGTTGTCAAGTTTGGTGCAAAATATGTGATCAAAATGGATGTTGCTTAAGAAAGAAACATTTCTATATAAGAATATAAAAGGCTGGCAACAAAAAGATGAAAAAGAACCATGGAAAAAAACAAGAAAAAAAATACATGATTGTAACTATACTTATGCCAGATGAAGTAACCTTTAAGGCAAAAATCTGTACTAAAGATAGAAAATGTTAGTTTATAAGGAAAAAATTGTACAATTGATCAGGAAGTTAAGGGAATTCTAACATAAAATAAATAAAGCAAATATTATAAAAACTAAGAGGAGAAATATGGAAATCCTGTGTAAATTTTTAACACATATCTCCTAGTTACTGAGAGTACAAGCAGATAAAAAAAAAAAAAATTCAAGACATGGAAGATGAACAAAATAATAAATAAAATTAATCTAATTGTCATATATAAAATTCTACACCCCCAAAATGGAAGGTAAAGTCTTTTCAAGTGTGCATGGAACACTTACCAAAACTAACCATGTACTGGGTCATCACTAAGTCTCGATAAATTTCAAAGAATTGAAAACTATATGATGGAGCATGTTTTTTTGGACCACAGTGGGATTAAACTGGAAAACAATAAGTAAAAGATCTCTACAAATTCTCTAAATGTTTCAAAAGTTTTAAATAGTCTTTCTTTTAAAGATTTATTTACTTATTTATTTCTCCCCCTCCCTCCTTATTTGTCTAGCTGTCTGCTTTCTGTGAATGTTTGTTGTGTGCTCTCTGTGTCTGCTTATCTTCTTTTAGGAGGCACCAGGAACTGAACCTGGGACCTCCCATGTGGGAGGGAGGCACACAATCGCTTTAGCCACATCCACTCCCTGCTTGTTGTGTCTCTTGTGCCTCCTCATTGTGTCACCTCATTGTGTCAGCTAACTGTGCCATCACGTTGCATCAGCTCACTGTCTTGCTTATATTCTTTAGGAGGTACCAGGAACTAAACCCAGGACCTCCCATGTGGGAGGCAGATGCCCAACTGCTTGAGCCACATTTGCTCCCTTTAATAGACTTTTAAATTACCCATAGGTCAGAAAATAAATTACAATAGAAATTACAAAATAAACAAAATGATGATATGCATGCAACATATTGACATTTGTGGACTGCAACTAAAGTTATGTTAAAGAAGAAATATTTAACCTTAATGGCATATATTTAAAGAGAAGGAAATCATTGATGTAGTTTCCCTTCAAAAATATTTTAAAAAGCTAAATCACCAAAATTAATTAGTTTGAACAAAATAATCAATAAAAAAGAAGGAATTAGATAGACACAATAAGTCACAAATTATCAATATCAAGAATGAAATATATATATATCAGTATGAACCCTATAGATATTATTAAAAATAATAATAGGGTGACTTCCAGTCAACCCAAAAGGTGGTATGAGACATTCAATGGTTCTGTTCTCCCATAGAATCTTTGAAGAACTAGCAAAAACTAGTAGAGACATCTTCCTCAGAGTTCCGGAAAGCAGTTAAATGGTGCAGTAACTGGGAGAGTGCTGAAAGCAGAGAAAGGCAATTTAAAAACAGTAGGAAAAGCATATGGTGCCCTTGCTAGCACCTCCTTCATTCCCTCTCCAGCTAGGTGTGGAGCCAGCCAGCACTCTCAATTTAGTCCTCTGGTCCTATTTCAGAGAGAACAGAGTAAGCCCTTCGAGCATGGGGGTGGTAGTGGTGGTGGTGCATGTATGTCTGTGCCACTCTATCTGGCAACAGTATAAAGGACTGAACTAGAATACTCATCTCTGGTTTGCCATCCCAGAACTTATCCTGCATACAGAAGTTGTTTGGAGACAGCAAATTCAGTTGAAAAACACAGTGACTTGGCTTTAAGGATATACAACAGAGCAAGCAGGATGGGGAAAGACCATTTCATAAGGAGAAAAAGGGGCATTTGAATCCTATAAATGGAGAAATTCCTAAGACCATGAGCACATGCCCAGGATAAGACGTATGCTCAGAAAAGACCAGACAGAACCTTCCACTTTCACCTCAGGCTGAGCTTCATTTCATTAGTAGGAGGGCTAACCTCTGATAGATAACACCAGCCAACACAGAGCCAATCTGCAAGACTGTGAAAGATGATTTTTGCATTGTTTTGTTTGTTTCTGTTAGTTCCTGGCATTCAAGGAAATCTGTCTTATCACTAGCTAGATACAAACTTCAAGAACAGACAGTTCAGGGACTACATCCCAGAGTTACATTAAAATATTAAAATGTATGGTTTACAAAAAAAAACAAAAGATTGCAAGACAAGCAAAGAAGCAGAAAATGATGGCCCATCCAAAAGAACAAGATAAAATGTCAGAAGCCATGACAAAGAAAACCCGTCTTTGGATATACCAGACAAAGACTAACAAAATTACCTTCAATATGCTCAAGAAGCTAAAGGAAAACACAGAGAAAGAAAAAGGATATAAGGAAAATGATGAATGAACAAAATGAGAATCTCAACAAAAGGAACTAAACAGAAATACTGGAGTTGAAGACCAAAATAACCAAAATAAAAAATTACCTAGAGGGTTTCAACAGCAGATGATAGTTGGCAGAAGAAAGAATCAGTGAATGTGAAGACAGTTGAGAGGATTCAGACTGAGAAGCAGAAAGAAAAAAGAATAAAAAAGTGAACAAAGCCTAAGAGACCTGTGGAACACCGTCGATCATACCAATTATGCACATTAAGAGAGCTTCCGAAGGGGAAGAAAAAGAGAAAGTGGCGAGAAGGATATTCAAATAAATAATGGCAGAAAACATCCCAAATTTAATAAAAGACATGAATATACACATCCAAAGAGTCCAACAAACCCCAAACAGGATATGAGATCCATGCACAGACAAATTATAATCAAACTGTTGAATGCTAAAGTCAAAGAGAGAATCCTGAAAGCTAGATTTCTCTTTTAAAATCATGAAGGCAAGAAGGGCATGGGAGGAAATTTTTTAAATGCTGAAAGAAAATAATTACAAACCAATAATTTTATATCCAGCAAAACTGTCTTTCAAAAATAAGGAAGAGATTAAGACATTCTTAGATAAACCAAAGTTGCGGAGGTTTGTCACCATCAAACCAGCTCTATAAGCAATGCTAAAAGGATTTCTTCAGATTGAAAGGAAAGGACACTATTCAGTAAGTAGATTGAAGCAGCATAAAGAAATAAAGATCTCCAGTCAACCAAAAATAAAGTAGCTACATGGATATTTATAAGTGCCAGTACCATTTTATTGTATTTTTGGTATGTAACTCCACTTTTTACTTTTTACATGATTTAAAATACAATGCATAAAAAGCAATGATAAATATATGGTTGTGGCCACTCAATATATAGACATTATTTATGACAAGAACAACATAAGGGTGGGTAGGAAGAGAGGAGTATAAGAACACAGTTTGTATATACTATTGAAGTTAAATTAGTATCAAATCAAATGAAATTATTATAGATTTAAAATGTTAAAGTTAAGCCTTATGGAAACCACAAAGAATCTATCTGAAAAATATACACAGAAATGACAAGGGACTCAAAATGTTTCACTACAAAAGCTTAAATAAATATGAAAGTGGGCAGTAATTGAAGAATTGAAAGACAAAAAAGGCATGAGATTTATAAACACCAAATCACAAAACTGCAGGCATTATTAATGGTTACTTTTATTTTTATTTTTTTTTGAAATGTTTGTTATTAATGGTTACTTTTATTTTTAATGGTTACTTTTATTTTTTTTGAAAAAAAATTTTTTTAAAGAAGCTTTAGATTACATAAATGTTACATCAAAAATATGGGGGATTCCCATATGCTCACTCCTCCCTCTCCCACACTTCCCCACATTAACATTTTTCATTAGTGTGGCACATTTGTTACAATTGATGAACACATATTGAATCATTGTTACTAAGCATGGATTATAGTTTACATGGTAGTTTACACTCTCACCAGCACAATTTTATAGATTTTGACAAAATGTATAATAGCCTGTACTGACATTGCAATATCATGCAGGACAATTCCAATGTCCCAAAAATGCCCCCATGTTACATGTTCTTTCCTCTCCCTCCTCTCAGAACCTCTGATGGCCACTGCCTTTATATCAATAATATAAGTTCTTCCATTGCTAAAATAATAATGTCTATAATAGAACAATAATATCTAATTTAGTACATTGTTCATTTCCCAATCTTGAGGATTTGGGGATGGTGATGCCCACTCTGTTTCTAATTGAAAGGTAGCTTAGATCCCAATGAGGCAGATGGATGGAACTATCTTGCTTGCAGTTGGAGGCACTCTCTGTTCCTTGGGATGGGCGTTGTCCATCATCATCTCATTGTTGGTTGTCCTAGGTGATTCCAATGAACTTGAGAGTACATATTGCAACTCTGATGAGATTTGGGGCTCAACCGGCACATGAATAGACCAAAGATTTAAGTCTCTGGGACATATCTTTAACAACAATAGTGCTAATTATAGGTTCAAATAAAAGGGGCAGAAGAGCCATGTGTAAGGAAACTATAAATGAGTCAAACTCTCTTACACTGGGGAGCATAAATTCCAAAAGTAATGCTCACTGATAGGGTGCTGAATTTCTGAGCCTGTCTGCCCTACTTATAGTGTCTAGGTGTCTCTAGAGCCCTCAGGAGCCCTGCTGTTTGAGGCAATGTTTATTGTGGCAGTCAGTGAGATCCAGCTAAGACATGCATAAGCATAGCCTCCGGAATAACCACTAGAGGAACTGTCACTGTACATACAAGATAACAGATCTTATAGTGATGAAAGACACAAAGTATAAAAACTTTACTTTATTTCAAACTTTTATTTTTCTATTTTTATTTCATTTATTTTTAAAATTATTATTATTATGTTATTTTATTAATTTTATTTGGGCTTTTTTTGGCTTCATTTTTTGAGAGGTTTTGGATCACAGAAAGGTCACAACTGTGGCAGGGGAAGATCACTGGTATGAGGTGCCAGTGATGGGGGATGTGTGGGGAGGGGTGCACCAGGGGCATGCTTCTAAGCTTATGAATATGTTAAAGTGTTCATGGGGCATTGTCTTGTTGGGTGCAGACCTGCACAACAACTGAAAGAATATTGAATTCCCATCCTGGGGAGTCCTGCTTCATTCTCTACTTGGGTGGCAAAAATACCCTGAGTACATGGGCAGTACTTAGTGAAGGAAGACAGACCACTATGCCAGGCCCTTGATATTAATGATTAAACTTATGAATCCTTTCATGTGAAACTGAAACTTAGCCTAGTATTATATACAACTTAAAAGTTACCTCCTGAGAGCCTCCTTGTTGCTCAAACAAGGACTCTCTCTAAGCCAACCTCAGCATATAAACACACCACCTTCCCCCAGCATGAGACATAACTCCCAGGGATGATCCTCCCTCGCATCAAAAGATTATTACCAAGCGCCAACTAGTGATGCATTTGGAAAAAGACTTTGGCCAAAAAGGGAAAGTGTAAATACAAATGCGTTTTATGGCTAAGAGATTTCAAAGTGAGTAGTTACTTTTAAAATAATTGATACATGCGACAATATGGATGAACCTTAAAGACATCATGTTAAGTGATGTAAGCCAGACACAAAAGGTCAAATATTATATAATCACATTTATATAAAACAATTAGCAAATGCAAATTCATAGTCAGAAATTAGAATACAGGTTACCATGTGTGGTGGTTGTTGTTTGTTTGCTTTTTTTAAATGCTTGCTGCACTCTTTTAGTTAAAAACCCTAAATAAGCATATTCACTTGGATGTTACTTAATGATCAATTACTAAAGTAAAGTTACTGCAGCAGTAAACTTAAGCCATATTGAAAAGAAGTTCTGTTGACCAACATGGGCTCTCTCCCCCCTAGGACCACAGTTACTACTGGAATCAGAGAAAATACTTTTATCAGATCCTTCGAGTATCCAGCACTAAGGATGTGGAGTAGGTGTGCGCTGAGGCTGCAGCTGGCACTGATGCCGCTTGTGCTGGCCTGTGGGAAGCTGTGCAATCTTGCACTCATGGCTGCTGGGCACCTGCTGACTAGTTAGTGCTCAGTTACTGCTGCTGCTGCATAAGGTACTTGTTGTGCCCAAACCCACAGGCTGGGAAGTAGGGCAGGTAGTAGTACCTTAATTGGTACAGAGATTCTGTTTAGGGTGATGGAAAAATTTTGGTAATGGATGCTTGTAATGGTAGCATAACATTGTGAAGTAATTAACACCACTGAATTATATACCTGAAATTGGTTAAAATGGGAATTTTATCTTCCATATGCTATAATAATTTTTTTTTAATCCTATGGTACTGTATAATACAAAGAATGACCCCTAATGTAAAGTATGGACGACAATTAATATAATTATAATATTGGTTCATCTATTGTAACAAAGGTAGCACACTAAGGCAAAATGTTAATAGGGAAAACTGAGTGTGGGGGAAGGGAAATATAAGAACTCTACTTTTTGCCTGAATTTTCTCCAAACTTATAAAATTTTTAACATCAAATAATGCTCTAATAAAATTTTTAACATCAAAAAAGAAGTTATTTTAAGAAACTTTATGGCAAAAATGTGAAAATATAGATGGAATGGATAATTCCCTTAAAAACTCTAAATATATACTAAAATTGATGCCAGAAAATATTTAAAAGTCTGCAAAGTCCTAGAACTGTTAAAGAAAGTAAATCTATACTTAAAGCCTTCCCACAAAGAAAACTCCCAACCATATTGATTCTCCGTGAATTCTACTAAATATTTAAGAAAAAAATAACACCAACTTATATAAATTATTTCATGGAATATATTAAAAAGGAACACTCTCCAGTTGTTTAATGAGGCAAACATAAACTTGATAGCAAAACCGAGTTTGGCATTAGAAGAAAAAAATTACAGAAAAATTATCTGTCATAAACCATATAGATGAAAATCTCTTAAATAAAACATTAGCAAACTGAATCCAGTTTTATTTTTTTTTAGAAAAGGGGAGCAGAGTTGGCTCAAGTGATTAGGTGCCTTACTCCCATATCAGAGGTCCTGGTTTCTGTTCCCAGTCCCTCCTAAAGAAACAAGGAAATGAACAGATAACAGGAAGTACAAACAATGGGGGAGTGGGGAGGAATAAATAAATAAAATAAATCTAAAAAGGATAGCACATGGTGACCAGGTTGGGTTTATTCCTAGAATGCAAGATTAGTTTAACCTTTAAATAAAAACTATCATTTTTTAAAAAACTCAGTTGGTGACGATGAAAATGTGAAATCTATCAAAGCCTCCTGTTCCACTCTCCTGAACAGAAGAATATCAAGCAGAAAAGTTTGAGCTAGTTGGAAGGACCAGGGGTAGCTGAGGAGAAGCAGAGGACAGCAAGTCTTGTGGCAACAACAACAATAAAATATCAAGCCCATAATTCACTACATTAACAAAATAAAATAGAAAATCATGATTATCTCAATAGATGCAAACAAATTTAAAAATATAAAAATCCTGCAAGATAACTTTTGCTAAACTATAAATAGAAAATAATGTTCTTCATTTGATAAAAAGGTACAGTAGGACTTCATTTTGCATAAGCTCAGTACACACTAATTCAGCTATTCTGATGGGCATTGATTTTAACAAAATAAAGGCAAAGAGAGAATTATAATTTTTTAAAAATTATTTCTATGATTATTTTTGTTTACTTATTTCTAATGGAGTGTTTATTTTGAAACCAAACCAAAAAAAAAAAAAAAAAAAAAGACAAAATAGACCAGTGGAACTTAATAGAGCACATAAACAGATCCACACATACACAGATGCTGGATTTATAAGTAAGTGGCAATTGAGCACAAGGGGGAAAGGACGGTCTTTCCAATAAATAGTACTGAGTCGATATCCATATTTTAAAAATGCACCCCGAACCCCATCTCACACTTCCACAAAAATCAATTCCAGGTTGATTGTAGATATGAATGTGAAAGGTAAATAGTAAAGCTTCTAAGAGATAACCTATGAGTATATTTTCATTATATTTGGGTAAGCAAAGATTTCTTGACAGGACACAGAAAAAAACACTAAACATAAAGCAAGAAATTAATAAATTGTTCTTCATTAAAAGCTGTAACTTTTGTTCATCAAAAAACACCACTTACAGAGTGAACAGACAAGCCATAGATCAAAAAACATTTCCAGCACATAAATCCAACAGAAAATTTGGAACTAGAATATATGTATATATATTCTACAAAACATTTTTGTTGTCAGAATTATCAGTAAAAATGAGCAAGAAATTTAATAAAAACATCACAAAATAGAACATTCAAAGGCCAATGCATATATGAAAAGATGCTCAATTTCATTATTCATCAAGGAAATATAAATTAAAATCTTAAAGAGATCCCAATAAACATATATGAGGATGGCTACAATTAGGAAGAAGAGGCAAGGACATAGAGTAACTGGAATTCTTATATATTTCTGGTGACAGTATAAATGAGTAAAACTTTGGGAAACTGCTTGACAGTAATTACCAAAGCTGAAATATGCATATCCTATGACTCAGCAATATTGCTCCTCGATAATTACCCACCCAAAAGTAATGCACACAATTGTTCAGAGAAGCACTATTCATAATAGACCCAAACCTTAAATAACTGAAATGTCCATCAATAGAAGCATGGGTAGTGTAATATTCAAGCAATAGAATAATATGTAGCAATCAAAATGAACAAGCTATTAATATATGTAACAGCATGGATTATTCTCACAAATATAATATTGAGGAAAAGAAGCCAGAGAGAAATACTGTATAATTATATTTATTCAAAATTTAAAAGCAGGTAAAAGTAGCCTATGGTGTTAGAAACTTATGAGGATGCTTATCTTTAAGGAGGGGCTAGTGACTATAAGAAGGTTTGAGGGAGTCTTCTGAGACTCTGTGAATATCCTAATTCTTTTTTCTGGGTGGAGCACACCGATATCTTCAATTTGTGATAATTCATCAAACAGTCTCCTTTAAATTTGCGCACTGTTCTATATGTATATTATGCTCCAATTCAAAAATATTTTATAAATAAAGAAAAGATTCTGTATGACAATGTAGGAATGTAACTATTCCCTGAACTAGTGAATACAGATGAAAGAAGAAATTTGGATTTAGCTTTTGTGTGCTTTCTTTGGGGAGTGGGGTGGGCAAATGGCAAGGTGATAATTTTTCAGTTTAGCTATGTTGAATTTGGAGGAGCTGCAAGAGATCCACCTAAAAATATGCAATAAGCATTTGAAAATATAATTCTGGAGTTGCAGAAAGAAAGAGTTTTGAGATGGATCTATATATTTGGAAATCATTGGTATACAAGTGGAAGGGGTAATGAAACTCTGAATATGGAAGAGATTGCCTATGGAAAGATTATAAAGAGAGAAGGGGTCAAGCATGGAACCTTGGGAAATCCAATTATAAAGAGGTCAACAAGGAAGCAGAATCCATGAAATGAAGAAATTATCCTAGCCAGAGAGGTAGGAGAATCAAAGGGAAGAGACACCAGGAGCATGGCATCCCAAATCTCTCTTTCCCCACTGACTAGCCTGGCAGACACCCACTCATCTTTCCAGAATCAGCACTCTTCAGCTGCTCCTAGGAGCCTGACCTCAGTATATTATCTCATACTTCCTTTGTTTTACCAAGCAATCACTGTCCCTATCATCGAAACTGTTTTCACATGTGTATGCTTACAAGTACGGAAGTTTCTAGATGGTGTGAGTTCCCTGTGAGCAGGTTTTTTTGTTTTTTGTTTTTGTTGTTGTTGTTAGTTCTGCTTTGTTTTAAAGATGGCAGCCACTTGTCCATCCTATGGAATAGCATCAACGGCAAGGCAAGGAGAGGCCAGAATCAAGAGGCACCATGGGCAGGCTAATTATTTTGTGTCTTAAGATATTGTTTAATATTAAGGTAGTGTTTACATATTTGTCCAATATTAATTTAGTGGGGATATAATTTATTTTCTTTGCATAAAAGCTATATACAGAAGCAGATTCACTGATTAATTTTTTTCCACTGGCCAAAGTTGTTATGAAAACATTCAATGTAACATTTCATATTGTTCTATGGTTTTCATACTCCAAACGGTTTTCTTATGAGATTTTCAAGCCAATCTGTGTCTCGAGATGCATGTTAAAGGGTTAAAATTTGGATAATAAGATAGACCCTGTTCCAGATATTAGGCATACTAATGAATTATTTCGTTTTATAATTTCAGCTTACTCTTCCTGCATGTGTGTGCCAGAGAAAAATACGGACTTAGGTTGCTGCCCACTAGATATCTTTTTAAATTCCCACTTGAGAGTTTTCTGACTACTTCAGCAGGATATGTATCAATTTACTTTGCCAAGTAATTCCAGTGGTCCTGCTGACTAGCCGTTTAATCTGGTTCTGGACAAAGGTTAAAGATAGAGGAGAGTTAAAATAACTGGTAGAATTTCCTGCTGCTGTGCCCCAGTGCCCCTCCATCCTCTCTTTTCCTAATCCCCATAATTGTCTTTGCTGACACAGGAGAAATATCTGATCCTTCCTATAAAAAATGGAGATAAGTAGGTGTTATATAGTTCATCATTCCCTAATTTTTAAAAATTACAGTGACATTATCAGAATTAAGAATGCATTGAAAAAAAGAGGCCTTCTAGAGATGGATAAGCAAATATTTTTATTTGAGATTTTTATTTTTAGGAGATAATAATTACTATGAGATAGGAAATACTTATAGACATATTTATTCAAAATCTATAATTGACACTATGAAAGCTGTTCTGATCATATAAATATTTACTCTATTTTTTCTCCCAAACTTTCCCCTAGGCAACAGTTACCTGAGGAAATTTTTATTGCTAGGAGAAAATTTAGAAGTGTCCGTTCCTCAGCCCCACCACCCTTCCGCCCTCACCCAGGACCCTCTTAATTCTAAGGGAAAAGGTTGAAGGACACAGACCGGCCTGGCTCTTGTGATAGAAGTTTCTCTTTTCATGCTACTCATTGTTTTTGCCTCAAACTTTAGGAGAAATTAAGAAAAACGAAGTATAAATTTCCTCTCTAGGGAAAACAGTATTTCTTATTTTTAAATTGTATTTCTTACATAGCACAGCTAGTTTTTCCTTTGATACAGTTCATTTTAAAGAAAACTCCTGGGTCTGGCAAAGTTAAATAAGGAAACTCTGTTCTTTATCCGCAGTCATTACTGGCAACTCCAAAACAGATCCTGGCAGTGTGATCAAGATAAAGAGAGGACACTGCATTCTGGAAATTTGAATCTCCTTTCCCCTTTCCACATTCCTTTGGGAAACATTTTGCCTCTTTGACTGCAGCTGACTACAACCAGGTGACGAACGTCGGGAGGTACAGAACACAGTTTATAACGCATCCACCACGTCAGAATGCTAGGCTGCTTCTTCTTATTTACAAGCCTAAAATCCTCTTTCCAAATTGTAAAAGGTCATTAAAATCTGGAAGCATCTAACACCCTCTCTGCAGGCCCAACTGACACCTGAGATTAAGGTCAAATACATCATGGGGCATCTTTGTATAAAGGTAAAATGACATTTTGAACTGAAATAATGGATTTAAGGCACTGAGGCAGAACACAGCTCCACACAAACCCCCAGAGACATATTTACAGAACCGGGTCTGGCTGGAAACAAGGTGAAAGAAACAGTAACTCAAATTGCAGCCAGCAAAATGAAAAAGCTGATTGGCTGAAAATTGGCCAAGCTCTTACCATTAAAAACACCAAGGCATTGCTGCCAGAAGGGGTGTTGGGACAAATTGCCAGAGGTAACTGTTACATAAGCCAGCGCTCACCCTGCCAATTAGCCAGAAACCATAGCTACATCACTTCTGGCCACAATTATCCTGATAGGGAACTTGCAAGCTGTTTAGCTGTTTAAAGATTGTACCAGAAGAAATCATTTCTTCTGTTGGACAAGTGCAATAAACCTTCAGGCCTAGGCAGTTTGTGGGTTGAGTTCCTCAGGCACTGGCAAATCTGCCCATTGGCTGGTAGTAGTGTTAGTGAGAAAGTCAGACAATCTCAGAGAACTCGGGCAGGTGACCTTTGTAAAATTACTGCAGGTTTTTGAGGGGAGAAAAAGTAGTACAAGTAAAGAAATGTGACTGGGCTTGCAAAATGGATGGAAGGAAAGAAAGAAAAACCCATCCAATTACTTCACTTTCTTTATTAAAAGATGCTTACCACTCTAATTAGCTTTTTTTTTTTTTTTAATTAATTTATTTTTTATTGTGGGTAAAAATCAAAATTTTCACAATACATACCAATATTTGTAAAATGATATATAAATATATATGCATATATGTGCATTTGCTTACAAAAATGTTATTTATAAATATATAAATATATTTTAAGAGGTGCTTAGATTACCTAAAATATTACACGGAACCCACTGGGATTCCCATGTTGCCCACCTCCCATACCTCCCACCACGTCCTGACGACTATTCACCACAGGCAAAGTGAAGAAAGCACAGTGGACAATACCCAGGTAATTCAGACAAAGCCTTTATCTTGAAGTACCAGAAATGTAGGTGCATGGATGGAATTACCCAAGTAATAATCTCCATGACCATCTCCTGCCACTGCTTAATCAGGCTACAATATTTATCGAGCCCTGCTACCACCTAGTTCTATCAGGATTTTCTTTCTGATTCCCAGTTATAGCCTTCCTCTATGAAGTCTCTTTATTTCCTTTTTTCTGCTATCATCCCCTTCCCCACTCTACTCACACATCATATACACCCAAAGTCATATCCACAGTCCATCCAACTACCACCTATCAAAATTCTCATTCTAATATACAAATTTGAAATTGCCATTCCCTACCCCAAATCTTAAAGAATGACTCCATTAACTTTAGTTTTAAGTTCAAGTTGGTACAGTGAACTCCATCTATTTTAGAAGTCTTATCTCTAATCATCCTCCCCACAGGATCTACATTCCTCATAGGGGATAATTAATAACAGTGGTTCTCAACATGAGCAGTTTATTCTAATGACCAGGTGAACTTTTGAAAATCCCAGGGCCCAGACAGAACCTCATCCAATTAAATCAGAATTTCTGGGGATGAAACTCAAGAATCGGTATCTTTTAAATTTTTCCTATGGTTACAAATTTGAGAACCAGTGCATGATGTTACCTCTTATGCTTTTGCACATGCTTTTTCCCAGGCCACATACATGTTTTTTTATTTTTGTTAATATTTTCCTGCAATTCTTATAGGACATAAGTAAACTATCTTCTCTTGCAATCCTTCAGTGACCTCCCCAAGTTTTTCCATGACAATCTGTGCATGTCTGCATCCTAATTCTTGATTTCTCTCTTTGTCTCTTTAACTGGATATGGAACTCCTTCCAGGCAGGAATTGTGTTTCATTTGTCTTTGTATCAACGATGCCTATCAAACAAAAGAGCACAGATACACACCAAGACCAAATGACAATTCTCCAGGATGTTCTTCCAACTTCTGGAACACAAACAGTCTTCTGCTTGCAAAACCTCAAAGGCTTCCTAATTTTAGGACATAGTAAAGTAAATGGAGAAGAAAGACATGAGGAAGATAAGAAAATCACAACTACTTCAGGACTTTGGTAAGAGTTGGGGTTTTATTATTGTCTGTTGTTGTCATTTTCATTTGATGACAGTCTCTTAATAGCTTCCACATAAAAAAAGTTAAAGATGCATTCAATCAAGAACATTAAAGCTCATAAACGTTTTTTCCCATGGCTATTACCCAAATGGATTTCTGTTTTTAAAGCAAGTTTGACAAGGCATGCTCCACAACATATGAAGGCGGGAAGGACATTTAGATAAGTGCAAACTGGTGGCTTACTTTCCATTAAGGAGAATCTTAGAACTCTTCCAAATAAGGAAAGGGCTCCTGGACACAATACATGAGGATATCGTGAGAAGAGATCCAGATTTAGCAATAAGGATACAAACATGAAAGCAATTCCTTGGAAAGACATTTAAAAATTCTGAGATCTGCAGGCCAGGACCTGCCACTGGAATTGGCAAAGAAAGAAGAAACAACTGACTTTCATTTTGGCTTTTGCCACAAGTGCGATTGCTTTGTGGTTCTTGCCCAAAGTCTCTAAATGAGATGCATAGTGTGTAGTCCAAAGTTTCTGCCTTCAGACGCAAGCATGGAAGGCACAACACACTTTTTTTCTTTCCTTCCAGTGGAAGGTGTTTTAGCATATGAGCTGCTTTGAACAGTATGTTGAAAACATAAACTTTATTTTCCAGCATGCGTCATAGGTGACTTGATCATTCCTGCTTACAAAAATCACAGGACATACAAAAAACAAGGTACAAGGTACAAAATAAACAAGTAAAGAGTGACAATTTTTCTCTCCTTTTCCTTTGTTCTTTTTTAAATCCTTCTAAGAATTATTCCAAGAAAAGAAAATTGATACTTTTTATGACATTGAGCTTTTTATGTTAGCACGGGGGCTGTCTTCTACAAGCCTTATACTCTAAGTAGAGGGAGCCCTTAGTAATTTCCTATGACTCTATACAGACATATAAGTAATTGAGAGATACAGAATGGAGTGCAATATTAAACATTTTGCATGGAGTACACTATATTTACCCTTTGGACACACTAAATTTAAATTGAACTATATAAAATTGTTGTTTCTATAGGTCATAAATGCAGATATCAGCAATTTCATTTAGTTCACCCTAATACTATGCTAATTTCAAAGTAACAGAGATATTGATTCCCAAAGATAAATGAGGCCCCTTTGAATTTCATTTTTCTAAATGTCTCATTTCAACCCCCATCTTACCATTTTAAAATATGCAGTTAGTTAGCATTTATAAAGTACTTCTTATGTGTTGAGCACTGTGCTAGATACTTGCATAGGAAGTTTAATTTAATGCTTACAACAATCCTATTAGGTAGGTATTGCTATTATCCCCATTTTACAGATGAGAAAACTGAGGTTTAAAAAAGTTAAGTAAATTATGCAAGGGCACATAACTTGTAAGTGGCAGACAGCTGGCACTCAAAACTGAATTCTGACTGATACCCAGGTCCTGCTTTAAACCTTAGGTAAGAACCAGTCATGTCGTTTCCAAGAGCCCATTTTTAAGGGGTACTGAAATATTACAGCAAATGTAAGGAAATGAAAGAAACGTACCAGAACTCTGCTCAGGATGAGTGCTTTGTGTTGATTTGAAGAAACTGTTTTATAGGCTGCATGGCCTGGGAGAGGTGATGCATCTCAGACAGCGTCTAGCACGGTAGGGCTAGGATTTTGTTTTGTTATGTGGATTCAGGAATGGAAGTTCTGCCATCAGCCATACATCTTTTCTAGACTTTTTCCCTCAGGGTTGACATTCACCTATAAAGTTTGAAGAATTGCTTAAAGAATATTGCTTTCAAGGGAAACTAATTGCCTAACCTGTAAATCTGGGGCACTCTGGCCCTCTTTGGGTTTTTTTATTTTATTGTTTTATTTTTATCATGGTAACACGTGGAAAACAAAAAAATTCCCACTTTAACCACTCTCCTGTGCACAGTTCAGTGATATCAACTGCATTCACAATATTGTGCTACTTTTACCACCACCCATTACCAAAACTTTGCTCTCATCCAAAACTGAAACTCTGTACCCATTAAGCAATAACTCCCCATTCTCTAACCCCTACCTTCTCCCTTGGCAAACTGTAAATCTACTTTCTGTCTTAATGAATTTGCTTACCATAGGTATTTAATGTAAGTGAAATCAGAAAATATTTATCTTTTTATGGCTGGCTTATTTTATTCACGTAATGTTTTCAAGGCACATCCATGTTGTACTACATACAAGAACTACATTTCTTTTATAGCTGAATAATATTCCACTGATCAGATATACCACATTTTGTTTATCCAGTCATCTGTTGATAAACACTCAGGTTGCTTGCACCTTTTAGCTATTGTGAATAATGCTGCCCTGAAAACTGCTGTACAAATCAGCAAGACAAACTAAATCTTAGAGGTGGCAGATGTGAAAGCATCAGAACACAATGTGTTTTCCACCATGGTTACTTGTTCATAAGCATTGAGGTGACTGAAGTGTCACTGGGTCATTGCCCTCCTATTGCCATAAATTCCCCCAAATGGATTCCTCAATTCCATGACTTAGCAAAGACCTTTGAATCAATATTAAACCTTAGGGTGTGACAAGAGCTTGTCAATCCCTTGTCCAATGTTGATGCAGTTCACTACTTTGTGCTCTTTTTATACTGCAAATTCTCCAAGTGGTGGTCCAGTCAAACAGATACTTTATGCAACTCCTTCAAGGGGGAAACAAAAGCACATTTTGGAAGGACGCACATTTGGAGATCAAATACTGAAAGTATATTGTGGCAAAAGATCCAAAAGTATTAAAAAACGTCCCCAAGCCTTTCCCAGCAAGTTTTATTTTTCCACTGCTCATAAGCCACTGACTCTGTTTCTCAGTTGCATAAGGGCTTAAACAAATTTCCACCCCAGAAACTACTATTGCTTCACGGAGAGAAACCTACAGACTTTTTTTTTTTTTTTTTTTTCCCAAGATTTTATTTATTTATTCATTTCTCCCCCCCCCCTTGCTACTTGTGCTCGCTGGGTCAGCTAACCACGCCGTGCAGGCGGGCTTGCCTTCACCAGGAGGCCTCGGGAACCGAACCCGGGGCCTCCCATATGGTAAACGGGAGCCCTACTGAATGAGCCACAGCCGCTTCCCAACCTACAGACTTTTAACAGGAAGTTGCATGCAAGAGGAAAGGCTTGACTCCAACATCATGCGTTGTGGACACTTCTCAGAACCTTTTATCTTAATTAGCTAAACAAGTTCCTCTGGCTTATTGGCAGAGCCTGCTCAATTAATTTGACTTAGTAACATTTTCCCTCATTGGTACACAGTTTGGGTCATAGTAACTGAAAAAAAGGTGACCAGAATATGCAAAAAACTTTATCAGAAGGAAAAAAAAAACTATAAAAATAGAAACACTGTTTCCCATGGTCTTTAATCATAAGCACCCAATATGTTTTAAATAGGAAGCTTGAACTCATTTGATTCCTACAGCCATTTAACAAACATAATAGCAAAACACACTGACACAACCAATCAGAATCTATAATAACTGCTTTCTGCTTACCTCCACTTACCTCTGCATGCTATCAAAATATGAGCACTGACATTTAAGTGTGACTTAATGTTGTATTAGAAAGGTATAAACCCTGCAAATGTGCAAGAGAAATTTAGAATTTTCTTAGATCCATTATGAATTCCTAAGGATTTGATAGTTAACTTCAAAACAAAATGGTTTGAATGTCCAGACACCAACATGCAGTTTTTCCTTTTGTTCCTTCCTTTGCTCTATGGATATGCATAGAAATCATGGTATAGGGTTTAATACATAGAACCAAGTATAGTTTATAGGTTGATTTAAGTGATTTTCAATGGTAACTTTTTCCATACTATATTAGTTTCCTTGTTGCTA
Source organism: Tolypeutes matacus (assembly GCA_026826555.1). Classification (NCBI taxonomy): domain Eukaryota; kingdom Metazoa; phylum Chordata; class Mammalia; order Cingulata; family Chlamyphoridae; genus Tolypeutes; species Tolypeutes matacus. Next base: position 1,937,507 of record JAKSZT010053768.1, read on the forward strand.
AAGCAAATACCATGCAATGGGTTGCTTTAAACAACGGGAATCTATTGGCTCATGGTTTTGAGACTAGGAGTCCAAAATCAAGGTGTCATCAAGGCGGAGCTTTCTTCCCAAAGACTAGCATTTTAGGACTGGCTGTCAGTGGTCTTTGGTCCTCAGCTCCTCTGTCACATGGCAATGCAAATGGAAGTCTCTCCTGGCCTCTCCCTTCTCTTCAGTGTTCCATTGACTTGCAGCTGCTGGCTGTTCCTTCTGGCTTTTTTCTCCCTCTGTGATCTTCCCTATAAGGACTTCAGTAAAAGGATTAAGATCCATCCTGGGACACACCTTATCTGAAGTAGCCTCATCAAAATGTCCTATTTACAGTGTAACATGGGGTATTTTGGGGACATTGGAATTGTCCTGCATGACATTGCAATGATGGATACAGACCATTATACATTTTGTCAAAACCTATAAAATTGTGTGGTACAAACTGTAAATTATAATGTAAAACTATAGATGATGGTTAATAGCAATGCTCCAATATGTGTTCATCAATTGTAACAAATGTACCACACAAATGAAAGATGTTATTAATGGGGAAAAGTGTGAGAGGTGGAGGAGAAGGGGTATATGGGAGTCCCCTATATTTTTGATGTAACACTTATGTAATCTAAAGCTTCTTTGAAAATAAATAAATAAATAAATAAATAAATAAATAAATTTAAAAAGGTCCTATTTTCAAAGGTTCAAACCCACAGTAATGGATTAAGTTTCAGACCATGTTTTACTGGGAGTACATAGCTCCAAACCACCACACATACTTTTTTATTTTCTGCACTGATTTTAGAGATGAATCACCTTGATGCCTTTGAAGAAATGAACTAATCAGTGCTCAAAGGAACAAAAATATTAAGATTGAACCACAGCATCAGGTCATAAGCAACTTCTCTTAATAATTAGTGTCTGTTTAGAATATAATTCTCTATCTTCAGAGATTTTATGTGACAGCTATTTATACTATTTTTTTAATACAGTGAGGAAAATTGCTTCTTTGTGGAAAATCCTATCCAGCTTATCTCATCCTCATTTTGTGATAGTCTTTACATGGTAGAGAGCAGAGAAGGCTCTAGCTTTCTTTTTAGCAGCCTCTGAAATCTCAGAATTTCCCTCCTTTATATGTGGGAGAAACCAGATACTTGGGTAAGAAGGCCAGAATGTTCCTCTCTTTACCTTTTGCCTAAATGTGGATCAGTTTGAGGCCAGGTCATCTATCAGAACTGAGTAAACCAGCAGTTTCCTCATTATCTTTCTCTTTTTCATTCCCATGACTGGTGAATTCAGGGAGGATTTGAAAATGCTGACTGCTAGACTGATGGGCATGATGTCCACCAACTCCAAGGAGAAAAAGACAACACAGTTATGGGCTGCTCAGATGTTTCCATGAAGTGCTTTCATGCAGAGGAGAATGACCTTTGGAGGTCCAGGAATTTCACATGCCACATGATATGCTACAAGACAGAATTGTTTTCAAAGTCCTATATTTTATCTTTAAAAATGTCAAGGGATTATTACTTTTTCTTTCTATACCAAAATGTTTGTTTGTTTAAATCAAGAAATGTTTTATATTACCTACCATGGATTCATGTTGATTCATCATGGAACTGAATTATTGACTATAGATAATCAAGTTCCACGAAGATGCACCATAATTTTCCTATGGAATACTGTATTCTCTGGCATTTCAGTTTGTGACTCTCAGTTAGAGATGAAAGAGGACTGGACCTAGAGAATGAAACCTGGATTCTAATCCTGGCTGTGTCAATAAAATACTTTTTAAAAAATATATTTATTTTTTAAAAGATACTTAGATTACACAATAAAATGCTCTTTAATCTTGTTTATCTTGTTTAATCTCTGTGTTTCCCCCTTTTTAATGAAGGAAAATATTTCTAGTACATTCCAACTCCAAAATTTTATAAAGCTTATATTTTTGTTTTTATAATTTCTATACATATTATCTTTAGAATACATTATCTCATATTAAATATTCCCCAAAAACATTGAATGTTTCTAGAAAACAGTGTGGAATAGTCATGTAATAGAAACAAAGAAAAGACTTCTTAGAATATTTCCAAGAGGTCATTGAAGACTAATTTCAGACTCAGAAATCAGCACCAGTTATTGGTAAACTTGACCTTTAAGATTTCTACTATTTCCTGCCCCTTTGCGTGTAAAGGTGGTCAATAATCAAGAAAAAAAAAAAACCAATATCTAGCAAAATTTTGTACAAATGCATTTATCTTCCTCCCAGCAAAGCCAATTCAAAGACTCTAATCCAAAGATATGCTGGCAAAACACAGAACAAGCATTATATGTAACAGTAAAAGACTAGAAACAACCCAGAAGTTCATCACTAAGGCATTAACTGAATAAACAACAGTTTGTCCACATTATGGAGCACTAAAAGCTGTGCAAATGCATGAGAAAAATATCTATATAGCACAATGGGTTGATCTCTATAATATATAAAGTAAAAGAGTAAAATGGATGGAGGCAGATGTGGCTCAAATGGTTGAGCGTCTGTCTCCCATATGGAGAGAACTGGGTTTGATCCCTGGGACCTCCCCATAAAAATAAAAAATTAAAAAAATTTAAAAAGAGTAAAATGGAGAGAAATATGAATAGCATTGTTCATGTAAAAAAAGGCATTTTATTTTTTTAAATGAAAGGATAAACCAAAAACTTTTCATTAAAAATGTCATCTTTGGGAAGGGGAGGAAATAGTGGACATGGAACAGAAACAAACATAGACTTCTTTGAATTTACATTTCTTTGTAGTCTTGACTTTGGAACTTTTACATAATTATAATACAACATTAGGTTTTAAAAAACAAAATTGAATCAAAAGCAAAATGGAAGCAAAAAGCAAAATGGAAACAAACAGACTTAAGCATTTATCAAGTTGGTAGTATAATTACATAGAAAGCAACTATTTCAAACAACTTTAAAAGAATAAATTGATTGTGTATTCCTAGTGTTATATACTATAAAGACAAAAATAGTTGCCAAACAAATAAAAGATCTTAAGCTATGTTCAATAACCACATTGTTGGAGATAGTGTTGGTATTATTATTCTAAGACACAAATCGTAGGATAAATTAAATTAGTAGTTATGTTGGTTCATTGGGAACTAGGATTTTCAGTTTGGGAGAAAAAAAGAAACAGATGAGAGATAAAGTTAAGTGAAAACACCATAGCCCTGAGTTTAAATGGAAAATATCAGTATAAACTGATAGGTAAGATATCTTTGAAAAAAATTTTCCTAGCAATATTCAATGAATAGGTCTAGAAACAAGAACTTACCTCATAGCAGTTTGTACCCATAGTACCTACATTCTCTAAATCCCACTGAAAGAAAGAAAAAGGCTTTTGAAGTGCTGATTTAAGATCTGGAACAGGGAGCAGGGAAGTACTCAAAGGTTTCAGTGATTGTGATGGCTGATCTCAGGAGCAGTCGTTTGGGATAGCTAGGTCACATAGGCTCACGGGAGATGATTGTTAAGTATTCTGAATATTTTGATCCTGTTGTTAAGACATTAGCAGCTTGAAATCAGCCATGCTAGGAAAATTTACACTATGCAAACCAGAACATACTACAAATACTACAAATCAAAAATAAGAATTTTTTTTTGAGAGCCTATTTGCCAACACAATGTTACAGAGAAGCCAATTTGAAGAGGCAACCATGGATAAAAATGGAACATTTTGAACATCAATGAGAATGAGAATAACTTCAATGGAGTAAAACATATCAAATTTAAACATATGTGTTCATAATGGTACCCCACCCACATACACACTCAAAAATGTATTTCATTAGTCACCCTTGGTATATACAAGGTAATCATTTTTAAATTTTGAACAATGGTAAGGAAGGGGAAGAGACCAAGCATTTATTGTATCTTTCCTATAAAAAGGTGTGTGTGTGTGTGTGTGTAAAAATAGAGTTGTTAGGTAAATGTCCTTTTCATAAATATAGACCAACTAGTAAGTAATAAAATAATAGAATATCACCATTTACAGCCCTTAATGAATTAATGAAACTATGCAATGAAAAATGATAGTTGATAATATTGCAAAAATAAAATCAGACATTACAGCTAGCTACCATTTTACCAGAAATACAAAGGCTAAAGGAATATGTTTAATGAAAACCATACAATTAGCAATATTTAGGCTGTTGGAAACTCTATAGTACAAATTTTACAATTTTTTCAAAAAACTGCAAAGAAAAATAAAGCAATGAGAAAAGGGAGAGTAATAGAGAGAAAAAGAGAGAGAACATATAACATATAAAGAAATTTAAAAAACAGCAACCAATTGCAATGTATGGACCTTATTTCAATCCTGATTCAAACAAACTGGGCCAAAAACAAATAACTATGGGATAATCTGGGAAATTTAAACAATGACAGGACATTGAATGTTATTGAGAAATTAATATATTTTATATATTATATATATATATTATATATATTAAAAATATATTTTAATATATTTTTAAGGTAGTACTATTAAGGTAATTACTATTAATTACTATTAAGGTAATACTATTGTTGTTATGTTTTAAACATGAACTCATATTTTAAGGATAAATGTTGAAATATTTCCTGATGAGATGACATGATATCTGAAATTTGCTTCAAAATAATGAGTGGAGGAAGGTGGAAGTGAGTGGGGGGTATCAATTTTTGCTACTCCAGAGTAATCCATAAGCCAGCAGTATCCATATAATCCAGGAACTTGTCAGAAATGGATAATCTCAGGCACAAGCCCAAACCATAAAAATCTGTGTTTTTAACATTCAAGTTGAATCACATGCTCCATAAACCTAGAGAAAGATGGTTTGATTAAACACAATTGGCTATTTTTTAAACTGGGCATTAGAAACATTATTATACTAGCCTCTCTACATTTGTGTGCATTTGCAATGTTTCCTTATAAAAAGGTCTTTAAGAAAAAAAAAGAAGACAGATTGGACAGAGTGAATAACCCTAAAACAGGCCTTTCGCGTGTCCCTTTACTTCACTTTCCCTAACTTAGTCCCCTGGTCTACTACTTTACCAATAGCGCATTCCCTAATTTACACTGAGGTGTCCTCATATAGTACACTCCAAATCTCTTGAACTCTTGAGCCATTCTTATTGTTACCAATCCTAAACCCCAAATCTACAAGTGGATTTCATAGATGGAATAATTTCTCTGCTCCCAGAGCCCTAACAGCTTCTCTGCAAACCACATTTGAGGCTCTCCAGGAGAGTTGAACAGAATGCCTGGAATAATTTTCAAAACTCATAAGGAGACAATGTTTTCCATCTGTCTCCATGCTGTGGCCCAGCTGCTCTTGTTGCAAAGGACACTGTTATTTCTTTGGTTATTCTCAAAATTATTTTAGCAACAAAGCTGAGGTAAAGGGAGATCTCCACACACATAGATGCAGCACAGTATTTTCTGCTGTCCAAATATCAAAGAATATATGAGTGAGGTTGATAGGATAAACCAGCCTGGAGAACAAAGAACACAAGGATCATTTTATTTATGTCTTACTCTTCTACAGTAGACCAGCTTTTTTCAATAACGAACACAATTTGGCAATGGTTCAATGAAAATCTACTCCATTTGATACATTTATACATGGCCCCATCACTTTGTCAGACTTCCTTCCTTTTTCCCAATTTATACAAATTATTGCCAACTAATCCAGAATCCAAGATCTTCTGGAAATCACCCTGCCCAGAAATTTAATAACCAAGACCATTTTGTGTTAGGCAAATCCCATCCTGTATTCAAAAACAGCAGCAACCTTCTTTTAAACATCTGAAGAAAAAAAAAAGTTTTACTAGTAATCAAATAAATGTAAAGGAAAGCAATGAGATGTCACCTGCTACTCAGGGATGAGGAAAACCAGAACTCTACCATAATGTTGATAGGAGAAGGATGAGAAGTTTCTTACTTTATAATGCTGAGTAGAATTCCATTATATGGACCATACTATAGTTTTTCTAGCCATTTACTTATGTATGCATAAATATTTATATCAATGTATATACATATTCATTTCACCTGCCTATAGATCCGGATATAAATAAATATATGCACCAAGTTGTTTCTAGTTTGAAGCTATTATAAATAGTGCTCTATTAATATGTGTACAACTCCTCCAACAGACATATGCTTTCTTTTCTCTTGGTTAAATACTTAGGTGTAGAATGGCTAGATAAAATGTTAATACTAACTTTTTAAAAATTGCCGAGAGATCCAAGATGGCGGAGTAGAGAACAGCAGGTTGTACTCCTCCTCTAAAAACTGCGGGAAAGGGAGGCAGGTTTACCTGGCAGAAGGTAAGCTGGGGGGCCGTGGGGGCAATTGGAGAGGGCAGCTAGAGAAGGGGCACCCAGTTGACCAGGGAAAAGGGAAGCCATAGGAAACAGGGCACTCAAGCCAGCTCACAGCAGGCTGGAGTCAGAGGGAAGCCAGGGAAGTGACGTGGCTGGAAGACCAGAGCTCAACCGGCTCTGAGAGGGAGGAAAGCACCCGGGCAACCAAGGGGACGTCCCAGGACCCAGTAGGCTCTAGAGGTGGAACCGGCACCCAGTCAGTTCAGGTGGAGAGAGTTTTAGTGGGGAGGGGAGATAGGGCAGGCAAACCAGGAAGGGGAAAAAAAAGGAAAGACTGCAGCCAGTGCCGAAGCAGCTCCAGAGGGGAGGGTGTAGCTGAGCCGGCAGGCTGCCACACCCACCCACCCTGGGAGAAAGAGAAACTGGTCAGTGAGGGGGTGGGCTGACAGGTGCCTAAGAGCCCCGGGGAGGGGCAAGCCGGGAGAGGCAACTGGAAAACTGTCAAAAGCCCAACTGTCCTGAGGGAAAAAAGGGCAGTGAGAGGCAGACAACAAGCCTCAGAAGCCTAACCAGTGGAGCCGGGTAGAGCTCAGTGCTTGAACACCTGCTTATCACATACAAGCTTCCGGGTTCAATTCCTGGTACCTCCAAGAAAGAAAGAGAGAGAGTAAAAGGAAGGGAGGAAGGGAGGAAGGGAGGAAGGGAGGAAGGGAGGAAGGGAGGGAGGGCCTAACTGGTTAACTGGTCTGAAGGATAGCAAGGTTGGGAGAGAGCTGAGGAGCTGTCAAGTGCTATCAGGCAGCTAGCCTGATGGGGGATGGGGAGTTGAGGGACATACAGCCTCATGACAGGGAACTCAGATTGAGATTTTTTTTTTTTTAGGTTTTTTGGTTTATTTATTATTTTTTAGTTTTTATTCTTTATTTTTTTCTCTATACCCGGGTACCTTACCTGTGGTGAGTGGGCTGCCTGCAGGGTGATTGATTGATGGACACTGGCAGCCTGAGATGGTTGCTGGTAGCCTGAGAGGGAAGCCTGTTTGTTTGTTTGTTTGTTTGTTTGTTTGTTTGTTTGTTTGTTTTCTCTCCTTTCTTTCTTTTTTTTCTTTTCCTTCTTTTTTCTCTCATTTTTCTTGTTAGTTTCTTTCTTTTTCTCTTTTCTTTTTCTCTCTGTTGCTTTTCTTTCATTCCACCTTCCCTTGCTCAGTCTTCATTTTTTTCTTCTCATCTATCTGGTCTTTTATTTTTTCTCTCCTATTTTTTTATTCTACCTTTTTTTTTTTTTTTATGATTTTTCACTCACTACTTATTTTTTCCTCTTTCTTTTATGGTTCCTGTATTAGTCAGCCAAAGGGGTGCTGGTGCAAAATACCAGAAATCGGTTGGTTTTTATAAAGGGTATTTATTTGGGGTAGAAGCTTACAGTTACTGGGCCATAAAGCATAAGTTTCTTCCTTCACCAAAGTCTGTTGCTACGTGTTGGAGCAAGGCAGCTGCCAATGTTTGTCAGGGTGTTCAGGCTTCTTGGATTCCTCTCTTCCCAGGGCTCCGTTTCTCTCTGGGCTTAGCTCCTCTGTTTCTTTCACAATGTCAGCTGTATACTATGAGGCTCTCTAGGCTTGCCTTTCTCTTCAAAGCCAGCTGTAAACTCTCAGGTGAATGGCTTATCTCTATCCCAGGGCCTTCTCTCCTTCCTCACCAGAACTCCAACATCAGAACTGCTCCAACACTGTCCTTTGCCATGTCTTTTATATTCGAGACCTCCACCCACCAAAGGGTGGGGCTCAATGTCCTATTGACGCGGCCTAGTTAATGCCCTAATCATAACTTAATCATGCCCAGATTAGCAGACCAGTTTACAAGCATAATCCAATATCTAATTTTGGAATTCATAATTACATCAAACTGCCCAACTGCTACAGTTCCTTTTCAATCTTTTTTTATTATTATTCTTTTTCTCTCCTTTCTTTCCTTTTTATGGTCTTAATATCTGGGGGAAACACATATAACTACAAGGATATAGAATAAGTGGAACCAAGTGTCAAAGAGGGCTCTTAACTCAAAACAAAATGAAATTAAACCCTAGAGTAGAAAGATAAGCTAAGCAACTGAATAAGTCAATTGAAATAAACAGATGTATAAACAACAGCAAAAAATTACAAGCCACACATAGAAACAGGAAGACATGACCCAGTCTAATGAACAAACTAAAAAGCAGAAGGAGATTTAGAACATGGAACAACTAATCAAGTATGTCCAAACAAATATCATGAATCAACTTAATGAAGTGAAGGAAGAGATAAAGGATATTAAGAAGACACTGAGGAGAACATACAGAAGAAATTTAAATATACAGATCTGATGGTGATGAAAGACACAATGCAAGAAATTAACAATATGCTGGAAGCACATAACAGCAGATTTGAACAGAGATAGTGACATCGAAGACAGAGCATCTGAAATTGCACAGATAGACAAAAAGATAGAAAAAATTCAGCAGGGAATCAAGGAATTCAATGACAACACAAAATGCACAAGCATATGCATTATAGGCATCCCAGAAGGAGAAGAGAAGGAAGAGAGGCAAGGGGAGTATTGGAGGAAATAATGGCTGAAAATTTCCAAACTTTTTTGAGGGATGTGAATGTACATGTCCAAGAAGCACACTCCAAACAGTATAAATCCTAACAGGCCCCAAGACACATACTTATCAATTTGTCAAACAGTCAAGACAGAGAATTCTGAAAGCAGCAAGAGAAAAGAGATCCAGCACATGTAAGGGAAGCTTAATAAGATTAAGCACTGATTTCTCATCAGAAACCATTGAGGCAAGAAGGCAGTAGTATGACATAGGTAAGGTGCTTAAAGAAAAAAACTGCCAGACAAGAATTCTGTATCTAGCAAAGCTGGTGTTCAAAAATAAGGGAGAGTTCAAAATATTCCCAGATAAACAGAATTTGAGTTTGTCAACAAGAAACCTGCCCTTCAAGAAATACTAAAGGAAGTGCTATAGTTTGAAAGTAAAAAAAAAAAAAAAACAGGAGAGAGAGGGTTGGAAGAGAGTATAGAAAGGAAGGTTATTAGTAAGAAAAACTAAAAGGCTAAAAAGAGAAATAAAAACAAGCTATGACATATCTAAACCTAAAGAAAAAATAGCTAATGTAAGTAATGCCTTGACAGTAATAACATTGAATATTAATGGATTAAACTTTCCAGTCAAACTAATGGGAGAAACAGATGCCTCTGCAACCAAAAGACACAGATTGGAAGAATGGATAAGGCAATATGACCCATCTATGTGCTGTTAACAAGAAACTCACCTTAGTCCAGGGATACAAGGAGATTGCAAGTTAAAGATTGGAAAACGATTTTACATGAAAACAATAACCAAAATAAGACAGAAGTAACTGTATTAATATTAAACAAAATAGACTTTAAATGCAAAAGTATTATAAGAAACAAAGAATGACACTATATATTAATAAAAGGGATAATCTATCAAGAAGGAAAAACAATCATAAATACTTATACACCTAACTAGGGTGCCCCAAAATACATGAGGCAAACAATGGAAAAACTAAGGGGAGAAATAGATGCCACTACAATTATAGTGGGGAACTTTAATACACCGTTATCACCATTAGACAGAACATCTTGACAGAGGATTAATGAAGAAACAGAGACCTTGAATAATGCATTAGGGGATCTAGACCTAATAGAAATATACAGAATAATTACACCCAAATACAGAAGAAAATACATTCTTCTTGACATGGGTCACTCTCCAGGATAGACCACATACTTGTAACATACTTGTCACAGAGCAAGTCTCAGCAAATTTAGAAAGATTGAATGATGCCAACAAGATGGATAACTCACAGGAAATGGACAAATTTCTAGAAACACACAAGCAACCTATATTGATGAAAGGAGAAATTGATGAACTCAACAGACCAATCACAGGTAACGAGATTAAATTAGTCATCCAAAACCTCCCAACCAAGAAAACTCAGGACCAGATGCTTTCACGGGTGAATTTTACCAATCATTCTGGAAAGAACTAACATCTGCTTAAACTATTCCAAAAAATAGAAGTGGTTGTAACATTACCTAATTCATTCTATGCCAACATCACCCTAATATTAAAGCCACATAAAGATGCCACAAGAAAATTACACACCAATCTCTCTAATGAACTTAGATGATAAAATCCTCAAAAAAATACTTACTAATCATATTTAACAACACATCAAATGAATTATACACCCTGATCAAGTTAGTTTTATCCCAGGTATGCAAGGATGTTCAACATAAGATAATCAATCAATGTACTACACCATATTAACAGATCTAAAGAAAAAAATACATGATTATCTCTATTGACACAGAAAAAGCATTTGACAGGATACATCATCCTTTCCTGATAAAACACTTTGAAAAATAGAAATAGAAGGAAACTTCCTCAACATGATTAAGGGTATATATGAAAAACCCACAGATAACATCATACTCAATGGTGAAATGCTAAAGGCTTTCCCTCTAAGACCTGGAACAAGACATGGATGCCTACTATCACTGCTCTTATTTAACATTGTGTTAGAAGTACTTGCTTGAGCACTTAGGCAAGAAAAAGAAATAAAAGGTATCCAAATTGGAAAGGAAAAAGTGAAAATTTCACATTTGCAAGTGACATGATCCCAGATATAGAAAGCCCTGAAAAATCTACAACAAAGCTCCTAGAGCTGATAAACAAGTTCAGTAAAGTGACAGAATATAACAACGTGAAAAACTCAGTAGCATTTCTATACACTAATAATGAGCAATCTGAGTAGGAAATCAAGACAAATATTCCATTTACAATAGCTACTAAAGAATCAAATATCTAGGAATAAACTTAAATAACATTGTAAAGGATTTGTACACAGAAAACTATACAACATTGTTAAAGTAAATCAAAGAAGACCTAAATAAAAGGAAGACTATTCCATGTTCATGGATTGGAAGACTAAACACAATTAAGATGCCTATTCTACCAACATTTATTTACAAATATAATGCAATCCCAATAAAAACACAATAGCATTTTTTTACAGAACTGGAAAAGCAAGGGGTCCCAAATAACCAAAAACATATCGAAAAAGAAAAATGAAATTGGAGGAATCATGCTACCTGACTTTAAAGTATTCTACAAAGGGGAGCAGGTGTAGCTCAAGTGATTGAGCACCTACTTCCCACACACAAGGTCCTGGGTTCAATCTCCTGTATGCCCTAAAAACAAAACAAACAAACAAACAAAAACCAACTCAGGAGACCCAATGTAGATCAGTGATTGAGCACTGGCTTCCCACATACAAGATCCCAGTTTCAATCTCCGGTCTTGGTACCGCCCCTCCCTCCATAAAAAAGCATTCTACAAAGCTAAGTGGTCAAAACTGCATGGTGTTGGAACAAGAATAGAACCAAACTGAGAGTTCTGATATAGATCCTCACATATATAGTCAACTGATATTTGACAAGATCACCAAGCCCACTGAACTGGGAGTGAATGGCCTCTTCAATAAATGGTGCTGGGAAAACTGGATATCCATATCCAAAATAATAAGAAAGGATGACCATCTCATGCACTATACAAAAATTAACTCAAGGTGGATTAAAGACCTAAGTATAAGAGCCAAGATTATATAGCTCTTAGAAGATAATATAGACTTCCGGGAAGATGGCGGACTACTAAGACATGGGAATCTCTTCTCCAGAAAAATAGCTAGAGGACAGGTTGAAACAGCCCCAAAAAAGATCATCTAGGGTTTAGGACAGCAGGTGAAGGCTGCATACCACACAGAGGAGAGAGGGACAAAAGAGGGAAATCGCGACGACAGAACCGTGAGTTGGAACCAGCTGCAGCTATTGCTGCCGACACCCTCCGCCACACTCTTTAGAATTCTCGGGCCTCTGGGCCTGCGACTACAGACAAATGGGGCTCCAGGGATCTACCACACCAGGAAAGGGAAGAGAGAGGGACACAGCCTAAGGCTGACTCAGGTTCTGACCCACAAATATGGACTGCAGAGCCCCACAGTCCCTTCCACATGATGGTTTGCCCTGGGAGCTTACAAAGGACTGGAGAAATCCAACCCTGGCAGTCTCCCTCTCTTCTAGCCTGAACTAATTGTTGAGGACTCCAGAGGGGAGGGGAGAGAGATCCAGGGGCTGACTCAGCTTTTGACTAGCAGGTATGGTCTTCCCTATCCCGAGTGTACTTCCAGGCCGGGTGGGGCTGCACCATTATTTGCCTTGGAGCCTGCAAGGGGCTAAAGATATACAAACCTCCAAATTTCCTCCTCTACTAACAGGGACTGATTGTTGAGGACTCAGAGGGGAGTGGAAATATTTCCTAGCTGGGAAAAGGGAGAGGGCTGCCAGAGAAGACTGGAGAACTATCTCAGAAAGTTTGAATTACAAGGCTCTTAGCCCCCAGACAGGAAGCTCTATCACATTGATCTAGTCTGTGTCACAACAAATACACTCTGACCAGGGATTGAATTGAAAGCTGCCAAAGCACGCCATCTCCTGGCAGACCAAGGAAGTTCACATAAGAAAATTAAAAATAAGTAGGAGAGGCTTTTCCTGGCCTCTATAGTCTCCCTGCCCAAGGCCCTAGGAAGAGACTCTACAACCAATTACTGGGCCCAGTGCCCAGTTTTGAGCAAACAGCAGGAAAATCCTAACAATCCAGGTCGAGCCAAAAATCAAAGAGTTGTGGTAATTCACAGCCTCCTACCACTAAATCCCTATAAAAGACAAAGAGATTGAGCATCTGGGTAAACTACACCCTAACCAGATGCCTAAACACCAGCAAAAAATTACAAGCCATACTAAGAAAATAGAAGACATGGCCTAAAAAAAGGAATACATCAAAGTCCCAGAAGAGATGGAGAACTTGAGCGAACTAATCAGCGAGATGACTACAAATTTCCAAAATCAAATTAATGAGATGAAAGACAATATAGTTAAAGAGATAAGTGACATAAAGAAGACACTGAGTGAATGCAAAGAAGAATTTGAAATCCTGAACAGAAAAGTAACAGAGTTCATGGGAATGAAAGACAAAATAGGTGAGGTCAAAAATACATTTGAGGCATACAACAGCAGACTTGAAATGATAGAAGAAAGAATAAGAGATACCAAAGACAGAGCAGCTAAAATTGAAGAGAGAAAAGAACAGAGGGAGAAAAGAATGGAAAAAACTGAGCAGGGGCTCAGAGAGTTGAATGACAACACAAAATGCAACAACATATGTGTCATGGTAGTTCCACAAGGGGAAGAGAAGGGAAAGGGGCAGAAAGAGTATCTGAGGAAATAATAGCTGAAAATTTTCCAAATGTCATGAGACAAATGAGCATACATGTCCAAGAAGTGCACCGTACCCCAATCAGAATAAATCCAAATAGACCTACGCCAACACACATACTAATAGAATCCAACAGCATATCAAAAGACTTATACATCAGAACCAAGTGGGATTTATTCCTCATATGCAAGGCTGGTTCAACATAAGAAAATCAATCAATGTAATATACCACATTAACAAATTGGAGGAAAAAAACACATAATCATCTCAATAGATGCAGAAAAGGCATTCTACAAAATCTAGCATTCTTTTTTGATGAAAACACTTCAAAATTTAGGAATAAAAGGAAAATTCCTAAATATGATAAAAGGTATATATGAAAAACCCACAGCCAACATCATACTCAATGGGGAAAGGTTGAAAGCTTTCCCTCTAAGATTGGGAACAAGACAAGGATGCTCAGTGTCTCCATTGTTATTCAACATTGTACTAGAAGTTCTAACTAGGGCAATTAGACAAGGAAAAAAAATTAAAGGCGTCCAAATAGGAAAAGAGGAAGTAAAACTCTCACTGTTTGTGGATGACATGATCCTGTACTTTCCTGAAGTATCCACAACAAAGCTACTTGAACTAATAAATGAGTTCAGCAAAGTGGCAGGATACAAGAACAACACGCAAAAACCAGTAATGTTTTTGTACACTAGTACTGAACAACCTGAGGAGGAAATCAGGGGGAAAATTCCATTTTCAATAGCAACAAAAAGATTCAAATACCTAAGGGTTAATTTAACCAAAGAAGTACAGGACCTATATGCAGAAAACTACAAAACAATGGTAAAGGAAATTTAAAAAGACCTAAACAAATGGAAAAACATTCCGTGTTCATGGATTGGAAGAATAAATATTGTGAATATGTCGATCTTACCCAAACTGATTTATAGATTCAATGCAATACCAAACAAGATCCCAACAGCTTACATTGCAGAATTAGAGAAGGCAATTACCAAATTCATCTGGAAGGTAAGTGCACCCGAATAGACAAAAGTATTCTAAAAAAGGAGAGCAACGTGGGAGGAATTTCACTGCCTGACCTTGAAACATATTACAAAGCTACAGTGGTCAAAACAGCATGGTACTGGCATAAAGATAGACACATCGATCAGTAGAATAGAATTGAGAATTCAGAAATAAACCCTCACCTATACAGTCAACTGGTTTTTGACAAACCTAACAAGCCCATGCTGATGGGAAAAAACAGTCTCTTCAACAAATGGTTTTGGGAGAACTGGATATCTATAACCAAAAGAATGAAAGAGGATCCCTTCTTACCCCCTATACAAGAACCAACTCAAAATGGATCAAAGATCTAAATATAAAAGCCAGGACCATAAAACCACTAGAAGAAAATGTAGGGAAACATCTTCAAGACCTTGTAGTCGGTGGTGGTTTCTTGGACCTTACAGCCAAAGCATGTGCAACAACAACAACAAAAAAAAGATAAATGAGACCTCCTCAAAATTAAACACTTTTGCACCTCACAGGACTTTGTCAGAAGGGGGAAAAGGCAGCCAACTCAATGGGAAAAAATATTTGGAAATCACATATCTGATAAGGGTTTAATATCCAGGATATATAAAGAGATGTTACAACTCAACAATAAAAAGACAAATGACCCGATTAAAAAATGGGCAAAAGACTCAAATAGACATTTCTCCAAAGAAGAAATACAAATGGCAAAAAAAAAAAAACACGAAGAAACGCTCAACATCACTCATGATTAGGGAAATGCAAATCAAAACTACAATGAGATATCATTTGACACCTATCAGAACGGCCGCTATTAAAAAGACAGAGAACCACAAGTGTTGGAGAGGATGTGGAGAGATAGGAACACTTCTTCCCTGTTGGTGGGAATGCAAAATGGTATAGCCACTATTGAGGACTGTTTGGTAGTTTCTAAAAAAGTTGAATATAGACTTGCCATGTGACCCTGCAATACCACTACTGGGTATATACCCAGAAGAAATGAGAACAGTGACACGAACAGACATCTGCACACCGATGTTCATAGCAACATTATTCACCATTGCCAAAAGTTGGAAACAACCCAGGTGTCCATCAACAGATGAATGGATAAACAAACTGTGGTCTATTCACAGGATAGAATATTATGCAGCTGTAAGAAGAAATGAAGCCATAAAGCATATGACAACATGGATAAATCTGGAGGACATTATGTTGAGTGAAGCAAGCCAGACACAAAAGGACAAATACTGTATGAATGTGTTACTATGAACCAAATATCAAATATATTGTGTAACATATTGTTTGATTAAAAAAAATTTTTGTATGCATCCATTACATTTAATTGAGAAATGTATATATTTATTCATCTGTGTTTACTTTTTAGTTTTTAATTGTTTATATTTTGAATTATTAAATGTACAAAGTAAAGTTAAAAAAAAAAAAAAGATAATATAGGGAAGACTCTACAAGATCTTGTAGTAGGAAATGCTTTCAGAAACTTTACACCCAAAGTGTGAGCAATGAAAGAAAAATAGATAAATAGACATCCTAAAAATTAAAAACTTTTGCACTTCAAAGGAGTTTGTCAAGAAAATGAAAAGGCAGCCTACTCAATGGAAGAAAATATTTGGGAACCACTTATCCAATAAGGGTCTAATATTCAGCATATATAAAGAATTCCTACATCTCAAAAATAAAAAGACAAGCAACCCATTTTAAAAATGGGCAAGAGATTTGAAAAGACACTTTTCTAAAGAAAAAATACAAATGGCTAAGAAGTACATGAAAAGATGCTCAACATCACTAGCTATCAGGAAAATGCAAGTTAAAACTACAATGAGATGTCATCTTACCCCTGTTAGACTGGCTGATATTATAAAAACAGAGAACTACAAGTGTTGGAGAAGACGTGGGAATGTGGAATAGTGCAGCCATTGTGGGGATGGTTTAGCAGTTCCTCGGGAAGCTAACCATAGAATTGCAATATGATCCAGCAATCCCATTGTTGGATATATACCCAGAAGAATTGAAAACAGGGACAGGAACAGATATATGCATACCAATATTCATAGTGGCATGATTCACTATTGCCAAAAGTTGGAAGCAACCCAAGTGTCCATCAACAGATGAATGGATAAGCAAACTATGGTATATATACCATAGTTTATATATATATATATATATATAATAGAATATTACTCAGCTGTAAGAAGGAATGAAGTATTGCCACATGTGACAACATGGATGAATCTTGAAGACCTTATGCATAGTGAAGTAAGCCAGCCACTAAAGCACAAATATTGCATGACCTCACTGATATGACCTCAGCATATTGAGCAGACTCAGCTAGAGTATGGAAGATAGATTATCTGGAGACAGAAAGGGAGTAGAGTGTGGTTAGCCATTGCTCAATATGGGCACAACCTATGATAAGGTAGAATGGGGTGGTTTGGCAGTGGATAGAGGTGATGGCGGTGCTGAATGTGAGGGGGAACAGGGTGGGCGGGTTGGGTTGGACAGCAAATATGGCAGAGAAGGGTTACTGGTGCAGAGCATTGGTGATGGGAGGATATGTGGAAAAGGGTGCACCTGGAGAATGCTTCTATGCAATATAAATATGCTCATCCTGTCATAGGGTATTATCTCACTAGGTGGAAACCCACATAATAAACAAGAAAATATTAAACTCCTATCCTGGGGAGGTCTGCTACGTTCTCAGATAGAGGGGCAAGAATCTCTTGAGTACATAGGCAGTGCCTAATAAAAAGAAACAGACTAGTATGTCAAGCCCTCCATTTTAATGCATGTAACTATGTACCTTATTTTTCTAAAACTGAAACTTTGTGGTTACTATAGGTTCCAAGGGGAGGAGGAGGGAAGAATAGCTGGAACATTTTCAGGGCATTGGAATTGTTCTGCATGACTTTGCAATAATGGATACAGGCCATTATACATTTTGTCAAAACCTATAAAAGTGTATGGTGCTTAGTGTAAACCATAATGTAAACCATTGACCATAGTTAGTAGCATACTTCAATATCTGTTCATCAATTGTCACAAATGTACCATAGTCACGTAAGACATTATTAGTATGGGAAAATGTGAGAGGGGGAGTGCACGGGGTATATGGGAACCCCCTATATTTTCGATGTGACTTTTCTGTAACCTAAAGCTTCTTTGAAAATAAAATGAAAAAAAAAAAAAAGGACACTGGGGGAACATACAAAGAAATTGACAAAAATATATATTTTTAAAAACTAGCAGATCTTACAGTGATGAAAGGCACAATGCAAAAAAAAAAAAAAAAACCTTTTTTTTTTTTTTTTTTTTTGCATTGTTTTTGGATTACATAAAAGTTACAACTATGGCAGGGAGGATCACTGGTACAGGGTGTCAGTGGTGGGGGGATGTGTGGGGAAGGATATACCTGGGGCATGCCTCTATGGAATATGAATCTCAGTGGGTGGAAACTCACACAATTACCACAAAATATTAAATTCCCATCCTGGGGAGTCCTGCTACATTTTCTAATTGAGTGGTAAGAATCTCTAGAATACATGGGCAGTGCCTAGTGAAAAAGGACAGACAAATATGCCAGACTCTTGATATTAATGGTTGTACTTATGAACCTTATCCTTGCAAAATTAAAATTTACCCTAGTAATATATATTGCCTAAGGGTACCTCCTGAAAACCTCCTTGTTATTCAAATGTGGTCTCTCTCTGAGCCAAACTCAGCATATCAGCTCACTGCCTTCCCCCCTAGTAGGACATGAGTCCCAGGTATGGGCCTCCTTGGCACTAAGGAATTATTACCTAGTCCCAACTAGCAATGCATTTGGAAAAAGACCTTGACCAAAAGGGTGAAATTTTTAAATACAAATGAGTTTTTATGGCTGTGTTAGTCTGCCAAAGGGGTGCCAATGCAAAGTACCAGAAATTTGTTGGCTTATATAAAAGGTATTTATTTGGGGTAAAATCTTACAGTCCCAAGGCCATGGAAAGTCCAAATCAAGGTACCATAAGAGGTACTTTCTCACCAAAGTCAGCTGCCATGTGTTGAAACAAGGTGGGAGGCAATCTCTGCCAGGTTTCTGCCTTCCCCCTTGGGCTTTCTCTTCCTCCTTAGGCTCCATGGGCCCAGCTTCTTTCCCTTCTCAGCCACAGGCTGGTATAGGGCTTGTCTTTCAGGGCTTCCTATATCAGTCTCAGCTCTTGTCCCAAGGTCAGCTGTAATCTATCAGGCAAATGGTCCATCTCTCCCTGGGGCTTTAGTTGTTTGAGCCTTCTCCTTTATGTCACATGGCATGATAAAAAATGACAAAGTTCTCTCCTCTATATTTATCTGTCAGTCTGTGTGAGTGTCCATTTATACCAGACCCACGAAGGAGTCACCTTTTACTGACGTATCTCAATCTTAACTGTCAATCTAATCAAAGACACCTCAGCTGAATTTAATGCAATAAAAGGGTATCACACCCAGAGGAATAGACTGATTTGCAAACATAATCTTTCTCTTTTCGGGATTCATAAATAATCTTAAACTGCCACAATGGCTAAAAGATTTGAAAGTGAGTTGGGAGGTCATTCCAGAGTTTTCACTTATGCACGTCTCAGGAGGAGCTAAGTGCCACAGTAAATAATGCCTCAAGCAGGGGTGTTCCTGAGGGCTCTAGAGACATCTGGACACTTTAGGCAGGGCAGATGAGCTCCGGAAATCAGCACCCCATCTGTGGGCCTTACCTTGGAATATATGATAACCTACCTCCTCAATGTAACAGAGTTAGACTCATTTATAATTTTCCTGCCTCTTTTATTTGAACCTGTAATTAGCACCATACCCTTTAAATATATGCCCCAGAGACTTAAATCTTCAGCCCTGTTCATATGCTGTTTGAGCCCTGAATATTTGTAGAGTTGCAGCTAGCAACTCCTCTCCAGTTCGTCGGATTAGCCCAGGACAACTAACCAAAGGATGATGAGGTACAAAGCCCATCCCAAAAAACAGAGTGCATCTACAAGTGCAAACAAGACAGTTCCACCCATCTGTCCTATGGGATCTAAGCCCCCTCTCAATTGGGAACAGAATCCCCAAGATTGAGGCGTGAACAAACATAAGGGGGGAAGACAACCATGGAACAAAGTAGACTTATTATTATTCTAGTAATGGAAGAGCTTCTAACATTGATATTAAGACAGTGGTCACCAGAAGTTCTGAGGTGGGGGAGAGGGAAGAAAAGGTGTAACATGGGGCATTTGGGGGACATTGGGATTGTTCTGCATGATATTGCAATGACAGATACAGGCCATTATACATTTTGTCAAAACCAATAAAAGTGTACGGTGCAGAGAGTAGACCATAATTACAAACTATAGACCATGGTTAATAGCAGTGCTTCAATATTTGTTCATCAGTTGTAATGAATGTACCACACTAATGGAAGGTGTTTTTAATGGGGGAAAGGGGGCAGGGGAGGGGGTGGTGTATATGGGAATCCCCTATATTTTCAACGTAACTTTTATATAATCTAAAACTTCTTTAAAAATAAAGAGCAAAAAGAAAAAAAAAAAGAAATTGCCAAACTGTTTTCCAAAGTGGGGTATAAATTTACATTCCCATCTACAGTGTATGAGAATTTCAGTTCCTCCATATCCTGGTTAAAACTTGGTATGATCAATCTTTTTATATTTTCCCATTCTAGGAGGCTTGTAGTAGTATCTTATTGTGATTTTAATTTGCATTTTCCTGATGACGAATAATGTTGAGAATCTTTCCAGGTACACATTTGTCCTTTATATCTTATTTGGTAAAGTGTCAATTCAAATCTTTTGCCCACTTTTAAAATGTGATTATTTATTTTCCTGAGAGTTCTTTATATGTTCTTGCTACAAGTCTTTATCACATATATAACTTGCAAATATGTTCTCTCAGTCTTAAGCAAGTCTTTTCAATCACCAAACAGTGTTTTAGAAATTTTTTATTTTGATGAAGTCCAATTGATCAATTTGTTCAATGTGTTATGCTTTGGTTATCATATTTATGAAAGGTTGCAAAGGTTTTCTTCTATGCTTTTTAAAGATTTTTATATCTTTGGGCATTAAATTTAGTTCTATGATCCACTTTGGATTTGGATGTGTGTGTGTTTGTTGAAAAATAAGGATCAAGTTAACTTTTTTTACATATGGATATACATTATTATAGGATCATTTGTTGAAAAGACTCTTTTGTGAATTGCCTTTATATCTTTTAGAAAATCAGTTGTCTGAATTATACAGGTCTATGTGAGGACTCTATTCTGATCCATTGATTTATTTGTCTGTCTTCACACATTGCCTTGTACTGTAGCTTTATAATAAATCTTGAAATCAGTAGTGTTAGTCCACTGACTTTGTTCTTCTTTTAAAAATGTTTTTGCTCTTCTAGATGCTTTGCATTTCCATATGAATATGAGAATCATTTTAACAATCTCTATAGAAAAGCTTACTGAGATTTTTATTGGGATTGTATTGAATCTATAGAGCAATTTGGGGAGAATTGACATCTTAATAATATTGTGTCTCCCACCTGTGAACACAGCATATCTCTTCATTTATTTAGGTCTTCTTTAATTTCTCTTAGGAATATTTTGTTGTTTTCAGGGTACAAGGTTTTCACATTTGTCAGACTTACCCCTAGTATTTTATATTTACTTCTATCATAAATTGTATTTTTTTAGTTAAATTTGTGACTGTTTGTTGCTTGTATATAGAAATAAAATCAATTTTTGTATAATGATCTTGTACCCTGCAACTTGTTCAACTTGTTAGTTCTAGTGTCTTTTTTGTACATTCCATTGCATATTCCATATAGACAATCATATCGTCTGCAATTAGACAATTTTACTTCTTCATTTCCAAACATTAAATACAATGTTTAATAGAATTGATGAGAGAGAACAACCTTGATTTTTTCCTGATCCTTGATAGAGGCTTTCAGTCTTTTACCATTAATCATGGTATTAGCTCTAGGTTTTGAGTAGATGCTCTTCATCAAGTTGAGAAACTTTTCTTCTATTCTAGTTTGCTGAGAGTTTTTAACAGGAATGGATATTAAATATCGTCAGATACTTTTCCTGTATCAATTGATATCATTACGTGTAATTTTTTTCCTTAGCTTGTTAATATGATGGGTTACATTGTTGGATTTTCAAATATTGAACTAGATATGTATTCCTGGGAAAACTGTGCATCATCATAGTGTGTAATTCTTCTAATATATTGTTGGATTCATTTTCCTAAAATTTAATTCGCATTTTTCCTGTGTTAATGAGGAATTTTGGTAGGTAGTTCTTTTCTTGTAATGTCTTTGGGTTTTGGTATCAGGATAATGCTGGCCTCATAGATTAGTTTGGGAAGTATTCCTTCCTCTTCAATATTCTAGAGGGGGGAAGTGGCTGTGGCTCAATCAGTAGGGCTCCCATTTACCATATGGGAGGCCCCGGGTTCGGTTCCCGGGGCCTCCTGGTGAAGGCAAGCCCGCCCGCATGGCGTGGTTAGCTGACCCAGCGAGCACAAGCAGCAAGGGGGGGATAAATGAATGAATAAATAAAAAAAATAATGATAATAAAAAAAAAATTCTAGAGGATTTTGTGCAGATTTGGTGTTATTTTATCCTTAGATATTTGGTAGAATTCACTAAAGAAGACATCTGAGCCTGGAGTTGTCTTTGTGTAAAGGTCTTAAACTACATATTCAATGTTTTAAATCATTATAGGGCTATTCAATTTATCTATTCCTATTTGAGTGTGTCTCGTTCAAGGAATTTATCTATTTCATCCAAATTGAAGAACTTATTGACAAAGTTTTTCATAAAATTACCTTATTATCTTTTTAATATCTGTATAATCTGTAGGATGCCATCTTTCTCTTTCATAATATTGCTAATATATTTATTCTCCTTACTTTTCCTGATCAGTTTGTCTAAATGTTTATCACTTTTATAGATCTTCTCAAAGAGTTGGCTTTCTATTTTATTGACTTTCTCCATAGCCTTTCTGCCTTCTAATTCATTGATTTCTACTTTGATATTTATTTATTTTCCTTTCTTCTGCTTACTTTGGGTTTCATTTGCTCTTCTTTTCTGGTTTCTTAAGGAGGAAGCTGAAGTCGTTGAATTGAGACCGTTCTTCTTTTATAATATAGTTGTTTAGTGAACTAAATTTTCCCCTAAGGGCCGATTTAGAAGCATCCCCCAATTTTTAAATATTAGCTTTTCATTTTCATTCAATTAAAAATACTTATCAATCCTCATTTTAATTTCTCTTTGACCCATGGGTTATTAAGAAGTCTGTTATTTCATTTCCAAATATTTGCCAATTTTCCAAAGATCTTCTTTGATTGACTTCTAATTTAATTCAACAGTGGTCAGAGAATATACTTCATATGACTTAAATTATTTAACTTTATTGAGACTTAGCCTTGTTTTATGAACCAGAAAATGGTCTACCTTGGTAAAGTTTCCATGTGAACTTGAATAGAAAGTGTATTCTGCAATTGTTGAGTGGAATATTCCGTAAATGTCAGTTAGTTAAAGTTGGTTGATAGTGCTGCTCAACTCTTCTATATCCTTATGATTTTCTAATTGTTCTATCAATATGGAAAGATTAAATTTTGATATTGAAATATCTGTCATTCTGGATTTGTCTTTTTCTCCCTGCAGTTCTGGTTTTGCTTCATCTATTTTTAGTCTGTCATTAGGTGCATAAAAATTTAGGATTTTTATGTGTTCTTGAGGACTTGATCACTTCATCATTATGAAATGGATTTGTTCATCCCTGGAAATACTTTTTTTCTCTGAAATAATCTATTTTGCCTGATATTAATATAGCCACTCCAGATTTCCTTTGATGAGTATCAGTGTGGTATATATATTCTCAACCTTGTACTTTTAACTTATTTCTGTCCATCTTGAAAGTCAAGCTATCAACTCCAGGATTCTTCCATGTTCCCCCCAGGTTTCCTCTCCCTGTGCAATGGCATGGATAGTCTCTCAATGCAGTAAACTAGGTCAATTGCAGAGCTCACTTGTTAGTATTTCCTCCCTCAGGGATCACTGTCCTTTTTTGCCTCACATTCAGAGTTTTACAAATGGTTGTTTTACTCATTTTATCCTTTTTTAACGTTGGCTGTTTTAGGCAGGAGCTAAATCCAATCCTAGTTACTCCATAGTGGCTGAAAGAAAAATCTATTTTTAAAAAGTGCATAAACTTTGATTTAGCTTCCCTAGAAATTATCCCATCAAAATAAACCCACAGGAAGGCCACAGTGTATGTACAAATGTATCCCTTATACCATGGGTTCTTAACCAGAGGTCTATGAGCTTGAATTGAAATTCAAAAAAACATTATTCTTGTGGGGACATGTTGGTGCAGGTATGATATATTTATTAAGTAATACACAGTATAGTGTGGACTTAGTAAGGGGTCCATGATTTTCACCTGACTGGCAAAAGGGTTCGTGGAACAAAATGCTTAAGAACTGCTGCCTTATAGCAATAATTATAATGGGGAGGGGGGATTAGAAACCATAAAGTGTTCAAAATAGGGGATTTAAGATTAATAACTTGTGCTAGATAATAAAATAGTAGGCATTTTTTGAGAAAGTGTTATACTGATGTAGTTATTGAAAGGGAAAGAAGGTCGTGAAAAATTGGGAGGGAAAAAGTACCTTACAGAAAGAATAGTTCATATAAAGTATGTCAGCAGTGAATTAAAATAAAATAGATTTTCATGCTGTCATGTTGCCTCAGCATCATAAGGTCAGTAGTAATGTAAGAGAATTTTGCATTGTTATAAAGCCTCAGCATCTTAGACCCTGTTGTTAGGTCCCTCAGTGACCACCCCTGAGCCTTACTTCAACAAGATTGACAGATTCTCCCTCTCTTTACCACATTCTACCCAGGTTTGTGTCCCCTTGCAAGTAAAATACAAACTCCCCAATCTCAACTCTTGCTTGACTAAACACTACAGCTCCACCCATATAACACTATAAAGACATTGAACTCAGGCCCACCATACCTTTTTATTTCCTGACAGCTTGGTTGAACCTATGTCCTGACATGTTTTCTTGTGTGACCCTGTGAGGCTACTAATCCTCTGTGTTCTATGACCTGTGAGTTCCACTAAACTGGTCTTTCATACATCTTTGGTGTCACTCGTCCTTGCTACACTTGATTATTTATGTAACAATCCTTACTCCTGACAATGTAATGCCTATTTTTTAAACTTACTTTTGTGTATATATATAAGCTATTTTCAAGAGGAAAAAGTATTGAATGTTATGCAGTAAAACCTGCTTCTCTCTTTTGGGTAGTAGTATTTCTCTATTTTATTTTCTTATCTCATTATTTCCATTTTCTACTTTTTCATTATTCATGTATTTCTTATACAGTTATCAGTCATGCAATGTTTGGTAACCTAACATTTATTTTTTTAATATTAAACTTACAGAAAAGTTGCCAGAATAATGTAATAGATTCTCAAATACCCTTCAACATAATTTATAAATTCTTGACATTTTCCCACAGATAATAAGTTGTAAACATTAATGTGAAGTGTTTTAATCATACAAAGACTTATAATGAATAGTATATTGGATACCCATGATCCCAGAAGCATAGACTCCTGACCTTCTCTAAACTGTTTAATTACAAATACTTGCCACTGGCCACAAAGCATCCTGGGCAAGAGTGTGGAATGATGAAATCATCACTATTATTCAGGGAAAATCATCACTATTATTCAGGGGGAAATAGCATTATACTGTGCTGGTGATGGGTTAGAGTACATTATTCAAATTCAAATGAGAGCATCATTTTTGTAGATAAAAATAGTCCCTGCTGGTTCCTTTGGCAAAGTCTGTGTGAGCAATCTGGCTGCTTCTCTCTGTTTCATGCCTGTGTGCTGCCTACATCATAGTGTCAATTCCTCTTCATCCAATATGAGGACACAGGACTGTGGGGTTAAGGAAGGGAGAAAAGAAAGTCACAAGGACCAAAATATTTGATTCACATGTCTCCAGACTATTTCCTAAGTTAGAGAAGATGAACAGAGAGAAAATGATTTGGAGACTGGATCTCATCTTCAGACCAATTTTATAAGGTCACTTGAGCAAATTTACATTCTACTAATTAATTCTTTCTTGAAGATTTGAGTCCTGGTGATTTTCTTCAGTCTCAGGAGATAGTCTTAAAATGCCATTTGTGGTTAATGCCTCTGGACTTCTGTCACATCCCCTCAATCCACTTCTGTTTCAAATGCACTTGCAGTGGACAGTCCCCTTTGATCTCAGACTAACCTTGGTGTCCATCCCCAAGCACCCAGAATGTCTTTCCACATTCTGCTCTGTGCCCATCTTGGACACTGCAGGAGCTCACATGGCCCACATTCAAGTGCAGCTTGGGAATCTGGGAGAGTTCATGCCCCCAGGGAGTAACCCTTAACCAATGGAAGATGTTAGATAAATATCCTTGTGTCTTTTCTTTCAATGGGGCAGTTCTGGGAAGCATTCTGCACTTTTCACAGTGGTCCTTATGGAATCAAATCTATGTGGTCTACATTAATGACCTTTCCCTGTCTCACTCTTTCTGTTCTCTCAATCCTGCTTCCTGGGATAAACTACCAGCGTTGTCTTAGGCTGTGTTTCTAAACCCAGACTAAGACACCATTTACTCATTTGATATAATTAATCCCTCTCCTTACTTTTCAAAATGCCTATCAGGGCAGGGACTATAGCTAGTTTATTCATCATTTTATTCTCGGAATCCAGCATAATAACTTGAACAAAGAAATCACTGACATATATGCATACATACTGTATTAGTCAGCCAAAGGTGTGCTGATGCCAAATACCAGAAATTTGTTGGTCTTTATAAAGGGTATTTATTTGGGGTAGAAGTCCACAGTTACCAGGCCATAAAGCATAAGTTTCTTCCCTCACCAAAGTCCATTGCCACGTGTTAGAGCAAGACAGCTGCCGACGTTTGCCAGGGTTCAGGCTTCTTGGGTTCCTCTCTTCCCGGGGCTGCATTTCTCTCCGGGCTTAGCTCCTCTGTTTCCTCCACAAGTTCAGCTGTAGCGTATGAGGCTCTCTAGGCTTTGTGTCTCTCCACAAGGTCAGCTGTGAACTCTCAGGTGAATAGCTCGTCTCTATCCCAGGGCCTTCTCTCCTTCCTCACCAGAACTCCAACATCAAAACTGCTTCAACTCTGTTCTTGCCATGCCTTTCATATTTGATTCCTGCCCCACAAAGGGGTGGGGCTCAATGCCCTACTGACCTAGCCCAGTTAATGCCCTAATCATAACTTTATCATGTCCAGATTAGCAGACCAGTTTACAAACATGATCCAATATCTATTTTTGGAATTCATAATTACATCAAACTGCCAAACTGCTACACATACATACATAAATACCTACATATATAAGACAAAAGAAAATTCATTCCCTAATCATAATGTTAAAAATTGACTTGCATCCTTCTTGGAATTGTACAAGTACCACTCAAGAAATTGCTTATCTTGTTTAATTTCATAATAACTATCCACACATTTCAAAAATCTCAACAGCTAGGAGCAATTTGTCAAATTATCAGAGATCAAATGTAGAATCCATTAAAATTTAATAATTTTCTTATTAGCCATTAGAGAAATGCAAATCAAAATCACAATGAGATACTACTTCACACTCACAAGAATAGCTATTATTTTTTTAAAAAAGGAAATGACAAGTATTGTAGAGGATGTGGAGAAATTGAAATTCTGGTGCACTGTTGGTTGAAATGAAAAATAGTACAGCCACTGTGGAATGCAATATGGAAGGTCCTCAAATATTTAGATAAAGAATTATATTATGACCCAAGAATTCTACTTCTAGGTATATTCCCAAAGAAAGTGAAAACAAGATCTCAAACAAATACCTGTACACCAATGTTTATAGAAATATCATTCACAATAGCCAAAAGATAGAAATAATTCAAGTTTCTATCAACAAATCAATGGATAAACAAAATGTAGTACATATACTCAATGGAATATTATTTGGTCATAAGAAAGAATGAAGTTATGAGACATGCTGCAACATGGAATAACCTTGCAAATATTTTGCTCAGTGAAATAAGCAAGGCACATAAGGACAAATATGTTAAGATATCACTTACAAGAGATGAATAAAAAAGAGCAAATCTGAAGAGATAGAAGTTTAGAGGTTACCAGGGGATGGGGGTAAGAAGGAAGTGGGAGTGTTTGAAATTTTTTTAATGTTTTCCTTTTTTCTCTCTCTCTCTATTTTAAGAGCTATCAGACATGGTTCAGAAAAAAAGGAGGAACTTTGTTTGGTAAAATTTAGGTCATAAGATAAGAGGAGAATCAGGGAAAAAAACAAAAACAAAAAAACCAACCAACACATAGGCAGTATGGCTCAAAAAAACCTAATAGTTCCCCTCATAATCAGAGAATTTTAAGAAATGTGTTAAGATGACTTGTTCCCATATGTCCACACAGATCTGGCATGGAATTATCCATGGATTAGGTGTAGTCCTCTCATTCTGGGATCCTTTAATGGCTTGACCTATGAGAACATCTATAATTTCATGCATCACAGCTTTTGTTATTA
Source organism: Tolypeutes matacus (assembly GCA_026826555.1). Lineage (NCBI taxonomy): Eukaryota > Metazoa > Chordata > Mammalia > Cingulata > Chlamyphoridae > Tolypeutes > Tolypeutes matacus. The sequence goes on from JAKSZT010053768.1 coordinate 1,965,909, forward strand.
TTCATCTGGCTTCCTGTCTTCTATGCTAGACTGTATGCACTGAGAGAGCAGGGACCAAAATTTGTCTTACTCAACCCATAGCTGCAGTACTTAGGGCAGACCTGGCATGAGGTAGATTTCAATACCTTTTCACTGAATCAATAAGAGCATCTTTTCCTTCACTTTTACTTTCTTTTTTTTGCTCTACTCCCAATTAAGGAATGGTAAGACATGACGGGAGGAGGATTGGAGAGGGAAAAAGAGAGAGGAAGAGGGGATGAAAGGGCAAGGAGGGGAGAAAAAAGGGATGGCAGAAGAGGGGAGAGAAGGGGAAAGCCAAGGAGAGGAGTCTCTCATTAAGCAGATTCTACCAAATTATTGTTGAAGACAGAATGGAATCAAAGATTTTTCCCAACTGTGGAAATTTTCTTGACACCGAGCAATGTAGCACGTTGAAGGTTACATAGACTATATTTATAAAGAAGTCTTAATAAACCTTTAACTGTCTCCTTATTTTCCTATATTAATATTTAGGAATATTTAGCAAGTACAGTTAGTATGTTTACATAAATGTCTCACTTATATTTATAAATATATCTATAGAGATGTAGTTTGTTCTGTCTCTTTTTCACACCTTAGGAATGTAAACCAGTACAGTATCACTTTGGTCTTGAAGAGATAATTTTGCTAAACCAATTGTCTGGCTGGTTCATTACACATTTACCAAACCTAACATGGAGATAACTGAGCCAGTTAATGTGCAAACCATACCATCTTTCATGTTTCACCTGCTTCCTTCCTAAACTCTGATGAAGGTAATATTTCCTCCATTGTTCCTCATTACCTTTCATTTAAACACCTTCAGCATGCCTCACTTTTCATTCATGAAAGCTTTCTCTTTACTCAAGTACCAGCAGGCTAAACAGTCATTGAACTCAGAAGGCAAAACACCTGTGTAACTGCCACTGTGAAATGATGGAGAACCTCCTAATTGGGCCAAGAGTCAACAAGTAATTCAAGTTCAGCCTCTCTGATTCAAGTTCTCCTTTTCAGTTTGCCATTTTCCAACCCTATCATGTCACTTGGGGGATGATTGTTAATTTTCTTTGATCAATGTACATAATGACCTTCTGTTAATACATCTTTTTTCCCTTTTGGATGATTGTGTGTGTGTGTGTTTGGGTCGTATGTGCAGGGAAGATATGAGATTAGAGGAACACTAACGTTCAAGTTACAGATAACTTTTAGAGTCCAAAACCTCATCTTCTGTTTTCACCTGGCTGCTGATTTCCTGAGTTTCATGACTTGTTCAAGCTCACATTGTTCTCCTAGTTGTACATCTGGGTTTTTCAGATGTTCACAGGCCCTTCTTAATTTCAGGTAAACTCTAGATATTTTGAGTCTATTATTTTTCTGCCTTCTTTTTGATCAGATTACTGATTTTCTCCCATAACCTTGGCCTGCTATTGATCTTGTCCAGTACTTCTCTCTCATTCCATTCTTTCTTCTGATGTTTGACAAAGCAGGGTACAAGACCACCACCATCACTTTACTTCATAGAGGATTCTCATTCACTAGAAAAGTCCCTCTCGTTTATTAAAATCTAGGCCACATCAATTACCTCATGCTATATCCAAACTCAAATTTCTAGGGCAAAAAAATTATAAATTACTTTTAGGATGCCATATACCTCCTTTATGGCAATGGAGTCTACTTGTGATTCATTCATTCATTTATTCCTTCATCAGATGTATATTGACCAGCTAGCTACAGGCACAGCCCAGTTGGTCCTTATATAGCTTGGAAGTTAATGTACATGTAGAACTCTGACAACCACTTCAGTTTTGTATGACATCAGACTGATTAAAGTAATGTTTATTTCTATTGGAGTAGAAACATCTCTGTAAAGGAAAGTTCTTAATGGTTCACTGGGAAATGTGTGAGTCACGGAATAACTTTTTAAATACACATCAGGTGAAGGAAGGCACTTTGAATCAGGAATGACAATGAGAAGCCATGACAAGATAACAAGAAGGCCTATGGCATAGGATATAAATAAGGGTGGGAGAAGATGGTGGAGTGCTTTAAGAGTAGCAGACAAAAGGTAGTATTTGAATAGGAGGAAATTTTGAGCCATTGATGAATGCAAAAGAGACAGATGTAGCAAATGCTACAAATAAGCTGTTTGGATACTGGTGACTTATTTCTTTAGGTTTCAGGTTAAACAACAGTTATCTAAGAGAAGGAACTGAGGCTTCTAACTGTAGATTTTTGCTAGAGGTAACAGAAATTTACCACTCTTTCAAGTTCAATTTCCAAGGAAGTATTTTGCTTGACCCAGTGTTTCCCTCAGAGCAGTAAAATTAGAAGTTAAGACTTACTCCTGGAGTACCATTTTTATTATTGCTCTGAGTGTCTTCAGATAACTAAACTACAAAAGTTTTCTCATAATTAAAAGGTGGCCCAGGTATAGGTGGTCATGTGAGCAATTCTTTCTAAATTGTTTCTGTTTGTAATTGCACACCTACTTGCTGTTGCTAAGAATGCTGTCCTATATTAAATAACAAAAATATGGCTACAAACATACAAATATCATCAAGAACCAAAAATGGAAAGACAAAGAAAATAGTATTATGCCAGTCAGCTTAAGGCTGAAAACAGGTGAAAGCCTGAGTCTGGCATGTGCATAATCTTTAAGGGTTGGCAGGGGCAGAATTGTGGGGAGGATGGTTGGAAACAACACAAGGAAACTGACCTCAACAGACAATCTTGAGAAAAATAATAAATATTTTACAAGACTTAGGGGAAAGCATCTAGGAGGAAACAAGATTAACTCAGTATTTTCAAGTGACTTCTCTAGTGCCACAGGATAATTAATTTTTTTCCTATTCCTTATATCAAGAACCAACAAGCTCAAGAAAATTGCTTAATCACTGCGGTTGTAAATCAACTCATAGATCAGAAGGTAACCTTATGTGTTAAATTAAACACAGCAATATTCCAACATTTTTTTTCCCAACTATTATAGCTATTGCCTAGTTGGCTTAATTTATACATAATATCTATTCCCTGCAAAAAGCCTTGGTAATAAGAGGTCAAAATCATTTGTTGACAAAGTTAATTAACACCTTCTATGATGGTTCCCTAAAGTAGAAAGCATCAGCTCTGCCTCAGGACACAGTTTTAGAGAGTTTAATGTTGCAATGATCCTTACAAGAGAAAAGAAATTTGGAAAATAAATTAAAACTGAAAAAAAAAAAAAGGTGTTTCAGCACAGATGGCCTGGTTTGTGATGGGAAAAGAGGTCAGGTGTAATATTGCTTTTCATTCATTTCTAAAATGAAAAATGCCTATATATTGGCCAGAAAAGCCTGGTCCTCTGATTCATCCAAGAAGGTCAGGTCAAAAATTTATCTTTTTAAAGAAATAGATCAAGTAATTGGTTGCTTGAAAGTAATTGAAAGTTGGCACAATTGAAGAATCATTTCCCTTGAAGACTCATTCCTCTGAAATTGAGCAAATGTCAGAACCAGACATTAAAAAACTAACATTTGTCTTCGAATTCTCAAAGACTATGTTATGTGTGTTTCCTTGGACCTGTGTGCATGAACTTTGCTAAGCTGTGGAAATGGTTCATACCAGGCTGCATCTGACTACTGATCTCTTAAATGGAAACAGCATTTCAGAAACTAACAGTGGGCTAGAAATAGAAGAAATGGTTAGAATAGTGATCTGTATTTCTTTGAACATTCGTGGTATTTGATTTTTGTTATTTTTTTAATATTTTAATTTATATACAGTAAAATTAACTTTCATTTTGATATACAGTCAAATGAGTTTTAACACATGTAGAGAGTCACATCACCACCACCACAACCAGGTCAAAGAACAGTTCCATTGTGCAAAAAAATTGCCCTGTGCTGACCCTTTGACCCTTGTTCCCACACTAACCCCTGAGAACCATTGATCTGTTGTCCCAAAAGCTTTACCTTTTCTAGAATGCTATCAATTCTCCATTGCATTTCTACACATCTTATGAGAGCTTTTATTCTGGGCTGACTTTTCAAGGATATTTTCATAGAAAATTACCTTGGAAGGTGTGGCAGTTTGATGTAATTATGAATTCCAAAAATATAATTGAATCATGCTTGTAAACTGATCTGTTAATCTGGGCACGATTAAGTTAGGATTTTAGAGCGTTGCGCCCCACCCCTTGGTGGGTGGGGAATCAAATATAAAAGGCATGGCAAGAACAGTTTTGAGAAGCAGTCTTTTGAGAAGCAGTTTTGATGTTGGAAAGAAGGCCCCAGGAGAAGAGAAGCAAGCAGTTTGCCTGATCGTCTACAGCTGACCTTGTGGAGGAAACAGGAGCTAAGCCTGGAGAGAAACGCAACCCCGAAAAGAGAGGAACCCCAGAAGCCTGAACCGTGGCAGACGCCGGCTGTCTTGCTCTAACACGTGGCAATGGACTATGGTGAGAGAAGAAACTTAATGCTTTATGGCCTGGTCTCTGTGGACTTCTACCCCAAATAAATACTGTTTATAAAGAGCAAACCATTTTTTGGTATTTTACATTAGCACCCCTTTGGCTGACTAATACAGAAGGGAAGGTAGATCTGTTTCCCTTTGAGGCAGAGGGGAGATTTATTTCCTATTTCCTGACTAGGATTATTAATACTGTCTCCTGCCAAGAGAAAGGTTGGGCAGGACTGCTTGTAGCTCCCTGGAGATTGTCTGTGAGGTACTAAAGTCAGCTTCTGAATCACTACACCACACTGTCCCCTTAGGCTGGAAGTTTTCTAAGGTGGGATTCCTCAACTGTGGCACAGACCCACTGTGTGCATGGCATTTATTTGGGCCTGCACTGTCGCTGGGTTGGAGGGCTAGAAGAATTGATTCGAACGTGAAGCTTATGCTGCCTGCTGTACTGTGAGTAACAAAACCCTTTTTCTCTAAGACAGGAATCTCCCGTTTTCTGCCAGCATCTATGAAACTGTGACAAGCTAACTAACTTGTTAACTTGTAAGCAAGGCAAAACTTCAGACCCTTTACAATTCTTGATACTTCTTTCACTTAGCATAATGCATTTTGTTTCATTATGTTGTGTGTTATCAGTAGTTGTTCTTTTTTATTGCTAACTAGTATTCCATTGGATGGATATACACAGTTTGTTTATGATTTCCCCGTTGAAGTACATTTGAATTGTTTCCAGTTTTTGATAATTATGAACAATGCTGCTATAAACATTTGCAGACAGGTTTTTGTGTGAATACAGTGTTAATTTCTCTAAGGTAAATACCTAGGAGTGGGATTCCTGGGTCTTTTGGTAACTTTATAAAAAAACTGTTTAACTTTATAAGAAATTGTTTTCCAGATTAGTTGTACCATTTTGTATTCACACCAGCAGTGTATGCGAGTTCCATTGCTCTGCATCCTCACCAGCACTTGATATTGTTGGGGATTTTGTTTTTACCTTTTTGTTTGTTTTGTTTTAGCCATTCTAATAGATGTGTAGTACTATCTTATTGTGGCTTTAAATTGCATTTCCCTAATGACTAATGATGTTGAGCATCTTTTCACATGCTTATTTTCCATCTGTGTATTTTGTTTGGTGTGTTTGTTCAAATATTTTACTCAATTTTTAATTGGGTGGTTTGGCTTTTAATATTGAATTTTTAGAGATCTTTAGATATTCTTTATACAAATCCTTTGAGATATATGTGATTTTAACATATTTTCTCCCAGACTATTGCTTGTCCTTTCATTCTCTTAGCAATGTTCTTTGCAAAGTAAACATCTTTATTTTGATTAAGTTCAATTTATAGATTATTTTCTTTTATGGCTCAAGGTGTCATATCTGTGAACTTTTTGCCTAACCCAGAGTCCAAAGATATTCTACTATGTTTCATATAAAATTTTTAAACTTGGTGTTTTAAATTTAAATCTTTGATCCATTTTGAGTTAATTTTTGTATAAGGTGAGAGATAGAGGCAGATTTTTTTTTTTTTTTTTTTTTTTTTTTGCCTATAGATGTCCAATTGTTTCAGCACCATTTGTTAAAAAGATTATTCTTTTTTTCCATCAAATTGTCTTTGCACATTTGTCAAAAATCAATTAAATCAATTGAAAATTTGTGTAGGTCTATTTTTGGACTCTCTATTCTGGTCCATTAATTTATGTGTCTATCCTTTCAACACCACACTCTTTTGATTATTGTAAATTTGGAGAGAATTTTTAAATTGAGCAAAGTGACTCCTCCAACTTTATTTTGCCAAAATTATTTTGGTGTTTTATCTTTTTTCTTTCTATATGGATTTTAGAATCAGTGTCTAAACTTAAAAAAAAAAAATCCTGCTAGGGTTTTGATTGAGATTGTGTTAAATCTATATATTCATTTGAGAAAAATTGACAACTATAATGAGTCTTCCAATCCATAAGTTCATTATATCTATTCATTAAGTTTGGTCCTCTTTGATTTCTTTCATCAGTATTTCGCCATTTTATCATTTTTGTTTTCAGTTGTCATACATATCTTAAAGAACCTAAAAGCAAAAAAAAAAAAAAAAAAAAAAGGTTATTATTTTTACCCAGAGATTTATTGTTAACTTTTCAAATTTTACTAACTCTCTCCTTGCTGCTTCTATCAATCTTAAACTATTATGTTACATATATTTCCAATCCTTATCAGGAACCTGCCCAGAATGATATGCCTAACCAAAATCCCTCATAAATATTCTTTTATCCTTCCTCATTGTAGATGCTACTATGACTACCAAGGTAATGGTTCCAATTAATGAAGTAAATCATAAATTTGCTTTATTTCTAGGTTATTTTGGTGGTATTTTGCAGCAGTTGCAACTTGATAGTAACACACTGTTGTGGGAAGAATGCCAGGAGTTGTTACAGTCTTTTGCAACCTTGAGGACAGAAGCCAACACACAGAATGGTGTGAGAGTAACAAGTACAAATGTTCTTGTCAAGTATGGTTTTAGCACAATGAATCAGGTTTTTGGTTACTTGCAGCTGAAAGACATCCTGATACAAATAAATGATTTGGTCCCACCCTAGCCTATCATTGTGTTCCTCCCCTCATCCTATGCTTTAACAAAAGTGTTGACACATCACCATATTTTGGGATCTTCTCCTTTGCTCCTCTGTTTCTCCCAGATGGAGTGGCCTCTTCTCTTTTAATTCTCACAAAAAAACCTTATGAATTACTATTGTTATCTTAAATTTACCAAGTATAACATGAATTTTAAAGAAGGTTAGTAAGCTTCCCATGGTCACACAGCAAGCAGCAGAGCTATGAAAGTTCCAACCCAGGTATAACTCTAGATGAGAACTCACATAAAGTACATTACACAGAAGGGATCATATAGACATGTAACAATGATTTGTCTTCACTGCTATTATATATCATGAGAGATTTGATATTGTGTCTTGAATTACGTTGTATTCTCTCTGCTGTACACGTGCCTAGCACATAGAGCTACACTATGAATGCTTCTAGTTGATCAGGCTGCAATTTTTCCTCTAAGCATCAGTGTTCTGGCCTGTTCTCCCCAAGCATTCTTCCTAGCGCCAGCTATGACCTTCCCTCTGTATAAACACACCTAGCTTTATTAGCCTTTGACCAGCCCTGTCAGAACTGTGATAAATTAGTTCTTACTTAGATATTAGTAACTGATTTCTTTCTCTAATGTGTATCTTTTAATAAAGGGCTTTTGGAGAAAGGGCTTTTGAACCTAAAGGAATGACTTGCCCATGGTAAAACTTCAGGCACATTTTGAGATTGTTGAAGGGAAATTGTGTTGAATATACATTTGAATGATGTTTTTTAAAAATGAATTATGGCAAGTTGATAGTGATGGTGAGTGAGATTGTTTTGGTGGGAAGGCCAATGTGAAAACAGCAATCCTTTCAATATAAAGATGCAAGTTTTTCAGTATGACAGCAATCCAGGCTCTTCGAGACACATGAGGCTTTTGCATTGATTCTTCCCAAAAGAGTTCTGAGATATCTGACCACCCTAAATCTCTGGGATTGGTTTAAAGGCCATTACCTATTAGAGTGTGAATGTTAAATTTTAAATACTTAAATAATTTCCATATTTTGCCTAAATTCATATTTATTGAGCAACCAAATACAAAAATTAAATCCCTTATGTATAATTCTGTGGAGCAGCAATGGTGAGCAGCAAAATCTTTGTACATGCAGAAACATCTGTCAAATTGGAAACACAGAACTGGATTTGCTATAGAAATAAACTATAGCAGAGTTTTTCCAAATGTGTCTGATCATAAGAATTATTTGGATGCTTATTAAAACATGAGCTCTGCTCCAGACATCTAGGCTCCTGGAGATTTTTAGGAAAAAGAGTAGGAAACACTGAACTGGGTTTAAGTGTTTTAACTGTTCTTCAATAAGGGTTTGCCATTTGGACTTGGGGTGACCCATACCTTGAGGCCGTGCTTAAAATTTTTCTAGTTCCCCCTCCCTTTTTTCCAAGAAACGTTTATGTCAGGCACTGTTACATACTATCAATACAAAGATAAGCAACAATTCTCATTCTAGTGCCGTAGAATGACAAGAAACAGATATGTATACAGTGTATTAGGTGCTAAAATAGAGGTAGCATGGGATTCTATGTTCTTAGAGAGGAGGAAACACCTCACTGAGTATTTAAGGAAAATTTGGCATCTCCAAAGGAGAGGTCATACCACAGAAGATGCATGAATAAAGACACAGAGGGGTTGCGAAAGCCTGGTGTTTTGTGAGCTTTGTCATTAAGTCCAGAATGGCTGAAGGTCACGGTCAAGTTGGGAAGTGTGGGGAAGATGAAATTGGCAAAACCCAGACCATGAAAGGCCTTCCATGCCATCCTGAAGAAGGTGGACTTAATCTTGCAGACAATATGGAGCCATAAGGAAGAAATCTAAATATCCCCTGCCCTTGGTTTAAAATGAACTGAAAATATAACCTGGCAAGAATGCCTCAGGACTGGAAATTAAGACAACCTTGTTTGAGCTAATATTCTATAATAGTCATCCTCAAGCTTCATGAAATGTAGGAAAAGTTTTTCTCAGCTAGTATCTTCCAGAGAAGCTCAATGTGCAAAGTAGATAAAAGGGGCTGCTTCAGCCTATGGCAATATTCCAACAGACATGGGGTGCCAGAAAACAGTATGCAAATTAATGTTCTATACTCCCCGAAGACTGAATAACTGAATGAACATTTAGAATCTTTCTGTTGAAGGGTAGCTTAGATATTATCTAGTTCAATCTCTATCTTTGAAGAGTCCCACCTGCCATATCTAGAACAGCTTCCTCCATGCAGCTCCCAGGGGATGTTTGTTGCACTGAATGGAATGGGCCTAGGTTTAAACACTTCAGTGAAGGGGAAGAATCTGCAGTCTCTTGCACTTTACCCTCTGCTTGAGCAGTCTCCTTTATTAGCAACTTCTACTTTATGTTAAGTAGGCATCTTTCTGATGTAAGCAAGGTCTTTGGAACAACCAACTCGATATTACAGCAATCATGTCTCTTTGTTCACCTCTTCTTAAGTTTCTTCAATCCTTCCTTACAACAGAGACCTTCCCCTGCTGGGTCTCCATTCTCCTGGGTGCATTCCAATTTGTCAATGTTGTCTCTTGAAAATGTGACCATCAATCAGAAATAGGTATAATATTTCTGTTGCTACTTTGTGCTCCCTGGTACTACCTATGCTTTAGATTTTAAAAATGAATTTATCATGAAAGAGCCTATTCAGGGACTTTTTGGTTAACATTACCTGAAAATATGTATGAAAGGAATATCCACGAAACAGAGTAAAAATGGCATTAAAAAGCAGCTCAGTGTGAAGCCAGACATTGACTCACTGTGTGAAAATGGTGTTGGTGGAATGGTGACATTTAAGATTATAAGGAAAACTGATGGGCTGTCAAAGACTGCCAGACATCTTTTTGGAAAAATAAGAACCTAGAACAGTGAGAGGAACATTTAGGCTCACTGTGGAATGAATTAAGCAGACGAGCACATAACATGGGAAAATGAAATATCTTTGGTTTAGGAGATCTCTGCTTTGTCTAACTCAAGGAGCTTAGATGGAATCAAGGTACTTAGGCTGGGCAAATTGAAAGATATCTGCTTCTAAATGGAGTAAGACAAGAGGGACCCAGTGATTGAGAGATAAGAAATAATCAAGTTGAAACATGCAACATTTAAGTAAGGCCATTCCCACTGTACCTCCTATAGAGCTGACATCAGGTTGGGGCCCGGTGTCTGGACAGGAAAATGGATGTGTACTAAAACTTATTTCACACAGATGTGTCAGGCAGAAAGGAAATGGTTCAGGATATGATCATTCTGATGGCTTGAAAATCACCATTATACTTTCTGGGTTGAGGCCACAAAGTACCTCCAGCTTTGCTACTTTACCCTCAGCCATGCCATTGTAGATGGACAGAGATGGTCCACCCCTACCACCTTGCTTTGTTCCCTCATTACATAAAGTTAGTCTCTGAAGATTTCTGTTCTTTCATGTCTACAAACAACATTAAAAAAAGAAAATGGGGCAGGGAGGAGAACTGATGTAGCTCAGTAGTTGAGTGCCTGCTTCCCATGTGTGAGGTCCTGGGTTTAACCCCTGGTACCTCTTAAAAAAAAAAAGAATATGGGGTGCTTTTTTTTTTTTTTAATAGAAGATGGTGTAAGGCAAGAAAAATTGACTGACCTGGGGTTAGTCAAAGCTACCTCTTAAACCTTCAAAAGTTAGATGAAAATTCAGCACTGAACTTGAGATCCATGAGAGGTAAGTCACCTGGGATGGGGTGGGGAGGAAGGAGGAACAGGAGACTAAGTGTGTGCATTTGTGTGCATGTGTGTGTGCAGCCAAAAGTTCAACGGCATAAGCAACTCAAGAATTCAATAGTTTTTTTCCAAAACTGAAGATCTAATAAACGATGATCTAATAATGATGATCTGGCACTGTTATCCCTCCTTTGGAGAAATAACTTCAGTTCTATACAAATAATAGACCAAATTAATAAGCAAAAATATACAGTATTACTTTCCTAACTACTGAACAGAAAGACCAAGCAATACTCACATCAACTGCTTTTTTTTAATGTCAAATGTTTATTTCTATGCCATAGTAGCCTCAGCACAATTTGTAAAAGAAAAGAATCCAAAAAGATGATTTTTTTTGTCAGGATATTTTCTCTGCAGTTATAAGAAAGAAAATAAACACCTTGGTACCAGAATTATTGTTTCTTTCAGATCATTCTAATAAGTTGCATTTAAATATTTTCTTTGGATGTCAATTTTTTAGGAAGGAAAAATATCCACAGGGAAAAAAGTTGGGATTCATTAAAATAAACTGGGGATAATCTTTGTCAGAGAATATATCTAGAACATCTTTGTTTTGGTACACTATATGCTAATTGCCATATTATTATTTAATATAACAGGCATACTTTATTACATAAAAAAGTATACTAAAAATGAACAATGTTAGAAACAAACTGAAATTGGGTGTATCTTAAATCTTCAGGTGTTTCCATATTAGCTGAAGCGCCAGTATACAAATTTCATATTAATACAAATGCAACTCCCTTCTGTGATGAAAATGCACTTAGTAGCTTAGTTCTTTTTGCTTTAGCAGATAGGGCATCCAATACAACTGAAACAACCTGATAACAAATTGTTGTTGTTGTTGTTTTCAATAAAAAGGAATGCTCTGGTTCATAACAGGCTCCCATATTTCAGGGAGCCAGAAGATGGTATTTGCTTGTAAACAGAGTTTTCTTGTCTGATTTAAGACACAAATCCACCAAGATTCTTACAGCGGAAGTAGGCACCACACCTTAGATCACGAGGCCCTAAGAAGCAGCCTTTTAAAGTAAATCTGTGATGCATGGTAGTGGGCCCAGCACCTAGAAGACGCCATGGTGGCTGTGCACATAAATCCCTTCAGCAGACTCAGTGAAAGGATGAGAGTTCTTTAAGTTCATGCACATTTTATTGAGTAGTAATAGAAAATGCTTTTTCTTTTTCATTGTTACAAGTGCATGCTCTGATTGCCAACATCTCAGAAGTCAAATTACAAAGGCAAGGCTTTAGGCTGTAGTGAATTACTTGGGCACTTATACAATTGTTAAAAAATATGAATGGACTTTTGTTGTTGTTGTTCTTGTTTTCAGAATGAACCAGTTGTAACCCGTAACTGATATTCAAAGGGAAAAAGTGAAAAAAGTACATATTTTGTGGCACATGACAAAACAGAACAAAATAACTAAACCATTATGACATTAACAGTTACCATGCATTTAGAGTTTCACATGTAACTACAAACTTATTTAAATTTCACAAGGTTTGCTAAACATGCTAACCGTCTATATGTGCACTGACAAGCTTATGTTAAAAACTTTTAAGAATACTCTCCCCTTTAGATTTTTTTCAAAGCTTTTTTTTGATTACAAAATTTCAAAGGCATTAAGCATTTTAGAGAATATAAAGTACGCCAGTATACATACATTTCCAGTATATGTCAGACCACTAAGCGCATTACAGTCCCATACAGGCCGATACAGCCATTTTTTTTCTTAAAAAACATGCATAGGCAGATTTTTTTTTACAGAATGTAGATGCTTTATCACTGTACTTAATATGGTGTCTTGTTCACTATACTTAAAAATGCACCACTCATAAATATATAATTCAGCAAGCCACAACCAAGACTTGATTTATCAACAAAAACCCCTAAATATGAATAGCAAAAAAAAAGATAGATGTAATTATTCCAGTTTTTTTTAAACTTAAAGAAAAGAAAATAAAATCATTGCCAAATTAATAAGATAACTGTTATATATGGAAAGAAGGGCATTCAAGCACACTAAAGAAACCTGAGGTAAGCATAATCTGTACAAAATTAAACTGTCCTTTTTGGCATTTTAACAAATTTGCAACATTCTTTTTTTTTGCCTTTTTCTATTTTTTTAAGACTGCCTAATTCAGTTTATAGCCATTGTCTGACAAGAGTAGCAAAACATTATCAATAAATAGTCCTTATTTAGTTTGTACACCATTTTGTTAAAAATGTTTGATGTCATCCATTTTTAGTGCTGCGACTGTAAACGTACAATAGAGTAAGAAATTAGACAAAATTTCATGTCCAGTAACATAATAAAAGGCCTTTCATTAACCTACCTAGAAGTTCCCGATGCAGTAGGAAAACACGTTCATTCTCCTAACATTGCAGTATATACTAGCATTAGCTTTCTTTTTAATTTTTTTTCCTATAAGCATTTTTAAAAGGCTTAACCAAAGGAGGTACAATAGCCTCCCTCACCAAAATATAGTTTATTTCTCTTTCCCTCTTTTTTAACGATAGTGTAAACTGAATCCAAATCCTGGCCCCCAGAGCAAATAAGCTACCATCAGAGGCAAGAACATCCAACCATTGATATGCAGCCATCCCCATCATGCCCTGCAGCTCAAAAAAAAAAAAAAAAAAAAAAAGTGAACAGGAAGTGGTCACTGAATATTGCTGCTATTACTGCCATTGCTGTCCGTGCCATTAGTCTCTGAGGTGAGAGCCTTGTTGATGGAGTTAAGGTTGGCGTCCGAGGGCATGGCATCTCTGCGAGGTGGCATCCTCTCGTTAATTCGGTCTAAGCCCTTGGCCTCCTCGAAGCTAGTGATCTTATGTTGTGGTGAAAATCCTTTGATAGCTAAATAGAAAATCATTAAAAAAGAAAAATAGGGTTAGTCAGAGGAAAACAAAGAGCACAGTTGTTGCATCAGGTGACGTTAGAGATTTCGCAGTGTGAGAAAGGGAATCCTTTAGTAGAGAACAAAGTGACGGGACCTGAACACAACACAACAGACTCCTTACCATACTCGAAGATAACCAAAAGGTTTGAAAACAGCCAATGTCTCTTGCCAACCAAAATGTCCTCTTGAAGTTATTAGGATGTAACCATTTCTCTTGTCCTCATGAAACTTTAGTTCAAAGCAATCCGAAGTGGATATGTAAAGAGAAAAGTTGCTACCATGGACAGGTGTCTGGACCCAGCATCAACTACCCACATAAGTAGCATGATCACTGCATCAAATACGCTACATTGTGGACAGACTAGAACATATCCCTACTCATATTATTATGTTGTGTAATAGCAAATTCAGAGGAATTATTGGGTTTAAAGCAGGAGCAATAGGGAGCTAATAATGGAATTAACTAGGGGCAATTCCATACTTTCTCAGAACCCTAAAGAGTTCCTCATCAAACAACAATTCAATGTTGATATGAAATAAATGAAATTATAAACTCCTGTTTTCCCACTCAACTTTGGGAGTATGTGGAATAGGTAACAAGATAAGAAAAACTCAGAAAAATCAAGATTAAATCACTAAGAAGAAAAGCTTTGTCTGCCTTTCAACAGTGAACAGGTCAAACTGATGTTCATCTGGTATCCATTACTGCCTAAATCAAAGAAAAACTATTTCTTAGGAGATCAATGTTAATGTAAGTTATAGTCAAAGAATAGCAAGAGGAATTTCCTTTCAAAATTTTCAGCATAAACAAATTACACTGTTTTTGGTCCTATTCAATCAAAACATGGATTCTCAAAGTGAGAGTAGTGATATTTGATTTTTTTTTTTTTCAGTAACCCTTGGTGTGTTACAGAGATAGCATATGTATAAGAAACTTATTGGTTTCTTCAGTGGGTGCATCAACTAGTGAGCTGAAAATAAAATACATAAATGGGGAACCAATGACATCAGTTTGCTTTACTCCTTGTGAAGTGCAAGCCAGATATTCAAGCGCCAATCGCCAATGCTGAACTGAGCTGCATCTCCATGGCTGGTTAGGGACAATTTCATGGTACCTTTATCCTCCCCACCTTATTTGGGGAAAAAAGGAAAGCAGTTTCAAGCTGAACCTCTGCCAGCCACTCCTACACAAATGTGCAGTGCCTTTCATTAGTATTGATGAGATCCTAAACAGATATACACAATTGTTTCAAAACTCATTAAACTATGAGAAATAGTTTATTCTCCCTCTGCATTTTAAAAGTGAGCATAATGGTGATTAGTCAACTGTGAGAGGAAGAAGATAGTGAAATGGGGAAAGACCAAGGCCCAAAGCAAAGCTTCTTAATTCTTCTCTAACTCAGTAATAAATTGCAATATAATAGATTTATCTAATGAGCACCCACCCTGAAAACTATATCAATTATTTTGAGGGAGCAGGAAGTGGAATTCTATGCTTTTTATAAACTACTGTGACTATCATTTCATCAAAATTAATTAATATACAACTTTCTGTAATCATTATAATTTAAGAAGTCATTTTTATCAATTTAAATGGCAAAAGTAGAATCTCTAGGCTTTAAAAGCCAATAAGATTGGGGCATAAACGTTAAAAGTCTAGCTAGAACAATGGATGTTTCCGGAATGGGGCTCCATTTCCAATCATTTTTTGTCTACCCTAATATGGAAGAATGTGCTCTGCTGTAGTTGCTGGTCAGACAATGAGTATTAGCAATTTACATTGGTAGTATACTTAACACAACACAGAGTCACAGAAACCACAGAAAACAGCCAAACTATCAACAAGAATGCACACTGCAGATTAGAATTTGCCAAGAGGAATAAAGAATTCCCACATAAATAGCAGCTTACTTACTGCTATTTAGGAAACAGTTGTATTTTCTCTTACAGCGCTGTCATTTCCTCTACCATATCCAAATCATTGACAAATTGGAAGAGTCTAAGATGGCACTTTTTACATGATACCAAGGGACCATATGTACACAATTTTGGGAAAAATAAAAAGTTACCTTGCAAGAACAAAATACAACTGAAGAATTTTGTTTTAAAGGGGAACTTCAAATTATTCTTCTTAAAATTTCCGGAGGATATGGTATGTATAATATTAAAAACTATTTTGATACACAATTCTCTCTCATAGCCACATATTTTAAAAGCCCTCAATTAAAAAAGGAATCTCTAAAAGGTCAACTCTATTGTCCTTGTGCAGTGCTAGGACAGTCAGTGATGTATACTTCTTGATTTCCCCTTAATATTTAGCACAAGGCCTGGCACAAAGCAGACACTCAATAAGCATTAATCAATTGACTGATTACTTAATGTTCGCTATTCTTATTACTGGCCACTTCCAGAGCCACTAGATATTTTCGAACTCTTTATAATATTTTGCTAGCTCTAATAGTTCTACAAATAACAGTAAGTTAAAATTTGATAAGACTGGCAGAATTATCACAAGTTGTCTTGTGTTAGAATATTTTTTACAGACATAAATTAATGGTGAACTACAACAAAGCACTATTCAAATGAACTTTTTTTGCTAGAAACTTCTAAAGACTAGAATAAATAAAGCTATTTTTATTCTCTCTTACTCAATGCTTACTGAGAGTGATTTTAGGGAGGGACATGGTTCAGCTCAAAGAATACTGTTTTATGCATTATTTGTCAAAACAGCTGCCATAACTCCCACCCCACATCATTCAAGATATATAATCCTTTTGTTTTCTGTGATTATGCTAGGTTCATTATATACAAAGTCAAACATAGCTTTAAGGGAAAAAAAGCAAACAAACAAACCATAAAAGGACATTTTCCCCTTTAAAGCAAGAACATTTTGGTTAATACTGAGCCACACTGTTAGCCCAACACCCACACACTCTGTACAAGCTACAGCAAAAAAAAAAAAAAAAAAAAAGAAAGAAAGAAAAATGAATACACCCAGCAGAGCCCTTATCTGTTGCAGGTACAACAGAAAGGGGACTGACCAATTTACCTTCATCAGCCTCAATAGCCTCAACAGTAGCTGAAGAGAAGAAAGGGGGTGCAAAATGAATGAGAAAAATGAGCAGAGGATTTTTAATTCTAAGAACATATCAGTGACGATCAAAGGAGCTAAGAAAATTAATGTTCCTGTAAGTGCTGGATTCTGGCACAGACAACAAAACAGAAATGCTAAAAAGAAAGGAAAAAACAACCACAAAAGAATAAGTTTAACTTATGAGTTGGATATGCTTATCTGAGTGAATTACTTTGGTTTCTGTTCACTATATAAATGATGACAAAAAGATTAACCCTTTTGAAAAGCACTTTCCCTTACATAGGCCCAGGTAAATCTAAAATGTGCATTTGACTCATACTGAGCATTATAAAACCACTACTACCACTGTAATGCTTGGTGATTTACAGTTTAAAAATTCTAAGCAGATTGGTGAAAACTGAAGCAGTGCCATAATATAAGTGGGATAATTCACACTATTTAACATTAAATAGCACTATTTCCTAATGCAATGGAAAAGCAAAAGGGTACAAATTTAGAGAAAGAATAAAATCAATGTGTCTGAGTTGATAATGCATGTGACTCTCTTTAAAAACAAAGACTGAGCATGATTAGTTTGGGAGTAGGAGTTAGGGGAAAAAGGGTAAAGGAAAAGGATAATATCCTGTTTTTTTTGTTTTTTTTTTTGCCAGGCATCTGAATTTAAAATCAGTTTTCTCTTCTTTATAGGAATAGCATTTTTGGAAAAGAAATTCTTGAAATGTTACAAATCAAGTGGTAATGTGCCAGTTAGCTGTGATAATTCTTTCAGCATTTTAAGGAATAGGGAACAGAAATACTGAAAGCTCAGCGTATTTCAGAGGCAGAACTTTAGAAGCCCATTGTTTTGTCAGCAATTTTTATAAGTTTAGGGTCTATATTCTCACTACACAGTTGACATGAATCTTTCTATGTTATTAAGACGAGTTGATAGTTCCCTAATTAAATACTAAAATGCAAAACTTTCCTGTTAATTTCAATATGTTTAATATTAAAATTCTACCCCGTGACTTTAATTTGCCTTTTTCTACCAACTTAAGATTTTAAAGCCAGAGCAATTACCAAATGTGCACTATAATTTACTTACAGTGCATTCTGGGTACCTTATGGTAGAAATGTAGAATGGTTACCTCCATGGAGAATAGCTAAATAACAAAGTTTTCAGTAGTTTCCCCTTTTTGAGAAATTGCAAGGTGTCAGAAAATAAATTTTGACATTGTGGTAATGTGTGTTGTTTAAAATATATGCTGTACTACGTTTTCAAAGTCTCCAGTTTAATAAAGCTCCAACACATATCATATATTCTTTACATGTGTTTGAGTGTGTGTGTGAGTTCAACGTAAAATAATGCAAACCAATGGATTTAAAATAAAGTAAAAGAAAAAGAAACTAAATAACCTAACTTAAAAACACAGGTGAAAATCTGGAAATGAAACAAAGAATTATAACTCTAAGCAACTTAAGTTTAAAAGTAAAGCAAAAAAATCTGGAACTACACCAGCACTGATATAATAGAATTATGTACTGCCCACTATTAAATGTATCCTTCTAAAGCAAATGTGACCCATAGTTTTTGATAATACACCTGCTATACCTTAAAATGTGCTTATCAGAAACTATGCAGATTTCAGTTAATTAGGTAGGTATCCATTTTGTGTATAGAAATGATCCATTGATGTTAATGTTTCAGTGAGAAGTTTACTTTGCTGGGAAAAGTTTTGTGTTTTTAGAGTTATTAAAATAACTTTCAGGTATAAGTTAAAGGAGAATTTACTTCAATAAAACCATGTATTTCCCTACATTGATTTTTAAATTTTCTGCCATTTTGTGTAAACTCAAAGATATTGATGTTGGGATAAATTCATATGAATATAAAGAAAACTATAGTGATGCTACCAAGTGGTAATCATTTAGCAGTACTAGATTCATGAAGTTGAACAATACTCTTTATGTAGAAGAGGTGTGTCTAAGTAATGAAACCATAAGAATACCTGAGTCTTCTAGACTGAGGGAGAGGGATAGGAAAGAAAAAACAAAACAAAAAATAAGATCTCAGAAAAGATATAGGAAAATAAGCAAAGAGGCTGAGATTGCTTTGAAAAATGTTATAGAACACTTTGTTTAATTTTTTTTCCGTTAGTTCAAATAGCAAAATTTCCATAAAGTGTTGTTAAAAGGGGACTCTGATTGTTACCAATGCCTACAACACAGATATAGAAATTTCCATCATTACAAAAAGTTCTATTAAACAGCATTGGTCTAGAAAGCTACACATCTTAATACAAAAGTCTGTATGTTAAAGGAAATGTTATTATTCTTTTTCAAAAATAATATGTAGTTTTATTCCACCTTCTATGTTTTGGATTGATAAATCAGAGAAAAGATACATTTGACTTCTAATTTCTATTCAAGTAGATATTGAAATCACCCTTTTAATATTTTTCTTCCATTCTGCACTAAAATCTAGACTTTAGGGTGTATATTTGCATGTGTGTGTGTTTCATCAATTTAATAAATCACTATAAAATTTAAAATAAATGTAATTAAAAAGTTGTTTTTAGCAACTGGTCTGCTCAAAGAGGTCAAACCTATTGTATGTGTAGGTGACCTCAACGAGTTTCTTTAACTCGGCCTGCATATGTTCATTAATACATAAATAGGGAGAGGAGAGGCATGGTAGGGCATAGAGTGAGGGAGCTATTAGGTTGAACATGACTGGTCAAACTGATGTGGGACTGCAGCCCTGCTTCCAGTTGGGACGCACTGAAGACCAAGACCTAGCTAAACGAATGAATAAAACAGGGTTCTAATAACACAGCTGACCGAGGTGCGCCAGGCAAAAAGCCCTGCCCGTGGGCCTGCTTACCGCTTTGCAGGGTTTGCTTCCCTCCAGAAAGTACTCCGCTGGGGAGCATGCCTGTTGGAGTCAAGCCTTTCAGGGTCAGCACACTCTCACTCTCTTCTCTGGAAAGGCACAATGAGGTAACATTAGCTTTTTATTTTCTTTTGTATAAAAGAAATGACTTGAAAAAAAAAAATGTTTATGAGAACCCATATTTTACTACCATCTTGGCTATCTGGATCTCTCTCTTTCTTTCCCTTTCTCTCTCTCTTAACTAAAAATGTACAATATTTTATATTTGTTATACATCACAGAGAACAAATGCTATATAAATGGACTGCTCTGACTAAGTCTACAATCAAACGGTTGTGGAGGTATGGCCTCTTCTGAGTTTTGAAGATACAGAAAACATTTATGATTTTGTAATCAGGCATCATAATTCAAAGTTTGCTGTGCCTTCTCCGTGACACCAATAAATATGTTAAAAGTGAGCCATGGAGAGTGTTGATGTGTAAGTCTTTCAGCCAAGGCTCAGCAAATGTAAGTGGAACCAATTTGACTTGGGAAGGAAAACTAGAGATTATATGGGAGATTTGAAAAATTCAATCTAGGAAGTAGGGAACCAGGCATTACATTCAGGAGATTGTTAAGGAATTCTGATATCACATAATAAACATGGAAAATAATGGTAACTAGCTAATAAAACAAATGGTAAAATTTTCCAACTTTTTTAGTCTCTCTCTTCATTGACCAGTTAATACAAAATTATTTCATTACTCACTATGACAATTACTTTACAATCAGTTTTAGGTATTACAACATTATTTCAATTACATTTATTAATCACTCTAACACTATTAGAGTAATAATTTTGTTTTATTAATAAATCATAATTAAATAACCATGAAATAGAAATAACCTTATACTTTCCACAGGGCAGACACTAATCCTAAATAACCAGAAAAAATGTTTATAATGCATAAGTACATTAACATTTATAATATGTACAACTACCTACTCCACATTTTCATGAAGATGTCTAACATGACTCACACAGAATTCCGGAACTCCTTTATCTCAAACTTGCTACTTCCACCATCTTTCTTCAACTCAGAAATTAGCAATTAAATCTTTTAATTGCTTAATCTTAAAGAATCACCCTTAACTCCTTTCATTCTCATTCTTATTCCACATCCACTCCATCAGAAAATCTTGAGGGACACCCTCAAAATTTTTCTACTGTCTTATACTTCTCACAACATTACTGTCCTTAATCAACTCACCTCCACTAAAATCCTAGCCATATGACACAGGGGAAGAGGCTTAGCTTCTCTGAACTTCGGTTTCCTCATCTATAAACCACATTTTTAATTATAGTATCCTATGAAGATTAAATGATATTTTATATGCAAAAGACCTAGCATGGAGCCTAGCACAGAAAATGGTCATTTTCCTTCTTTCTTTCCCCTTGCCACTTACTGATTTTCATTAAAACATATTTCTTACCCTCCTCTATTCTTAATTGCCACTTCTCCCTCACACAAAAGTCATGTCCTCAAAGGTTTCTGATAGCTTCCTCATTTATCAATCCCAACAATCTCTGCAGAGTTCTCATTCAAACGGACATCTCTACAATATTAGCACGCTTTCTTTTTTTTAAATCAATTTTGATATATATTAATAAAACATAAATCTATCATGAGTGTACAATCAATGATATTTGGTATAATCATGTATTTTTGCATTTATCCCTTCAATTATTATTAAAGCATTTTCTTTACTCAAATAAGAATAATAAGAAAAGCCAGAGAAACAAAAAAACCCCGATTACCTCTCATTCTATGCTTCCCCTGTAGGACATAGCTGCTATTCTGTTTCCATTGCTCTAGTTTATTTGCATTTATATTTTGTAAAACAGTCTTAAATATGAAATATTACCCACATTCATATTTCACATGAGGTTTCATTATGTTATACAGCACCATGTTATATTTTTTAGCTTTACTTCTAGTAATATACATGTCCTTATACTTTTCCTTACAACTGATGCCATACCAATATAACTCTGCTAGATACAAACACTATGATGTCTTTCACAATTTCTATTCATTTCCAAAGAGTTACAAACAACCTTTTCACCAATTCTGCACAGATTAACCCTCAGCTTTCGTACCCTCATTCTATTTTCTGGTGACCTATATTCAAATTATTAACTCCATGAGTTAATAATTAGTTCACAATAGCACAGCCATACAGTATTTGTCCTTTTGTGTCTGGCTTGCTTCATTCAACATAATGTCCTCCAGGTTCATCCATGTTGTCATATGCTTCATGACATCTTCTTAAAGATGCATAATATTCCATTGTTTGTATACACCACAAGTTGTGTATCCATTCGTTGGTTGATGGACACCTTGGTTGTTTCCAACTTTTGGCAAACATGGATAACATCGCTATGAACATTGGTGTGCAGATGTCTGATTGTGTCACTTCTCTCAGTTCTTCAGGGTATATACCTAGTAGTGGTATTGCCCGGTCAAATGGCAAACTCTAGTCTACTTCCTTTAGGAACTGCAAACAGACCACAACAGTGGCTGTACCATTCTACATTCCCACCAACAGTGAATAAGCATTCCTAGTTCTCCACATCCTCTCCAACACTTGTAGTTTTCTGACTTTTTAATAGTGGCCATGCTAATCTATGTGAAATGATATCTCATTTTAGTTTTGATTTGCATTTCTCTAATTGCTAGTGATGTTGGACATTTTTCATGTGTTTTCTTACCATTTGTATTTCTTCTTTGGACATTCAAGTCTTTTGCCCATTTTTTAATCAGGTGATTTGTCTTTTTATTGTTGCGTTGCAGTATATCTTTATATATTATAGATATTTAACCTCTATTGGATATGTGATTTCCAAATATTTTCTCCCTTTGAGTCAGCTGCATTTTGACCCTTTGATAAAGTCTTTTGAGGTGCAAAACTGTTTAATTTTGAGGAGGCCCCATTTATCTATATTTTCTTTTGTTGCTTGTGCTTTGGGAGTAAGGTTTAAGACACTATCACCTACCAAAAGATCTTGAAGGTGTTTTCTTACATTTTTTTTCTAGGAGTTTTATGGTTGTTGCTTTTATATATAGGTCCTTAATCCATTTTGAGTTAATTTTTGTATAAGGTGGGAGATAGGGGGTTTCTTTCTTTCTTTAGGATATGGATATCCAGTTCTCCCAGCACCATTTTTTGAATAGACTGTTCTGGCCAGCTGGGAGGGCTTGACCACCTTGTCAAAAATCACTCAACCATAGATATGAGGGTCTATTTCTGAATTTTCTATTTGGCTCCGTTGGCCAATCTGTCTGTCTTATGCCAGTACCACACTGGGTTTTTTCTTTGTTGTTGTTTGTTTGTTTGTTTGTTTTAACCACTGTAGCTAAGTAATATGCTTTAAACTCGAGAAGTGAGAGTCCTCCAACTTTGTTCTTCTTTTTAAAGAAATTTTGGCTATTCCCTTACCCTTCCAAATAAATTTAATTAATTAATTTGGCTTTTTCATTTCTACAGAAAAAGGCTATTGGGATTTTTATTAGGATAGCACTGAATCTGTAAATCAGTTTAGGTAGAATTGTCATCTTAATGATAAATAGTCTTCCAGTCCATGAATACAGAATGTCCTTCTATTTATTTAAGTCTTCCTCAGATTCTTTTAGCAGTCTTGTAGTTTTCTGAACACAGGTCCTTTATGTGCTTGGTTAAGTTTATTTCTAAATATTTGATTCATTTTGTCACTATTATAAATGGAATTTTAAAAAAATTTCCTCCTCAGTTTGCTCATCAGTAGTGTATAGAAATGGTATTGATTTTTGCATATTAATCTTGTATCTCACTACTTTGCTGAACTCAATCTATTAGGTCTAGTAGCTTTGTTGTGGATTTTTCAGGATTTTCTAGATACAGGATCATATCATCAGTGAATAGTGAAAGTTTTACTTCTTCCTTTCTTATTTGGGTGCCTTTTATTTCTCTATCTAGCCTAATTGCTCTAGCTAGAACTTCTAGCAAAATATTGAATAATATGATTGACAGTGGATGTTCTTGTCTTGTTTTTGATCTCAGTGGGAAAGTCTTTCACCATTGAGTTCAGTGCTAGGTTTTTCATATATGCACTTTACCATATGGAGAAACCTTCCTTCTATTCCAATCTTTTGGAATGTTTTTATCAAGAAAGGATGCTGTACTTTGTCAAATGCATTTTCTGCATCAACCGAGAGGAACACTTGATTATTCTTCTTCAATTTATTAATGTGGTGTATTACAATAATTGATTTTCTTGTGCCAAACCACCCTTGAATACCTGGGATAAAACCCACCTAATATGGTGTATAATTCTTTTAATATGATTTTGGATTTGGTTTGTGTATTAATCAGCCAAAGGAGTGCTGATGCAAAATATCTGAAATCTGTTGGCTTTTATAAAGGGTATTTGTTTGGGATAGAAGCTTATAGTTACAAAGCCATGAAGCATAAGTTACTTCCCTAACCAGAGTCTGTTGCCACGTGTAGGGGCAAGATGGCTGCCAAAGTCTGCAAGGGTTCAGGCTTCCTCTTCCTCTTCTCCCTGGTTCCAGTTTCTTCTAGTATCAGCCATAGGCTGGGATAAGTCTCGTCTCTCCCAGGGCTTGTTTCTCTCCGGGCTCAGCTGCTCTGCTCACTCCACAAGGCCAGCTGTAGACTCTCAGGCTAATGACTCGTCTTTCTTTCCAAGGCCTTTGCTGTGTCTAATAGAGCCTTCTCTCTTTCCTCACGTATCTGCTTCTCTGTGTACTTACTTCCTGGGCTTCCAGCATTAAAACCCCAACTAACTCCACTGCCTTGTCATTTTCTCAACATCCTACTGATGTGGCCCAATCAAAGCCTTAATCATAATTTAATCAAATAAGAGTGAAACCTCTGAATCCAACACAACCTAATGTACCCAGAGGAACAGACCAATTGACAAACAATCCAATATCTATTTTTGGAATTCATAAATAATACCAGACTGCTACAGTTTGCAAGCATTTTGTTAAGGATCTTTGCATCTATATTCATTAGAGATATTGCTGTATAATTTTCTTTTTTTACATCTTACCTGGTTTTGGCATTAGGGTGAGGTTGACTTCATAGAATGAGTTTGGTAGCATTCTTTCCTGTTCAATTTTTTGGAAGAGCTTGAGTGAGATTGGTATTGGATAGTCTTTGAATGATTGGTAGAATTCACCTGTGAAGCCATCTGGTTTTGGGCTTGTCATCTTTGGGAGGTTTTTGATGACTGTTCCGATCTCTTTATTTGTGATTGATTTCTTGAGGACTTCTATTTCTTCTAGGGTCAGTGTAGGTTGTTTGTGTGTTTCTAGGAATTTGACCATCTCATCTATATTGTCTAGTTTTTTGGCATACAGTTGTTCATAAGATCCTCTTATGATCTTTCTTTTTTTGGTGGGGTCAGTAGTAATATCCCCCTTTTCATTTCTGATTTTATTTGCTTCTTTTCTCTTTTTTTCTGTCAGTCTAGCTAAGGGTTTGTCAATTTTGTTGATCTTCTCAAAGACCAACTTTTGATTTTGTTGATACTATTTTTTTTTTCTTGATATCATTTATTTCTGTTCTGATCTATACTGCTTCTTTCCCTTAGCTTGGTTTGGATTATTTTGCTGTTCTTTCTCTAGGTTCTCAGGTATGCAGTTAGATCTTTGATTTTAGCTCTTTCTTCTATTTTAACATAAGCACTGAGGGCTATAAACTTCTTTCTCAGCACTGCCTTTGTAGTGTCTCATAGGTTTTGATATACTGTTTTCTCATTCCATTTGTTTCAAGATATTTACTGAATTATCTTGCAATTTCTTCTTTGACCCACTCATTATTTAAGAGTGTGTTGTTTAATCTCCATATATTTATGAATTGTCCCTTATTCCATCCTTTATTGTTTGCCAGCTTCATTTCATTATGATCATAAAAAAAATGTTTTGTATAATTTCAGTCATTTTACATTTATAGAGATCCGTCTTGTGACTAAGCATATGGTCTATCCTGGAAAAGGATCCATAATCACTTGAAAGAATGTATATCTTGCTCTTTGGGTTGTAATGCTCTATAATGCAATAACATTATTGCATAAACAGACATTTATGCAATAAAAAATGTCTGTTAGTTTAATTTATTTATCATATTATTCAAGCTCACTGTTTCTTTATCCTCTGTCCAGATATTCTATCTAATACTGAGAGTAGTGTATTGAAGTTTCCAACTATTATTGTAGAAACATCTATTTCTGCCTTCAGTTTTGCCAGCATTCCTCATATATCTTGGCTCACCCAGGTTAGGTGTATAAATAGTTATTATAGTTATTTCTTCTTGGTGCATTGCCCCTTTTATTAATATGTAATGATCTTCTTCATTCCCAATATCAGTTTTGCATTTAAAATCTATATTGTCTGATATCCGTATCAATACTCCAGCTCTTTTTTGGTTACTATTTGCATGGAACATTTTTTCCAACCTTTCCCTTTCAACCTGGCTGTGACCTTATGGCTTTTATTATTTTTTTTTTTATTCATTCAGTTTATGTCTTTTGATTAGAGTTCAAGTCATTAACATTCAATGTTATTACTGAAAAGGCATTACTTAGACCATCTGGTACTTGGGCTTTCTGTTGTCATATCTTACTACTGTCTGTCTATTTATCCTTTATTTACCCTTCCTAATTATCTTCATTTCCACACTCTTTTCCAAGTTTCTCACCATTGTTTTTTCCTCATGTTGCAGTACTCCCTTTAGTATCTCTTGTAATTCTGGTCTCTTGTTAACATACTCTCTCAGTTTTTATTTGTCTGTGAAGACTTTAAACTCACCCTTATTTTTCAAGGACAGTTTTGCTGGACACAGAATTCTTGGATGGCAGCTTTTCTCTTTCTGTACCTCAAATACATCATACCACTCTCTTGTTGCCTGCATGGTTTCTGATGAAAGCATGGCACCTTAAATCTTATCAAGGTTCCCTTGTATGTGATGTGTTGCTTTTCTCTTGCTGCTTTCAGAATCCTCTCTTTAGCTCTGATATGTGTCATTCTGAATAGCAGGTGCTTTGGGTAAGGTCTATTCAGATTTATTCTGTTTGGGATACGTTGCCCTTACTGGACAGTGATATTTATGTCTTTCAAATAGGTTGGGAAATTTTTGGTCATTATTTCCTCAAATATCCTTTCTACCCCTTTTCCAGTCTCTTCTCCTTCTGGGACACTGATATGTTTATGCATTTCTTGTTATCACTGAATTCCCTGAGTCCCTGTTCCATTTTTTCCATTTTTTTTCTCTTTCTGTTCTCCTATCTTTTTTAGCTTGGATGTTCTGTCCTCAAAATCACTAATTTAGTCTTTGAGCAATTGAAATCTGCTGTTATGTACCTCTACTGTGTTTTTAATCTCATTCATCATGTCTTTCATTCTCATTAGTTCTGTTACTTTTCTTTTCAGGCTTTCAATTGTTCTTTATGTTCACCCAGTGTCTTCTTAATATCCTTTCTCTCTCTCTCTCTCTCTCTTTTTTTTTTTTTGGAGGAACCAGGGCTGGGGATTAAACTCCAGACTTTGTCTGTGGGAAGCCGGTGCTCATCCACTGAGCCACATCAGCTCCCCTGAGTTGTTATTTTCATTTATTTTTTTGCTTTTAGGAGGCACTGGGAACCAAACCAGGACCTCCCATGTAGGAAGCAGGCACTCAACTGCTTGAGCCACATCTGCTCTCTAGCCTTTTATCTCTTTAGTCGTATTTTCCTTCAATTCTTTTTTTTTTTTTTTTTTTTTTTGATTTGGGAGATTTGTGTGATTATCATTGATTAGTTATCTTAAATCAAGTATCTCATAAAGATATTTGGTTTGTTACTTTGGCTGGACCATCTCTCCCTGTTTCTTATTATGGTTTTTAATTTTTTTTGCTGATGTTTAGGCATCTGAATATGTTGGTGAATTTACTCTGACAGTCAATTTCTCTCTTTTGCTTAGTGGGTTTTTTCTACAGCTCTTCTTGGATTTTTGGTTCAAGTTATTCTAAGTCCTTAAAATTGCCCAGCTTAAGTTATCAAAAGTGGGTCAGTGACTTACTAATGAGCCACAGATTTTCTCCCTGGGGTAGGGCTAAAAAGAGACCTAAAAGCAGTTTTTCTCCTTGCAATTTCCTGGCTGGCCCGCAGATGGCGCTAGTCTGTGAACCTTTCCATAGACGTGTTTCTTTCAATCTTGCTTTCCTGTGTTTTGTGTTCTGGCCAGAGCCAAGATTCAGATGGGGCTCTGCTGGCTGAATTCACTGAAGAGAAGTCCTCAAACTCACCCTTCCTCTTCCCTTGTAACAGCTGACAGGGAGAAAATATCTGTTCCCCTCTCAGACAGCTGCAGTGAGCCAGGGGTTTTACCCTGCCTTAATGTTTGAGGGTGGGGTATGGGAGCCCTTTCTGGCCACTATGAGGGTTTAGTAACTCACTTTTTTTGTTTCAGATTCTTCATCTCTCTGTTTCTTGCCTTCCTGGTTGCTCCACAGCACTCTCCTGGTCTGCTGAGCCCTAAAGCAGTTACATTGGACAGCTTTTGGCTTTTGTCTGTTGTTTTTGGGATAGAGTTGAGGTCTGCCTGCCTACTCCAACACCACCTTCCTGGAACTCCTTTGCACTCTTCCTTGAAAGACTCATTGCTCCCAGGTTTTGTGGCACTGTATTCCCTGGATTTCCTCCTCCTTCTCAGGATAATTCCTTCTCAGTCTCCTGCCCAATCTTTTCCCTCTGCCTCAAGACCTGCTCTTTTCAATATGGTAGCCATCAGCCATATGTGGCTTTTACACACTTGAAACGTGGCCCATCTGAAGTGAGATATGCTGTAAGTTTAAAATACACAACAGATTTCAAGACTTCATGTGAAAATGAAGATATATCTTTATTATGTTCTATATTGACTATATGCAGAAACGATATCATTATGGATATTTGCTTTAAATAAAATATATTATTATTACTAGTTTCACCTGCTTCTACTCCTTTTACTGTGGCTTCCAGGAAAGTTAAAATTTCATATATAGCTCACTTATGTCTCTATTGGAAAGCACTGTTCTCGAGATTCTTTTGTCTTTTCCAACTATTTTCACTCTTTCTCTTAGCAAGATCATCCATTTTTGCTGCTTCAGTCTTGTCCCTGTTGTTCATTTCTGTATGTGTATTTCTAGCCTTCACCTCTACCTGAAGATCCAGGGCAGAATTTTTAATTGTCTCCTATATTAATATTCCATGAGTACTCCAGAGGGGAAACAAGCAAACCCCAACTCATCATATACCTCCCAATAAGTTAGATATTTAAATGGAAAAATACTTCCTCTTTCTTAGATAATAGCAGTACCATTCTATCAATTGCAAGAGTTAGAACCTCTATGGAAATATTCTTGGAATATTTCCTTTCCCTCCTTACCCCTAAAGAAATCAGGTTTCTTATAATGAACAACAGAACCAACTCTTGTTAACTTTAACAGTAAAGAGATGTATTAAAGGATATTAGCAAGATCACAGATCTAGAAAACCAGACTTTTGGATGCCCTGCAACCAGAAAAGCACCAGAGCCCATCCACATGGGGTCTGCTCCAGTGCAATTCCACCACTGATTTTCAGAATCAACACCTTGAATACATTTTGCAACAGAAGTCTTAGTGCCTTCATCTGATTTGCATATCCTAGGCAACATGCCTGTACTCTATCTGCAGGGGCTGTTAAAAGACAGTTTTCTGGTTTTCTTATAATGTTGCCAATAACCAAAATGTAAGGGAATGTGTTGGGCAGCTATACCTGCTCTACCTATCAGAATATACCTGACAAATGTGCACCATCAATCATCTTTATTTACTCGATTTATACAATTCTAGCTTTGCAACTTCCTTATACTTTTTCCTTCTTTTGCATCTTTCTTCCCACAGCCCAGTTCAACATCTTTTGCTTGGAATACTTCAATAACTTCCTAAATGTTCTTCCTGTCATCAGTAAGCCATCTTACTATCCAATTTTCACACTGCCACTGTACACTGAACATATATATCCAAACATGGCCTACAGCATACCTCTCATCCCATCAAAATCATTCCATGACTCTTCACTGCCTACAGAACACCTTACTATGGTATTCTAGGCCTTTGAAGATCTGTACTTAAAATATATTTTCAGTCTCATTTTTTTCACTGGATTCCTCACTCATTTGGATGCATTTTTACCATCCATTCCTTCTAAATACTTAGAGTTCATTGACTGCATAGTTGACTTTTAAGTAAGACTCATTAATGCTGCTCACCAGCTGGGTGACCTTGGACAATTTGCTTCTTTCTCAGTTTCAAATTCCTTATTGTAAAGTGTAATTTCAATCACACTTTTATATTAATATAGACACTTTTTTTGAATGGCGTAAAATTATCTCTCTCTCTCTTTTTTTTTGGCCAATATGTAATCTCGGCCAAGGTAATGATCACCACAGGGTCAACTGACCTATTTCTCATCTCAGAATAACTATTTTGGGTACCAACAGGCAGGGGACTGGAGGAACCTTCCGATTTTAAGACCTACCCATTCTATGATTCTGCCATTGTTTCCATGTGGTTTGAAACCCCGTAAATGGAAATAATACTTTTGTATTAAGAAAGACTTCTCTTTTTTCCCTAAATGTCCTTTCACATGGAAATTCTGGAGTTGTTTTTATTTTCTCTGGTAGAGATTTCAGATAGTAAAAGAGTTAAGCGTTAATCAGTAAATCTGAGGTACAATAAAGAAGCAAGTATTTTTGCAGAGGTAGGCTTAGTTCATGAACTCTAAATAGTCCTTGGCCCCATGGCACATTTTTTTCTAGCCACACAGGCCTTCTTGCTGGTCCTCAAAAATTCTAACCTTGTTTCTACCCTAACAGTCTTTGTGCTTGCTGTTCCCTTTGCCTCGAACACTCTTACCTCATATCTTCATGAAAGTCATACCCACACTTGTTCAGATACCATTACTCAGAAAGTTCTTTGTTGACCACATACTAAAATAAGTCCCTTATCTCCCATTTGCTACACTCTTACATTGCTTTATTTTTTTTTTTCCTGGTACATAATCAATGCTTTAAGTTTTATTATATTTAGTTGTTGAATGTATCCTAAAAGTTCACTTAGGAATGTAGAGGAAAGACAGCTTCATTCATTAGGCTGTAGGGAGCATTGATGCTCCATTTTTAGCTTTACCTTGACTGCTTTGTGACTGCTCTGGCTACCACAGAGCTATTACTAACTTTGATTTGATGTCTTTGAGAAAGGATGATGATACTTTTCATCCTTCTCATGGCTCCCTGCTTTCTGCACGTCATTTAGTTACTCTTTAGTGGGATAGAAATAGCAAGAGGAGAAATCAAAAGAGTGTGTTGCTACTCTGAGTTTAGAGAGTTGAGGTAAAATTTGGCAGAAATCAGATTATGAAATTATGCAATATGTAGATGTAATATTTTTCAAGGTTTTCCTATTTACCCTTATTAATCATGTGTAATTGTGAATTGACTGTGTAAATCTCATATATAAACATACCATGTTTTAAAGTAACTGTTTGAAGGGAACTATAGTTACTTTGTATTCTCTAGAAAGAGAGCCTTGAATTTAAGTAAATAAAGAACCATGTTGTTAAATACCTCAAGAAAATATTTGTTTTCTAAATACATGCTTAATAATAATAGCATGATTCATGGTCTATTTAAAAAATAAACTACTGCATGTGAAGTGAAACATTAAGTAACTTGTCTTTTCTTCCTTTCAATGATTTATTAGAGTAATATAGATCAGCATAAACAAGCTGTATGGCTGATGTTTATTACCTAGAAATCTAGTCAAAAACACCTGATAAATTCATCTTTTTTTTTTTTATTTATTTTTATTTTTTTATTTTTTTATTTTTATTATGGGTAAAAATCAAAATTCTCACAATACATACAAACATTTGTAAAATGATATATAAATATATATGCATATATGTGTATTTGCTTACAAAAATGTTATTCATCTTTTATCAAAGAGCCAGAATAAAAGATAAAAAGGATTATAATAGCCTTCCTGCTTCATGAGCTGTTCAATCTATTGTGAAACATGTTTTAATATAGCAAATAGAGAGATAACATGAGAAGCAATCCATTTATAGAGGCTTTCTTTACAGAAATAATTTAGTAGATTTTAATTTGACTAAAACAGTGAAAAATTGAAAATTTCATTTAAAAGAAAGAAAATAATCTAAGAAAAAAGTAAATATTTTCTACTAAAATATTTAAATGACCATAATAAAGATTTAAAATATTTATTTTGTGACATAATAACAATTATTAACTGACATAAAATTCATAAAGAAATAAAGGAAAAATGATCTCACCTGAGAACCGAGAACACTCTGGCCATTTTGCCTATTGCTCGAATCTTGTTCCTAATTACCTCCTTCCGGGCTGCAGCTGTTGCTCCTACATTTTAAAACAGAAATTCAGCAGTCAGTGACTTTTTATCTAACTAATTATTTTATACATTTACATATATATCAGACTGCAGTAAGCAAAAACAGTTTTTGTTTTGTTTTTATGAAGAGAATTTACCTGTAAATCAAGTTTAAACACCTATATTTTGGCTATCAATACTTGGACTTGATTCTTAAGTGGTACCCACCATGCTGAAGAGCAACTTAAGAGATTTTCAAAGGGATTTGGGTGGGGAGCTCAGGAAGCTTCTCCTCTAATGAGTTTGCTTCTCTTCTGTTTATACAAAGGCAAAGAGCATGCATTGGCAGGAAGGGTTATGAATCATGTGGTCCTTCTCCTCCTTTCCAGGCTGTATGTTGAGAAGAATACTTTAGGAAACTGCTTTTCTACAAGTTCACCCCTAAAGTTACCAAATTAGTGAGCCTCTTAACTCTTCCTCGGAACACAGTTTATATCGTTTAATGGTCATAAATCATTTGTTTTAGCACTTAATAACTCTTTCATCTTAGTGATTGGTTCACAAATTCCACTAGGAAAAGTAGAAAACTACTGCATTAGATTTGGTGACACTCAGTGGCACATGGTTTGTATTTTAGTTCTTATGTCAAAAGTTACACATGGATCAGGATAAGTTTTGCCATTTACTATGTTTTCCAAATGAAAAGAAAAATCAATCCATGTGGGCTACTGTTACTATAGAATAAACATTTTCATTTTTACCATGCTTTTAAAAAATTAATTTCTATATTGTCTTTAATGAGTCCATTGTTTTTTCTTAAATTCCCAAGGTATATTTGGAGAGATGCAAAATACAGAAAAATATCAACTGGACTTCTGGGAAGATTGTGGACTGGTAAGACATGGGAATCTCTTCTCCAGAAAATTAGCTAGAGGACAGGCTGAAACAACCCTGAAAAAGATCTTCTAGGGTTTAGACAGCAGATGAAGGCTGCATAGCATCCAGAGGAGGGAGGGACCAAAGAGGGAAATCACGATGACAGAACCGTGAGATGGAACCAGCAGCAACTGCTGCTGCTGGCACCTTCCCCCACACTCTTTAGAATTCTCGGGCCTCTGGGCCTGCGACTACAGACACAGGGGGGTCCAGGGAACTACCACCCAGGAAAGGGGAGAGAGAGGGACACAGCCTAAGGCTGACTCAGGTTCTGACCCGCAAATTTGGTCTGTGGAGCCCCACAGACCCTTCCATACAGTGGTTTGCCCTGGGAGCCTAGGAAGGACTGGAGAAATTCGACCTTCACAATCTCCCTCTCTTCTAGCCTGGACTAATTGTTGAGGACTCCAGAGGAGAGGGGAGAGAGAGCCTGGAGCTGACTCGGCTTTTGATTTGCAGGTTTGGTCTGCCGTGTCCCGAGAGCTCTTCCAGGCCAGATGGGGCTGTGCCATTGTTTGCCTTGGAGCCTGCAAGGGGCTAACGATATACAAAACTCCCAATCTCCTCCTCTACTAATAGGAACTGATTGTTGGGGACTCAGAGGGGAGTGGAAATATTTCCGAGCTAGGAAAAGGGAGGGGGCTGCCAGAGAAGACTGGAGAACTTTCTCAGAAAGTTTGAATTACAAGGCTCCTAGCCCCCAGACAGGAAGCTCTATCACATTGATCTAGTCTGTGTCACAACAAATACACTCTGACCAGGGATTGAATTGAGAGCTGCCAAAGCACGCCATCTCCTGGCAGACAAAGGAAGTTCACATAAGAAAATTAAAAATAAGTAGGAAAGGCTTTTCCTGGCCTCTATAGTCTCTCTGCCTGAGACCCTAGGAAGTGACTCTACAACCAATTATTGGGTCCAGTGCCCAGATCTGAGCAAACAGCAGGAAAATCCTAACAATCCAGATTGAGCCAAAAATCAAAGAGCTGTAGTAACTCACAGCCTCCTGCCACTAAATCCCTATAAAAGAGAAAGAGATTGAGCATCTGATTAAACTACACCCTAACCAGATGCCTAAACACCAGCAAAAAATTACGAGCCATACTAAGAAAATAGAAGACATGGCCCAAGAAAAGGAATACACCAAAGTCCCAGAACAGATGCAGAATCTGAGAGAACTAATCAGCGAGATAAGCACAAATTTCCAAAATCAAATTAATGAGATGAAAGACCATATAATTAAAGATATAAATGACATAAGGAAGACATTGAGTGAACGCAAAGAATTTGAAATCCTGAACAGAAAAGTAACGGAGTTCATGGGAATGAAAGACACAAAAGGTGAGGTCAAAAACACATTTGAGGCATACAACAGCAGACTTGAAATGACAGAAGAAAGAATAAGTGAATCCAAAGATAGAGCAGCTAAAATTGAAGAGAGAAAAGAACAGAGGGAGAAAAGAATGGAAAAAACTGAGCAGGGGCTCAGAGAGTTGAATGACAACACAAAACTCAACAACATACGTGTCATGGGAGTTCCACAAGAGGAAGAGAAGGGAAAAGGAGCAAAAAGAGTATTTGAGGAAATAATAGCTGAAATTTTCCCAACTCTCAGAAAAGAAATGAACTTACATGTCCAAGAAGCACACCATACCCCAATCAGAATAAATCCAAATAGGCCTATGCCAAGACACATACTACTCAAAATGTCAAATGTCAAAGATAAAGAGAAAATTCTCAGAGCAGCAAGAGAGAAGCAAATGATCACGTACAAGAGATGTACAGTAATATTTAGTGCAGATATCATGGAGGCAAGAACACAGTGGTATGATACAATTAGGAAACTGAAAGAGAAAAACTGCCAGCTGAGAATTCTTTATCCAGCAAAACTGTCCTTCAAATATGAAGGTGAGTATAAAATATTCACAACCAAACAGAAACTAAGAGAATTTGCAAAAAAGAATCCACCTTTGCAGGAAACATTAAAAGAAGCCTTAGAACCTGAAAGAAAAAGACAAGAGAGAGAGGCTTGGAGGAGAGTATAAAAGAAAGAATAACAGAAAGGCTAAACAAAAGAGTAAAAAGAGAGACAAAAGCAAGATGACATATGAAAACCAAAGAATAAAATGGAAGAAGTAAATAGTGCATTTACAGTAATATCATTGAATGTGAATGGATTAAACTCCCCAATCAAAAGATACAGGCTGATAGAATGGATAAAAAAAACATGAGCCATCCATATGCTGCTTACAAGAAACTCACCTCAGACCCAGGGATACAAACTGGCTGAAAGTGAAAGGTTGGAAAAAGATACTCCATGCAAATAGTAACCGGAAAAAAGCAGAGGTAGCTATACTAATATCAGGCAAAACAGACTTTAAATGCAAAAATGTTATAAGAGATACAAAAGGCCATTATTTATTCATAAAAGGGACGATCCACCAGGAAGATATAACAGTCATAAATATCTATGCACCTAACCAGGGTGCCCCAAAATATATGAGACAAACTCTGGCAAAACTGAAGGGAGAAATAGACATCTCTACAATAATTGCTGGAGACTTCAACACCCCACTCACATCATTAGATAGAACAACTAGATAGAAGATCAACAAGGAAACAGAGAACTTGAACAATATAATAAACAAGTTAGACCTAACAGACATATACAGAACACTGCATCCAAACTCAGCGGATTATACATTCTTCTCAAGTGCCCATGGATCTTTCTCCAGGATAGACCATAGGTTAGATCACAATGAAGCTCTCAATAAATATAAAAAGATTGAAATTATACAAAGCACCTTCTCAGATCATAATGGAATGAAACTAGAAATCAGTAATAGACAGGAAAAAAGTGAATTTGCAAATGTGTGGAGACTGAACAACACACTCCTAAATAACCGGTGGGTCAAAGAAGAAATTGCAAGTGAAATCAGTAAATATATTGAGACAAATGAAAATGAGAACACAACATATCAAAACTTATGGGATACAGCGAAGGCAGTCTTGAGAGGGAAATTTATAGCCCTAAATGCCTATATTAAAAAACAAGAAAGAGCTAAACTCAAAGATTTAACTGAACAACTAGAGAAACTAGAAAAAGAACAGCAAACCAATCCCAAAGCAAGCCGAAGGAAAGAAATAATAAAAATTGGAGCAGAAATAAATGAAAATGAGAACAGAAAAATAATAGAGAAAATGAACAAAACCAAAAGCTGGTTCTTTGAGAAGATCAATAAAATTGACAAATCCCCTTGCTAGACTTACAAAGAAAAAAAGAGAGAAGATGCAAATAAATACAATCAGAAATGAGATGGGGGAAGTTACAAATGACCCCACAGAATAAAAAGAATCATAAGAGGATATTATGAGAAACTATATGCCAACAAACTAGACGACCTAGATGAAATGGACAAATTTCTAGAAATGCACAACCAACCTACACTGATGCTACAAGAAATAGAAGAACTTAACAAACCAATCACATTTAAGGAGATTGAATCCATCATCAAAAATCTCCCAGCAGAAGTCCAGTACCAGATGGCTTCACAGGTGATTCTACCAAGCATTTCAAAAAGAATTAACACCAATCCTGTTTAAATTCTTCCAAAAAATTGAAGAGGAGGGAAAATTACCCAACACATTTTATGAAGCCAACATCACCCTTACCAAAGCCAGATAAAGATTCTATAAGAAAAGAAAATTATAGACCAATCTCTCTAATGAGCATAGATGCAAAAATTCTCAACCAAATATTTGCAAACTGAATCCATAACTGACTTATACTGACTTATACATCACGACCAAGTGGGATTTATTCCTGGTATGCAAGGCTGGTTCAACATAAGAAAAATCAATCAATGTAATACACCACATTAACAAAATGAAGGAAAAAAACCACATGATCATCTCAATAGATGCAGAAAAGGCATTTGACAAAATCCAGCATCCTTTTTTTTTTTTTTTTTAAGATTTTATTTATTTATTTATCCCCCCTTGCTGCTTGTGCTCGCTGTGTCGATTTGCTGTACGTTTTTCTGTGTCTGCTTGTCTCCCTTTGTTGGGTCGTCCTGCTGCATCAGCTCACCGCGCCGCGCAGGCTGGCTTGCCTTCACCAGGAGGCCCTGGGAATCGAACCCAGGGCCTCCCATATGGTAAACGGGAGCCCTATCGATTGAGCCACATTCGCTCTCCAGCATCCTTTTTTGATAAAAATACCTCAAAAGATAGGAATAAAAGGAAAATTCCTAAATATGATAAAAGGCATATATGAAAAACCCACAGCCAACATCATCCTACTCAATGGGAAAAGGTTGAAAGCTTTCCCTCTAAGATCGGGAATAAGAAATGGATGCCCACTGTCACCATTGTTATTCAACATTGTACCAGAAGTTCTAGCTAGGGCAATTAGACAAGAAAAAAAATTAAAGGCGTCCAAATAGGAAAAGGAGGTAAAACTCTCACTGTTTGCAGATGACATGATTCTGTACTTAGAAAATCCTGAAGTATCCACAACAAAGCTACTTGAACTAATAAATGAGTTCAGCAAAGTGGCAGGATACAAGAACAACACGCAAAAACCAGTAATGATTTTGTACACTAGTACTGAACAACCTGAGGAGGAAATCAGGGGGAAAATTCCATTTTCAATTGCAACAAAAAGATTCAAATACCTAAGGGTTAATTTAACCAAAGAAGTACAGGACCTATATGCAGAAAACTACAAAACAATGCTAAAGGAAATTTAAAAAGACCTAAACAAATGGAAAGACATTCCATGTTCATGGATTGGAAGAATAAATATCGTGAATATGTCACTCTTGCCCAAACTGATTTATAGATTCAATGCAATACCAATCAAGATCGCAACAGCTTACTTTGCAGAATTACAGAAGGCAATTACCAAATTCATCTGGAAGGTAAGTGCACCCGAATAGACAAAAGCATTCTAAAAAAGAAGAGCAACGTGGGAGGAATTTCACTGCCTGACCTTGAAACATTTTACAAAGCTACAGTGGTCAAAACAGCATGGTACTGGCATAAAGATAGACACATCGATCAGTAGAATAGAATTGAGAACCCAGAAATATACCCTCACCTATATAGTCAACTGGTTTTTGACAAACCTACCAAGCCCATGCTGATGGGAAAAAACAGTCTCTTCAATAAATGGTGTTGGGAGAACTGGATATCTATAACCAAAAGAATGAAAGAGGACCCCTTCTCACCCCCTATACAAGAACCAACTCAAAATGGATCAAAGATCTAAATATAAAAGCCAGGCATAAACCACTAAAAGAAAATGTAGGGAAACATCTTCAAGACCTTGTAGTCGGTGGTGGATTCTTGGACGTTACAGCCAAAGCATGTGCAACAAAAGAAAAAATAGATAAATGGGACCTCCTCAAAATTAAACACTTTTGCACCTCCTGGGACTTTGGCAGAAGGGTGAAAAGGCAGCCAACTCAATGGGAAAAAATATTTGGAAATCACATATCTGATAAGGGTTTAATATCCAGGATATAAAAAGAGATGTTACAGTTCAACAATAAAAAGACAAATGACCCAATTGAACAATGGGCGAAAGATCTGAATAGCCATTTCTCCAAAGAAGAAATACAAATGGCAAAAAACACACACAAAGAAACGCTCAACATCACTCATGATTAGGGAAATGCAAATCAAAACTACAATGAGATATCATTTGACACCTATCAGAATGGCCACTATTAAAAAGACAGAGAACTACAAGTGTTGGAATGGATGTGGAGAGATAGGAACACTTCTTCCCTGTTGGTGGGAATGCAGAATGGTACAGCCACTATGGAGGACTGTTTGGTAGTTCCTAAAGAAGTTGAATATAGACTTGCCATGTGGCCCTGCAATACAACTACTGGGCATATACCCAGAAGAAATGAGAACAGTGACATGAACAGACAGTTGCACACCAATGTTCATAGCAACATTATTCACCATTACCAAAAGTTGGAAACAACCCAGGTGTCTATCAACAGATGAATGGATAAAGAAACTGTGGTCTATTCACACGATGGAATATTATGCAGCTGTAAGAAGAAATGAAGTCATAAAGCATATGACAACATGGATGAACCTGGAGGACATTATGTTGAGCGAAGCAAGCCAGACACAAAAGGACAAATACTGTATGAATGCATTACTGTGAACCAAATATATTGTGTAACATATTGTTTGATTCAAAAAAAAATTTATAGGTATCCATTAAATTGAGAAATGTATATATTTATGCATCTGTGTTTACTTTTTAGTTTTTAATTGTTTATATTTTCAATTATTAAATGTACAAAATAAAGTAAAAAAAAAAAAAAAAAGAAAAACATCTTTCCTCTTAAGATTTTATAATCCAATGTAAAAGTGATAAGATGTCCTGTGTGTAGATTATATGGGACTTTGTAGAAAATGTTAACATAAGCAGATTGTTTTTCTAACTCTTACTGCATCTAATAGAAGTACAACGAAACAATCTTTTCAGATAATATCAGGAAGGTCCTAATCCCCAAGAACAGTTTAGTTAACATAAATTATTCAGAAACTGTAGTCTATAGGATAATTGAAGTACATTTTGGTCCTGTCCTTTGTGAATGTGACTTGGAACTTTTTACACTGTTGATAAGGATCCAACAATTAATTACCACCCTAACATTTCCATAAGAAATGAAACTTGCATCAACACTTCCACAATTTTGAAAGGGCTAAAAAGGAGGCCTCTGCTTTTCTCTCTACCCAAGACTTGGACTTGACTTGTGGGTAAAAAACCTTTAATTGCTCTTGCAAAAAACACCTGTATGAAGTAGAAACTGGTTTCAATAACATTAGTAGAGAATATGTTCTAGAAACTGGAAGTAACTGGATGTAAAATTCAGGCATCAATTTAATAGAACAGTCCAGATGGTTAGGCTGAGGCCAACACCTAATGAGGACTAAAGCCTTGTCTGTGGGAAATTTTGGATGATACCTGGAGAAATATTATACTATGCATAAACCAAAATGAATTTTTCTCACAAATATTGTAAAGTTTCATACAATAAATATGTTTTCAACATGCACTTCAGTTTCACAGCAAGAGTGGCATAGAATACTAAACACAGAAGAGAGCATTCATGCAAGATATCTAATTCCTAGATATAATAATGCATGCAACAATTTAAAGTGATTACACTGTGATTACAACTAGGGCTTCCAGCAACTACAAGGTGGTGGGTATGGAAAGCATGGCCCCCGGTATCAATATCTAGAAAGTAGCCACCACCTTCTATGTGTGTTCTCTTTTTTGTTTTTTCTTCATTTTTCTTAATTAACTCTGCTGTTGTTGCTGATTCTTAGCAAAGCTGGTAAAAACAAAGTTGCAATCATTGAAAATGCCACTCTGGCAATCAAAATGTTTAAAACCTTCTTATCTTCTGGGGTGAAGAAAGCACTGTGTGATTTTTAGAACTCTGATTTACAAACATGGTGGCCATGAATTTTCCTGGCTTGAAGACTTCCACAACTTTCCTTGGTTTAAGCTAACGTAAGAAAGTTATGGTTCTGGAGTGAAGTGAATAGTCCAATAAGTTCCATCTGATTTCATCCATTCATCAAAAGATTGAACAGTGTGGCATCAAGGACAGAACCTGGTATCAGGTCATGAATTCCACTCTCATGAAAGACATCCTTTGCAGTAACACCATCTTTCATGTAGAACTGGTCCATAAATGTTGGGTCTACCTCAGTTATCAGAATTTCCAGTGTTTGATCTGGCTGACTGATTACACAACTCTCTGAGAAATCCTGGTATACAAGTACCAACAGTTAGAATTCATCTGTCCCATACAATATCCTGCTCCATTTGGGAAAACTGCATTAAGAAACTCTATTTCTTCCTGGAAATTTCGGTATGGGTACCCTTGGTGAGAAGGATTCATAAAATTCTTATGAGAATAAAAGAAACTTTGAATGAGTCAAACCCACTGTAATCCTTAGCAAGCTTCAACTAGGGG
Source organism: Tolypeutes matacus (assembly GCA_026826555.1). Taxonomy (NCBI): domain Eukaryota; kingdom Metazoa; phylum Chordata; class Mammalia; order Cingulata; family Chlamyphoridae; genus Tolypeutes; species Tolypeutes matacus. The sequence continues at coordinate 2,007,036 of JAKSZT010053768.1, forward strand.
AACCAGTGCTTTCAGTAGAAGGGTAGAACCACATGTTTTCAAACCGAAACGTCTCTTGGAGACAAACACGATACTCTCACCGAGTACATAAGCCTCCTGTTTGTCAGTTTTTGTCACACTAATGATTGAACATTGCACATCCTTCAAAAGCCCACTCAGATCTTGGGATGGCGTGAAAATCCCCAGATCCCTTCAGTGGGCATCTTTCTTCATTTGGGTGAGTTACATTGTCAGGGTGATGCTAATTGCCCATCCACCTCATAGCACACACACAGGTGTTCCTTAGGAGGTGTATACCAGCAAGGTAGCTTCCTCACACTGTCTCTCTGAACAGTGTTTTTTTTTTTTTTGTTTGTTTGTTTGTTTTATCATTTCCTACTTTCTTGTGGCAGTCACACCTCACCAGGCAACCTCCCAACATATCCAATGGACAGGACTTGCTATTGCTAGCTATTCTGCCTGCATATATGGGAGAAAGCCATTCTCTAAACCAGAGTTAAAATAATTAAGGTGAACCATGGATTCTCCTCAAATAGTTCCTTGAATTATTACTTTATTGGCCAGAACACTGGAGGGGAAAATGGGGTGTGTGTAGGGTCACTCAAACCTTACTCAAAGTTTCTAACAACATTTACCAACTATGGCTTGTAATTAAGATTCTTCATATGCTAATTTCTTCCTTGGAGACCATCTAGAAGTCTGAATAGTCTGTGCTTGAATTTTAGATGATTTATGATCAAAAAACTACTAAAGGTTTTTGTTTTTGTTTTGTTTTTTTGAAGTAGAATGGCATATAGTCTCCTTAAGGAGGTTTCTACATGATTTTTTCATAACATCTATTATATTTTGTATTTTATTTTCAAGACAAAAGTAAATTGTTAATTAGAACAGTCCCAGATCCTTCTTACCAAAGGATCCTTAGAATTTAATAAATATGATTATAAGAATTACTATAGATATTAGCTATTTCTAGGATAAAAGTAAGGAAAAGGAGCAAATAGAGATAAGTTGACAGATCACTTATTCAGTTAATTGTTGCTATCAGTCTCATATTTTGCTATTACCACTTTATGTTTAATATTCCCCACCATGACTGACCTATTCAATTCAAAGATCATGATGTGCCAAGTAAGGAAAAAAAATTCTGCCTCTCCAATAACAATAAGGCCATGCCATAAAATCAATCTTAGAGATAGTGAGAAGTGAAAGTGTGGGAGAGCTCCAAAAATGGTGAATATATTTAGAAGCACAACAAGAAAAGCAGCAACTCGTGGTTAAAATGTCCAGAAATAGAATTAGATATATATAAGTGAAATGAGAAGGGGAAAGCATAAAATCAAATAAAAAAATTTAAGGATAATCTCACAGAAAATTTCCAGTAAAGGATTTGTAAAAATCATGTCAAGAGCAATGAAAAGCAAGAAACTAAATAGAAAAAGTAGTGAACTAAATCATGTAGAGCTGAATTTCTCAGCTCAATAGGCCTTGATGTGCAGAAAAATACTTGATTACTGAATTTTAAATGTAAAATGAACATTCTGATATCAAAGCCAATTTACCATTAAATTTTTTTTCAATCAAATGAATGACTGGAAAGTATACAATATATTCTATTCTATATATTTTTGTGTTCCCAATAAATGGTAATTTACAGCTTATTATAGCACTTTTCTTAATGAAGAAATATTGTCTTTTAAAATTTCTCGATAACCCAGGTAAGAACTTTTATTATTGCTTTTGTAAAATTAGAATATATTTACTCAGAAAGTCAAATAACCTGACCATAGACAGTAAGAAGAGAAAGTAAAATTAAAGTCTCTTAAAGTTTTATCCTGGGCATTATATTCAACATTTCCCAAATAATCAAAATAAAAAATTAAATTAATACTGCACTTTTATAACCTCACAAAAATATAAATATCCAAATGAAATATCTGAAGTAACATTTAACTGAACTTAAAAGAACTGAATGATACCATGATTGAATTAAGTTTGGCTTTAAAGGCCTTTGTACTTAGAATTGCTATTCCTGATTTTCGGAATTTTCCAGAGATCATTAAAACTGTTTTCTAAATACTTATGTTCCATTTCAAGTCCCCATAATCCAAATTCAAAAGAAAGTTCAATGAGAACTGCATGTTTTTCAGTGTTTTACTAGAGGCAACATATAAAAACAGCATTATATGCAAATGTTTGGTACCTGCTCAATTTAAGCTACAGAAATGGTACTCAGTAGCTCAAATTAAAATTCAGTATTTAATTAAGGAAGGCATATAAAATACCTTTTGCATTAAAAATTGTGAGCTATATTTCATTGAAAAGAATATAATCATTTATTTCAACTTGAAAACCCCAAACTGAAAGGTAGCATTTCATGTTTAAAAAAATTATTAATTTTAAGCAAAATTTCATTTTGTATTTCCATACAATTAATTATCACTGCATTTTTGGGCCTCTCTTTTCAACTTTTAAGTTCTGATGTTCTTTAATGCCCGGGATATCATGCTACTATTTCTAGAATCTCGGCAGCCTTGCACACTCAATTTTCCTCAAAGAGAGGAGGCTAGTACATAGATCAAGGGACTCTTTAAAGAGTTGCTTTTAACATGTGTCCTTCCTGCCCTTAACTTAGCACCTTGCTGATTTCTCATGAAGTTTTAAAAGTATCTATGCCAAGCGGCCTGCTGAGTGAGTGCAGCATCCCCACAGAGTAGGTTTCAGCCTGCAAAGGGAAGTGGAAAACTGCAGCAGCATGGCAGAGATGAGGGGCCGAGAGCTAGGGTGAAGAGCTAGTCTTACCACCTGGGACATCGTCACACATTTCGATGCTGACTCATCCAGCTCAGTTACCACCCATTCAGTTGTAACTGGATTAGGCATGTGCAAAAAGTGCTATGTAGAACACAAAGGGTTACCCAAATCATTCATTTGTTCGTTCAGTCATTCATCAAGTATTCATGTGAATCCTATCCTGTTTCCTGCCACATGCTAGCTGTTAGCAACAGAATTGTGAAAAAGGCCTGGTATCTTTTCTTGAGGAGATCATGTGAATGACTACAATGGACTGTGACAAACATGGTAGTAGAAGTAGCAGGGTTGTGTTAGAGGTGGCCCTGCCAGCTGGTGAGAGTATGCTGAGCACATTTGTTCTTGACTGCATGTTCATGTAGATAGCTTGAACATGGTGGGAGAATTTATAGCATGGAATTCTGCAAATGCAACAAACCAGGGCCAGTTTTCCGTAAAGAGCCAGTTGTTAAGCATTTACCAACACACCACTGATAGTTTGCACTAATTGCCTGGAGGCATGAGAAATATTCACCAAAGAGGTGAGAACTGAAGGGTCTTAAAGGATAAGTAACTGTCAGAGTGGAAGAAGGGGCATGCATTCTCCACATAAGGAAGAGAATTTTCAAAATTGTGGGGGCTGCAACAGTCCATGTTATAAGCCATACAGATAGTGGTTAAGAAGTCTGGTATGAATAGAAATTGGGTACATTGGGGTGAGGGTAGAGTGAGAAGAGAAGCAAGAAATGCCTGAGGCTCAATTGTAAAGGATTCATGTAGTTCATGTAATACAGATAAATAGAACTAAGTTCTACTACTTATTGAGTAACCTTGGGCTAGTTACTTAGCTTTCTGAGATTTAGCTTCTTTATATATAAAATTGGATAGTGACACCTATATCACAAGGTTGTGGTAGGGATCCAATGAATAACCTAAGTGAAGTGTTTATACTGCATTATCCAATATGGTAATCACTAGCCATGAGTGACTATTTAAATTAAGTTAAAATTAAATTAAACATTTTCTCAGTTGTAATAGCCAATTTCAAGTACTCAGTAATTACATATGGCTGGTGATTACTGTATCAGTGCAGATACAGAACATTTACATCCTTCCAGAAAGTTCTATTTCCCAGCTATCTTTTATGGAGTAATTATAATTATATGGTAATTATATTGTATCTTTACTTGTATTATTATTTTAAATTTTCAGCCATATTTGTCTGGTACTATTTTGGGGAAAAAAGTATAAGAGGGAGAGATTGAGAGTAGGAAGATATGGTGGCTATAGTCGTAGTACAGACATATGCCAAGGCTGTAGAGTAGCGATGGAGAGGAAGGAACATATTAAATGGCATTGTGAAGCTAGAATCAACAAGACTAAGTAGCTAATTTATTACCAGAGAGAGAAGACTCAAGGATAATTCCAAGTGGGCTGCAAGAATATATATTTTGTTAAATGAATCAGGGAATACAGAGAGAAAGGTAGATCGGGGTTGCAGGGGAAAGAGTCTGAGTTCAGTTAAACTTAAGGTGCTTGTGGGTTTTAGGATAAAATATGATTCTTGGGTTCAGAGCCAGATTATAATTAGACAGCATCAGCATTTGTGAGGTAGGTGACATCTACCACAAAATTTCCTAAACATATTACATTAAGAATAGAAGGTAGCCAAGAGTAGACCCTTGGGAATTATCAAGAGAAGGAGCGACCAGCAAAAGATCTATAGAGGGAATGGGTAGAAAGGTAGAAGACTAACAGGAAGCCAAAGGAGAGTTTTAAGAAGGGAGTGGTCACAAGGTCATCTGCCCCAAAGGGATCAAGTAAAAGAAGAACTAAAAAAGAGGTTATTGGCTTGGGCAATTATCAAACCACTGATAAATTAAGGACTAACAATGCTAAGAAGTTTCCTGGGAGGAGGGATAGGTTATAGCAGTGTAGGGCATGAATAGAAGTTGAAGAAACAAAGACTATGAGAAAACTATGCTTGGCCACATTGAGATACCACTTTACACTCACCATGATGGTGAAAATTAAAAAGACAGGCAACATCAAATGTTGGTAAGTATGTGGAGTAACCACAACTCTCATGTTGTTGATGATAATGTAAAATGTCACAAGCATTTTGGAAAAAAGGTCTGGCAGTTTCCTATAAAACTAAACAGCAAGTCCACTCCTAGGCATGAGAGTATATGTCCACAACAGACTTATAAAAGAATGTTCACAGCAGCTTTATAAATAATACCCCCAAACTGGAAACATTTCGGGTGCCCATCAATGGAGAATGGATAAGGGGAAATTTTAGGTTGGATCTATGTTACAAGACTGAAAATTAAAAAAAAAAAAAGAAAACACACCACCACAAGACCATAAAAGACAGTGAACCCTGATGGAAACCATGGACTATAGTTAATAGTACAATTATAAAAATGTTCTTTTATCAATTATAACAAATATACCACACTAATGCAAGGAGTTAATTATAGGGTACTATATGGGAACTTTGTATTTCATGCATGATTTTTCCATAAACCTACACCCTTTCTAATTAAAAAAAGAGATAATTATTCTACAAAAAAAGAGAATCGATAAACTGTGGAATAATATTCAGCAAAAATGAAAAAAAGAAAATGAAAGGAAACAAATGAATTATTGATTCATCCAGCAATATGAATGAATCTCAAAAACATTATGCTGAGAAATAAGCCTCTAAAGGGAAATAATTAGAATATGAATAATGCTAGAATATGAAAAAGTTTCTTTTTTAAATTGCTCTAGATTTGTTTTCTCTTTAATGGGCAAACAAGCAGAGTTGGCCTCAAGTCTTTTCCTATTATTTAGGTCTCTCTCTTTAAAGAACTATTAACTAATGCAAGTGTATTCAGAGCATATATATTTAAATTAAATGTTATATAAAAATTGGATATATTCATTTAAATTTCATAAAAGTTCATAGTTTTTCAAAAGAAAGATATATTTTAAGAACTATATTTTGCTGGTAGACTTCAAATTTCTTTGAACTTTTAATTCAAATAAGAACATTATGCAGAAGACTCATCACTTTTCAAAATTGTTAAAAATAAGCAAAGTTCATTTGCGTAGTAACCCATTCTACTTAAAAGTAAAATTCATCATGATTCATTATTATTATTGAGTGGAGTTTAGACTTATCTCCAGATTTTATTTTTTAGCAAATAGAGCAATTACTGAATTTGAATAAAGGCTACTGATGGAACTAAGCATAAGGTGTTGAGATAAGAAATATCTTTTGTTGTATTATATTACAGACAAAAATGGGTTTGGTTTTCATATAAAAGCAGCACCTCTGAAATATAAGATATAATATAAAAGATAGAATATGACTTCAGATGCCTCTTAAAACTCTTGTATAATTGGTCTTTATAGTTTTGTACAGATGATGGTGAAAATTATGAATATATATAAAGTCTTATTCAGGAAAATGCATGTCTGAAATTGGCTCTTATAAGGCCACGAAGCCAAACCAGCCCTGATCATTTCACACAGAATATGAATTTCTCACGAAAGCCACAGTTCTTTTTTTAAAAACATTTTTTTTTTTTAATTAATGGCTTTTTAACAAGTGTATATCTACTGTCTTTTAGAAAACAACTTCTCAGAGCCAGGAAATCTATGTGCTATAAACCCTAAATCTTATCTTCCTATTGTCCTTTCTTTGCCTGATCTAGTCTAACAATAACAAACCCTGAGTGAAGTGATGCTATCCAAAACTTGCTTAAATATTCACCCAGTTTTGCCCTGGGCTCTGAGTTGTGACAAGTGTGTCACTACATTTTCTATACCACCACATTCCCTCTGATGTGGAATGGCTTCTACATGTTTCACCATGCATCTGTAAAAGAATATTACCCGAAGAATACAATACCCCCTTCCAAATTTAAATAGTTATAAAGAATATAATATAGTATTGACATTTTAATCAAATAGCTATCATACTCTTTTTAACCAATGGCATATAAATAGCACAGCAATTTAATCTGTACCATCATCCGTGTAAAGAAAAATCCATTAACAAGTCCTTCATTGCAATTTAAAAATCTTACATTATACCTCCTTTTCTTTGAAGTTTTATTTCCATTTCACTTCCTCTAATTTTACTCTAGTGCATTATATATTTATTCTTCAAAATATTTTTATAACCATATTATATTCACTGTTAAAAATATATTTAAAAATCTAAATTACATCTATTTCAAGAAGTCTCCTAAGATAATAAGGCCCTAAATGTTCAAAAACTGCTTTGAGAAATCATCAATACAATTATTATTGCATATAATTGAGAGCATGTAAAAATATATAATTAAATACTTATAAATATGATTTAAAAACATAGAAGAAAATTTGGAATGCATCCATTAATATAGGGATGGGAGGGAGGGTATGCTCCCTCGATTAAGGAGATTTCCTGGACACTGAGTTTTTCCAATATCTCTTTGTTCAACACCCTAACGGCTTTTCATTTCAAGGCAATGCTCATGGTTGTATGTCTAGGGAGACCTAGGCCTTTCTGGTAAAATGGTGAGCAGGTGAGAAAAAGGAGGTAAGAAAGGAGGCTGAAAAATGAGACCTTCAAACTCTACCCAGGTGAGCTCCCAAGCTGATCCCTTTTAGGAAAGTGGACATATGGAGTTGAGGATGTGAAAACGGATCCCTTAAAACTACTTTTACAATGTCTTTGGGTAACCCCAGCAGTACAAATATTCCAGCCTGAAGACCACTGCTCTACCAACAATTAGTTTATTCAGCTTCTAAAGTTGTTAGCTGTTAGAGATTTTTTGACTAGCCATAAATTTGGGCATCCCAGCCACTTAGGGACAGTGCTGGTTAAATCTAGTCCAAACAGATTAGAAGTTACCCCTCATAAAACAGCATTGTGTATATTTATATAGGTTACTCTATTAGATGAAAGAAAGGTATTCTCAGGATGACAAATAAAAAAAATCTTTTAAAAATTCATCCTTTTGAAGATTATAACATAAAATATTTAGAATACCTTTAAGTTTTAATTCTAACTCTACTATTTTAAACACAGCTAGTTGATAAAACTGGGACACAAGGGCTACTTACTCAAGATCACTCATAATAAAAAATTGCTAATTTGTTGCATTTTTTTTTTTTTTTTAGCTCAACTAGAATCTCAGCATGTAACAAAACCTGCAATGGCATAGTATTTGGCATAAGGCTATTCTTATTTATATCCCATTTTGAAAACAATAGAAGATCCTTTAGAATATAACCTTTTATTTTGTTTTTTAAATAAAAAGACTCTCCTGTGGAATTGGATTTTAAGGAAGGGCAATATAGCTTGGGTTATATTTCTCTCCACCTCTCCTGACATATAACATAATTGAATTCTTTAGATAGGAAGTCTTAAAAAATACAAACTATTACCAAATGTCCAATAACTATCATTATTTGGTTATTTTTCTACTTAGTTTACAGGCTCTAATTTGATTCAGTAGAATTTTGTCCTCTGAGATGTTGTGTTCCATCTGTTCGACGGCTCCTTAGTAGAGGTGGTGAAAGTGGCTATAAGCAGTTGAACTTGGATGAAAATTAAAGTCTTTATAATAGATTAGAAAAAAATCGATTGATTTTTCAAGAAACTATCACATATTTAGCCTATGCCTTACAAAGGACATTTCAGTTTCCTGATATTTACCAAAGAAGAAACCAATGCCTGTGAAATCCTACTTAGTTTGTCCCCTTTCAATGACAGAGACACATAATTTTATAAATTTACAAGAGAAAATAAAAGCAAAATGGAATAAAATAGCAAATGTCAATTTAATAATGTAGATTTATTGTCTAAAGGAGAAATAATCATGCCTGGCTATCTAATCATTCAAGGGTTGCTCAGAACAGATGAGGGCATAAGAGTTAAAAAAATAAAAAGGTATTTATTAAGGACCTAATTGTTTATACATGCTGAGTGCTAGAAAAATACATTTAGAGTAAAACTTAATTCTAGACTTGTAAGGCTTTATAAATTTCAGATTCTCAAATACTCAAATACTAGAATGATATTTATATGTTATCTCAGAGATTATAGTAACTGAAAGGGGAAAATGTAGTAAAATATTGTGTCTGTTCCATGTGTTTAAGTTACACTCTTAAAGTTAATTGAGTCTCATTTGATATACAGTTAAGAAAAAAAAAAAAAAAAAAAGCAGGCCGAGTTCTGAAACTCAGCAGCTCTGGTTCTTTGCACTTACCCTGGACAACTAACAAAATGATGATGATGGACCAGCCCCACCCCAAAGTCAAGGAGTATCTTCAACTGCAGGCAAAACATTTCCATTCTGCTACCCCATAATATCTATGTTCCTTCTCAGCCTGAAGCAGTCAGAGTGGGCATTGTCCCAAATCCCTCAAGACTGAGGACTGAACAAAAATGGGGGGTAGGGGAAGGGCATGTAACCACTGACCAAAGAAAATCTACTGTTATTGTAGTTATTAATTTGTGTTAACAGACAGAGCATTTTGTAATAGTGATATAAAAATATTTTTTAATTAAAAAAAAAAAAAAAAAAGAACCAGGCTGAAAGAAGTAATATAAGACCCTCATCTACCTGACAGCAGAGCATGGCAAAGGCATTGGCATGTTTTGAGCTTATTTGAAGTAGAGTTACTCAAAGGTCTTCTGATGCTACTCAAGATCTAGGTAGAGTGTTTTGTCAGAATGTGGGGGATGCAGTAAGGTTTTCCCCAAGAAGGAGAAAGAGAGCTATGAGAATTAGCTTCTAGCCAATGCAGAGCTCTGGAAAGACAATGCATAGGCATGCACATTAAAGAGGTACAATGGTTCCCAGGTCATGAGACTTTAAAAATCACTTAAGCATGTTACTAAGTCATCAGAAGAAAGAGATGTCAGTCAAAAAGGTATTGGCCAGCCATAGAGGCATAATAAAGGAGAGTATCAGAGATAAACATTTGAAATATCTAGGGCCTAATAGCCTTCAAGTGTTCTGGCAGTACTGTGAGGCTTTAGACCATAAATACTGGGCACATCCACCTCTTTTAAGACATATAAATATATTGGCCTATGAAAGTCAGAACAACATAGTGATGGACAACCTGTATTCCAGAGTGAAGACCTGGGATCCGATCCAGCTTCCCCCTTTACTAGCTGTGCAACCCTGGGCAAGTTATTAAACTTTCCCTGTCTGTAAGATGAGGGAACTGCTCATTATTACATACACTGTTCTAAGTGCTTTATTAGCATTACTTCAGGTAATCCTCACAACAACCGTGCAAGGATGGTATTAATGTCCATTTTACAGAGTAAGATACCTTAATTTAGTTGCCTAAAGTCATGAGCTAGAAAGTGGTGATGCAGAGCCAGGATTCATTACAGTAATAAACTGATTGAGTTGCTTCTGAAGTGGGTAGAAGACTTAAGTGATGTGTTCATTCACTCACAACATTCAACAAATATGTGTGACAGGTACAGTGCTACCTGTTACTGCAGGCTGAGAACTTAGCACAGAGTTTTCTTATATGTTAAGAAATCAAAAAATGTTTGCTATTATTAAGAAGAACATGGCTGTGCAGATGTGACTATCTTGTTCTTGTAACACCTAAATATCCCTTTGCAAATTAAGATTGGGTGATCTTGGTTAATAGCAAGCTGCTCTGTGAAGGGGCCTCATTAGTGTTTTTTGCTAACAATGCTGGACCACAGACAATGGCAAATTTACTAAGCCAAAGAATGATAGCAATGGTGAAGCCTTTTGGATGCTGCTGGCTTTGCTTCAAGAAACCACAGACTATCCCAAAATGATGGACTAACCAAACAAGAGAACCAAGATTTCCATTTCTACAGAATTCTGAGAAAAACTGGGATAGTTTTATAGTTTCTCATGAACTAAGGATAAGATGAACTAAACAGATTTTTTAAGAGTAAAAATTGACTACATAGAAAAATGTTTTAAAAATTAAGATTTCCAAAGTATTTATTAAACTTTTTCATATGGCCTTTAAACCTGCCATCACAGACTAAACAATTGTTCTAAAAGGGAAGTTTTATGAACTTTTGAATCACAACAAACATCTGCAGTTGTTTGGTCAATTATTAATTATACTCATAAAAGGACCATCTTTTCTTCAAGTTGAGAACTTGGACCTATAAAATGCCTCAATACAAAGAGAATCATGAACACTCTGTCAGAGAAACGAGAGAAAACTATATCTAATTTTCAACAAGCTAACTTTACCCACGATAGTTCTCTTTCTGAAAAAATGGTTCTTTCACATACCAATTACCTCAATGCTGTTTGTGAGGTGTGAAGTTTTTTAAATATAGAGACATATATATATATAAAGTCATTGCCTTCATCAATGAAAGCAAGTGCTCCACTTCAATGACTTTGAAATAAAGAATAAATCATGGTTAATAGCATATGTGTTTTTTGCCCCTTCTTAGTATGCCACATGGATTTCCCTCTCAAATAAATTTTATAAACATATCTAATCAATATGCAATTGCCAATGTAGTCATTAATTGAAGGAAGGCTCTAATGTTAAATGCTATAAAATCAATTATTTTAAAACTGTTTAAAAACGTAAACATTATATATGTATTTGGAAATATACTGTCTGGAGTATAAAGTCTGGAGGATTTTCTAGGTATTATTTTACTTGGAGCATAATAGTCTGGTCAGTGGTAGACATCATCCAACCAATTAGCTGTAATAGATATATGGCTATTTTATAATATTTGTTTGTTCTACAAAGTCAGAGCTTCCATGTAATGTGAAAATTATGCCAGGTAATTAAGACATACATTAGTAAAAAATCATAGTAGTACAATATGGAGAAAGTAGTACTAATGATGCCTGTATTACTTATCACTCTAATTAATGATGCAAAAGAATTTTAATTATTGCAACCAAATATGGTAGGCTAGATTTGATGCTGCTTAAAATATGATAGCAAAAAGCATACTTTGTTTGATAGTCAAAGTCCCAAAATGTCCATAGTCATAAATATGGGAATCCATACTCCACTACCTAGTAAATGCACATACCACTTTTTAAACATGCTTCAGTATTAATGATATACAAGGTATAACAATTTGCTTCGTAGTGTATAAATTGCTTGTACTATAAAAGTAACAAAGATCAAAGGATGCATGTATAGTAACAAAAATGGTTTACCTACTTAACTACACAGAGAAGTAAGGCTAATTGAGAAGTCAACAATAAACTGTGAAGCAAATTAACAAAATACTGAGAAGAAATTAAATCACTAAATAACTTGGGTCTCTTACAAAATACTGAATAATCTTTCATTTTTACTTATGTCTTCTTTTTCTCCTTCCCTAATTACATAATAAAAACTGATTTATAAAAATATGAGAGAACTTAAAACTGGTAAATTGACTTCCATGCCTGCATATAATTTCCTAGAAACATTAGATAGATTTCTCTCATGGCCATATTTTCTAAAACAGCAGAATATACAAAAGTATTTTTCTTTGCCTTGTCATAAGTAGTGGAGAAACACAAGACACCCTCTATGTTCCTCCCTTATTTATCAAATATTTTATCCTAATCAATGCTCCTTCCCCTACTCTCTAAATTTGCTGTATGACTAAAATGGTTTAATTTTTATTTCACTATACTCCAAGTTTAATGAAGGCAAGGAACACATGTGGTTTGTTTACCAATGTATACACAAAAAAGGCATTCTGTGAATAAATGTTTTACATAGAAATAAAATTCATACAAAATATTAAGTAAAAATAATATGGTATTAAAATTGAGTTACTCTGAATTTTATTTTATTTTTTTGCTTTTTCCAATTTCAGTTTTCTTTCTGTACCATTATAAAATAAAATAAAATTTGCTCATCTAGTTTTAATAATCTGATGTCTAATAAGCAAAGTCACAGCCCTGATATTTCATTTTCTGGCCAGGCTTATGTTCCATATTAATTTTTCATATTAATTTTTCTGTACTTTGTGCAAATATTTTCAAATAACTGCTCTCTGAACTGAAAATCCTGTTCTTGTGTGCTCTCCCTGATCACTCCTTCTTTCTCCTTCAATTGCTTGTCTTTCTTTCCTAGCTTTACCAAGAAAGGTTCAAGGCCCTGTCTTCAATTTTCTGATATTTCCTTCCATATCTGCAACTTTGGAGGCCTCATTCACTCTTAAAAGATTTAGTTATGACTTAATTACAAGCCTCTGCCACCAGCCCAGATTTCTTTCCCAATTTCCAGGGCTCCCATTTCCAGCGCCTGCTCGGACATTTCTACCGTTACGTGTGTGTCAGTTTTACTCAAACTCCTGTCTGAAACTGAACTGTCTTTCTCCTTAAACTGCTGAGTTTTCATCCTCTTCCTAGGCACTTAGGTCTGAACCATCGAAGTCAGCTTTCTTTTCCTTTGTCCCTTATCTAAGTCATTCAGTCCTGTTGATCCTACTGTTGCAAGTACTTTGAGATTTCTTTTGAGCAGCTCTCTTTTTCATTCTTGTCACAATTTTTGTTCAGAACCAAATACTTCACCTTTATGATACTATATTAAGTTCCTAAATTATATCCCCACTCATCCTTTGTTCATGTTGCAAACAATTTTCCAAGCTTGGAAAAAGTATTTACTTTTCTCAAACACTGATTTTATTATGTTCACTCCTTTGCTTTCCCAATTCAGGTTCTCTTCATTGTTGATGGAATAGGGATCACATCAGCTCTGTGCTCCTCAGACTCCCCTTTTTTAATGTATAAATGTTTCTATTTTTTAAAGAGTAAAATATAATGCTTTCCCCCAAACTGCCAATTATTATAGGACATAAAACATTTTTTTTTCAGATTAGGAACCTGAAATATAGGATGCTAAAATGTGTTGCTCAGAAATAATAATAATTATATCCACAAGAAGAGCTCTGAGTTAACTGTTCTTACTTATGTGCTATTAGATGGATCAAGCAGAAGGGATTTTCTGACAGAATTTTCAAGCTTAATTTAATCACTCTGTTTGGATTTTCTGAATAACTGATCACATTTAAAATAGTGGGTTTGGTGGTGAAAGTATTGATGGGGGGGGTAATTTTCCTCATGTTTAGGGTCCTAAAGCATTTCTGCAAAAGAGTTTTTAGTGTCAAATGCTTTTTTGCTAGTTCTTGTTAAATATTCATCATGGCAAATAATGCATTTTTGTAAAATATAATATAATCAAATCCTTACAGAGGTCTTCCTTAAGGACTAATAAAATACTACTTGAGTACTACTAATTACCACTTTTGCATTTTGAAAAGCTCTGTATGAATTGTTTTTTTTTTTTTTTTGTCTTTAAAAAATAATGGGCATGATGGATATGTTCTATATGATCATGTTGGTGATTACACTATTTTATTTTTTCCTCCATGTAAATTTTACCTCAATAAGCCTGATTTAAACAATTAAATAATTTATTTATCACTTTTAATTTTTTATGGATAAATGCCTCATATATGCAAAGAAAGAACTGGAAATTAGTGGAAATATCAGGAAGGCAGATTTTGACTTAACATCATTGGGAAAAGATTTAAAATGTCTGTATGACTTTTTATAACTACACAAAAGGAAATCGGGAGACACTCTGGAACCTATGGTATAAGATATGACGAGTTATCTAATAATTCAAAACAGATGAAAAAGATAATTTTCTTGTATGCAATTTAGATGGTTTCACAGAGGCATGCAAAAAACTACTCTGATCCCATATTCAATGACTTGCCTGTGGTTAACATTAGGATAAGGCAAAAATGTGGATAAAAAAGAAGAGTTGTATCATGTGGTTTATACTTTAGTTAAAAGCAGAGACATAAATTCTAATTTAATATTAAGTCTTTCCAGTGCAGCCTGATACTATATTTGGCTTGAATGTACTAGTTTTATTATTTTTTTCTTTCCTTTTTATTCTACAAGATTTCAATTTCACCTCCACAACTCTTTCTTTTAGCCAGACTTATCACATATCATAGTCTAAACATAATTTGTAACAGAAAAAGTGATCTCAGAGTCTATGATTTTAGGACCTAAAATAAAGTCCCCAATAAATAAATATTCCTAATTCATGAAACTGTCTGTCTAGGCTTTTAATGCTTTCTGCTATTCCATACTTCATATTATGATATTGAACAATAAAGAAAACTTTGTGATGTAGTTTGCTTGATTTTTACCAGCTTTTCCCCCACTTTGGAATCACTTACTAATTTTTAGTCTGCAGTATCTTCTTCGTTAATGAGAATTGATCACCAAATGAGATACATTTACTTGGATTTCTTACTTCTCTGAAACTTTCTGGTAAGTAACAACCCCAAATTGAAACCAGACTAACATTTTATCATCCAAAATGAGAAGGAGAAAGAGGAAACAAAGACCCCGATATATATAAATTAGATCCTCAAAAGACATTCATTGGCATTAAACTACTTCTAAACTTTACAAGATAACCGAAGTTTTATAATTTATTTTCAACATAAAAGAACCACAGGCCAATTTAAAACAGCAACATTTTTCTAGCTAGGCTATCAAATTCCTTTACTTGTAAGGCAGAAGCTAACCAAGAGAGATCATTACAGGATTTGAATGTCACTTTACCCACCAGAAGCCTGGGTGAGCCAGAAGACTTTTTGTCTGCCTAGATACACCTACATTTTTAAGACTATAAAACACATCATTTCTTGGTGTAGACTAAGGCTAAAGGAGTAGAATGAAACTGTTGTTTGCATTCACTTTCATGGCCAAATAATAGTGCAAAATCTATTTATTTTATGGAATATTTAACAAAAAAAAAGAATATTATTTGTTTGGTTATTATTGTTGGTTTGTAAGAGAGACAGAGACAGAGAGACAGACAGACAGACACGTCATGCTGTCTCAAAGTGAAAGGTTCACGTGTTATCATCACAGGTTGCAGAAAGTTCATGAGCCCTAGAACCAGACAGACCAATGCTAGTTTGAATCCAGGCTCTGTTACTTCACTAGTTGTGTGACCTTGGACCTTTATCTCCATGGCTTCACATGAAAAATGGGGACAATAATAGCACCTATATCAAAAGGTTGTTTTGAGGATTAGAGATAATATAAATTGCCGTGTAAATTGCTATATGTGTATATACACATACATATGTGTGTATACATATGTAAAATAAATAGCAGTTAATAATAATTATTATAAATGTTTTTTGGCAAAATAGAAGGGAGTAAGATTAGCAAATTACATAAATTAATACACATAAATTACTTAGAATGATGCCTAACACTAAAGTGCTCAGTAGGTATCAGTTGCTGTCATCATTAAACGATAAAGGGGAGCTGACAGAACCTGAAGGGAGGGAAACAAAAGTAATCCCTACCTTTCATTCCTCAAGGCAGTGAGGAATATCCCTATTTGCTATAAACCTTAGTGTCTACCTGCCAACATAAAAATATAGTCATGGATTGTAAAGATACTATTATTGCCTTTGACTTTTTTGTTGACACTGGGTGCAAAATACTAAGAAGGACTTGATGTGAGTCATCAAAAGAGGTCCCACCTAGAATAAGCAGTAACTTAAGAAAAAGTTTTGTTTTTTTAGGAGGTACCAGGAATTGAACCCAGCACCTAGTACATGGGAAGAAGGAACTCAACCACTGAGCTACATTTGCTCCCCATTGAGAATTGTTTTTTTCAATCGTTTGTTTGTTTTTAGGAGGTACCGGGGCTGGAACCGGGTTCTTTAATGTCTTCTGACTCCTGCTTTCACCTCAGCAGGCAGGAGCAGAAAGCCAGCACTCCAGAAGGAGTAAGACCCTGGAAGCTGCACTCAGGGAACATAGGGTGAGAGAGCTGGAAGCTTTATCCTTAGGTTGAAAACAATGCTACAGAAGACATGAAACTTCAATTCATGTTTTCAAAAAACTGTCATCCCCAAGAGAGTCAAAGTGTTCTCGGGAGTTTTCCAAGTTTTTGTTTGAGAAACTTTGAAGGTATCTATATATTCTTTGTCTCATTAAAATAAAACATTTAAGGAAATTTCTGATTGTTTATTCCAAAATGTATCATATCCAAAGGTAAACATGCTTTTAATTAATACTTTTATTTCTGTCTTGTTTTCCTTCTTTGAAGGGAAAATCTATGAGATTTGAACTAACAGAGTACATTTACAGTCATGGCTATGGAGCAAGAGGTTGACTTTGACACCTTTCACACAGGTCTCTAAAGTCCCCCATGTTTACACTGGAGATGTCCTTAAACTCTCATCTGTTTAAGTGATGGCAGACAAAATTCATACAAAGACAAAAAAATCTTGGAGTCTCCATAAAGATTTTATTTTATGCCCCATAATTTCCAAATTGAATGGAGAGGCATTGAGGTTCTTATTTTATCCTCCTATTTGGGGAATGAGGAAACTGTTCAAAAAGAGTGAAAATAGAATCTGGTATATTTTTTCCCCCAAAGAACCAGCCTCTTCTCAATCCAAATATATTTCTAGAGGCATATGGTGCTTTCTTTGTTGAATTTAGTTTCCCTTCTTGGGTTCCTCTTGGCTCTTCAGTGAAATTTGCATCTTTATGGCTTTCCCTATAGCAATCAAGGCCCTCATGGATATTATATGCTGAGGTCCAGCTAGGCAGGGATATCTTTTCTTTTCGCTCCTCCCCAACTTAGACATACATACACGAAATAAATAAAGCATGGTTGTGAATGAGTGCTTCTCTTTAGTTTGACTAAGAGAAGCAAACAAATTTTAAACAGAAAAAAAAAAAAAGGCAGAAAAAAAGTATTACATGCTACCTGTTAAGCAAAGTATGCTCTGTTGTTGAATTAGGGAAATGATGGAAAACAAGGGAAATGAGAATTACACAGCAATACTTTACCTCTTTTCTGCTCATCTTCAAAAGAATAGCAGTGTATAGATAGGCACATAAGACCTTTAATGTACATTTGTATTATACCAAACATACACAAAATTTTAACTGGCCTATGTATAAATTTCTCTTAAAAATTTGAAAACACTAATCTTACTGTAAACATAGCTAGTAGAAATGATTTAAGTTAAAGCAGAAGGAACTGTGTTCAGAAAGAGGAAGAACTTAATGGAATTTAAGTTGATGGAATGGCCACTGAAATAAGTTGAAAAAGGGTATCAGTTTAGGCTCCTCTGTTCCAGCTGGCACGAGCAGGCTAAATCCTTCTGACCCTCTCTCTCCTGTAGCCAGGTGCGGCAAAACTCTATTTCTCTTCATGACCACCTAAGATTTAAGGGTGCTACAGTGAGATTTCAGTGGCCTGCTTAAAAAGAATAAAAAAATCTTCCAAGTGCCTGTGAAAGTACATGCACTTCTATAATATGAATTAAGAGGCTTAAAGCAATTGCTAATGAGCACAGCACATTGATTGGAACTAGTTCTTTTAAAGCAGAGTAAGTCACAAAATTTATCCTTTCATGTCAGTGACTGAGAGAGTGAGCGAATAGAGGCCACTAGAAGTGAAGTAAAAACTGAATTGGTCTTGGTAATGTTTAACAATACTAGGAGTAACCTACAAGCCTACATGTGCAGGCATTTTTGACCACATGGTCTGGTATATAGTATGTACTACTCAATATATATTTTCTGGGTGAATGAATAATTATGAACGTGTAGGTCTACTTATTCTACTATACAAAATATTACATTTTTAGTATATTGTACATATCATATATATTAGCCAATCAACTGCTAAACTGGAGCCCTGTTAACAGGGGAGTATCCCAGCATTGATGCTAACTAATCTTTCCTTCAAGAAATAAAAGGAATATAGTAAAAGGTAAAATTTACGTAAAAAAAAAATTGGCTTTTAAGATTTGGATTCCATCTGATTAGATGATTTTTCCTTTAGGGAAAACAGTCTTTGCCATTATGAAAATACTATCTTTTAAATGATACCACTATCCATGAAAAAGTTAACAGTAGCAAACTGTGGCAATAACATATGATAATCTGTGATCCAGGTAAAGCATAAAAAGTCCACTAATCCTCCAACTATGTCTAAATATACCAATATATTGACTTAAGTAAATTTTTACTGCTACTCTTAATTATAGCCAAATAAAAGTTTACTATTTCTTTTATATCTTACTTTTCTTTACTTCCCTTTATTGTACATTCCCTTGGGAAGTGAGATATTAACCAAAGATAGCATATGAAGACAAGTAATGAAGAAAAGAAGTTATAGAAAAGAGAAAAACTGAGATGGTAGGAATAAATCATATACTTTTAAACTTACCTAAGTATATATAGACTCTACGCCAGCACATGAACATTTTTATTTTACTTTTGCCTGCAGCATTTGGTATTTTGCATTTAAGGATGTGATCTGCACTAAGCCCAAGTAACCATTAAAGCATGCTGTTTGGATACTGACTTTTGGAAAGGGCCATATTCTCTTTTCATTTAACCTAAGTGTAGTTTTTAAATCATTTAACCTCTCCACAATATCTATTCTCCCTTAATTTGATAATTTATCTTATTTTAAATATTATCTGTTTATACATCAGTCTCCCTAATCAAACTACAACTCCTTCAAAGAGTAGGTCTTTAATTCATTTTGAACTCCTCAGTGTCAAGCACAGAGTAGGTATTTAATAAATGTTTTTGAAGTGAAGTTTGTTCTTGCACTTTCCTCCTCCTCTAATGACATTTTTTTAAACTTTGCATTCATTTTGGAGTGCTTTTACAAGGCCCAGGGTGATTGTTTTCCTTACATCTTTAAGCTCATTGATCTTTGGCCTCTACAGAAAAAGTGTAATTCTTGAGAGTAACTGGATACTGGTAAGGTTAACAAATACTAAATGGAAAAAAATAAAAACAAAACCAAAAACCAAAAAACAACCTTATAATTTATTCACTATTAATTAATACAGACATGAACAAATATTGTGATTGATATGAATACTAATATATCAATATGCAAATGTCTTCTCTTACCATAGGCATCAAGATTTCCATAAGTGATAGGAACAACCCCACTAAAGAGCACTTTTAAAAGTTGCCCAGTAATGGTAACTTTTGCTAGAAAATAAAGGAGTACATCTTTTATCAAGGAGCCTAAAAATGTCACTTGACAATGGGCACTACTGAAAGATGATAACTAAAAGTTGACTACTTCAATGTTTTCAAAATAATAGGAAAATTCTTTCATGTGTTGGGTTTCTTATACTTTTTAAAAGCAAACTGATGACAAAATTCTCTCTCTTTCATGCTCAATAGTATGTTATGATTTAAACATAATTCAAATCTTAGAAATGTATCCTTAGGGTTACCAATGAGATGCCATGTAAGTTACCTGGAAAATAGCATTAATGCAAAGTTCAAGCCTCTTACCATCAAATCCATCTTCTTCTGACCCTAGTTCATCATCTGAGCAGATGTTGAGGACATTTACCAGCATCTCTGTCACTAAAGAAAGGAAAGAGAAAAAGAAATGTCCAGATTTTCCATTATAACCTTAATTATTACTCTGGCATTGTTAAAGATCAAGCTTAGCAATAATAAACCTAGTTTAGATAGATATATTGTCCTGCAAAGTAACATCAATAAAATCTATATCATAAAAGACAATGGGATTTATGACTCTATGTAGACTTTATGTTGATAACATTATTAATTCATGCTTAGTGAGTCTAGTGGTAGCATTTACTAACTATAAGTCAACAGACAATGGAAAAATTAAATTTATATGGGTGAGAATGTATTCTAAATCTATGAGGGAGAAATGGTATTTTTTGAATTTTCAATTATTTTTATGACATTGCTACTTCTAGATTAAACAGATTAAAAACTTCTATAAGTGAATGTTGGATTTCTTCATCATCTTTTTTTTAAATCCCCAGAGTATAAAAAATAGTGATAGGCGCAAGGTTATGTGTTTAATAAAAACTGTTGATTGATGAATTAATATATTTGAAACAGTTCTGAGAATACTGATTAAAATAATGAATGCATTGATAGAAATATCATTAAATGTGATTTTCAAAAAGGCTTTAAAAATGGAGCTTAAAGTTTAAATCCAATCAAAAATTTAGTTAAGTAAATAGATTACAATAGGAGTACACAGAATATTGTACTATATTACTTTTATACTAGGACTTATATTATTTACATTTAATATTTTGTGAGATCAGGGTGGGGCTAATTAATATAAAGAAAAGCTTGCCCACTATTTCTTTCTTCCTCAAGAGCTAGTTTTTATAGTGTGGTAATTTTAAATCAGTGTTCTTCTAGAATTGAAAAAACATGGTAATTAAAGAGTAAAATGTCAGTGTAACATTAATTTAGTTATTAAAACTGAATTACACATATCTACATAACAATATATTAATGTGTTCTTTTATAACAGACACTTAATATCTGAGTAATTGATGGGAACAACCAGCTAATGGTCATTCAAAGGGTACTCAGTAGTTGTCAAAATCCAAAGGAAAATACTTTGTTTCTGCTTCTTATTTTCAGAGCAGCCAACAGATGACACTAACATATATGGCAATTTGATGAGTGTGAGAAGGTAGGGATGTGGACTAGTATTGGGAACATTTATCATTGACTATTAAAACTTCCCTTTGATTTATTTTGGTATCCAAAGGGAAAAATTCTTCACTGACAACTCATAACTTCCTAGTTTAATCATTTTAGGGCATTTAAAGAGGAAAAAAAATCAACACACATATTGTAGGATTTCAGAAAAAATAGGTAGCTTTTCTTTAAAACCTCCCCATAGAACATATCTTCATTTTTTTGAAACATGTGGAATCTCTTATCTCGAATACAATGGCCATTTACCTTCTCACACATTGTGCTAGACGATGCAGGCTGCAGGAGGAATGACCCACCTGTCACTATTAGGCCTTCCTGAACTAGATATTCAAACTTAGTGAGTACAAAGCTTGTCCTTGAAAATTTGCTGAGGTTTAGGGAAAATATGAAAATAAAACAAAAGGAGAAACTGTGGTCTATGGTTGGTGGCAAGGCTCCAGGATGTGTAAGTTCATTGAGGGTGGTGGGCCACACTGTGGGGGATGTTTGTGTGGGATGTGGTGGGAGGTGTGGGAGGTGGGCGGCGTGGGAGTCCCAGTGGGTTCCGTGTAATGTTTTGGGTGGTCTAGGCACCTCTTGAAATATATGCATATATATATAAAAATAACATTTTTGTAAGCAAATACACATATATGCATATATATTTATGTATCATTTTGCAAATGTTTGTATGTATTGTGAGAATTTTGATTTTTACCCAAAGAAAGCATTGAGCATGTCTCAAAATGAATTGAAAAAAAAAAAAAAAGGAGAAGGAAATAAGGGAGCAAAGGAAGAAGAAAAGAAGAGGGAGAAAGGGAGGGAGGAAAAAAAAGAAAAGGCCAATTCTTCCAAAAATCTAGGGCAAGTTAGTAGACAGCTTTTTAAATGTAAATCTCTGTCAAAATTCTGTACCTTGTAAAATACTAATGCCCACTATATTTATATTGAACTATTCTTTTTGTTGTCTATGTTGTCCTTCATATTATTGTAGCCATATGTCACTGTTGTACAATGATTATTATTAATATCAGAAATGTGAGAAAGTCCTGACTACCCTAACCTTTTTCATTTGACAAGTAGTTTGTGAAATAAAAGAACATTTTGGAATAATAGTACAAAGGGCTAAGGAAATAAGTAGCCATTATAGTTTGAAGCCAGTTAAAACTATATTTTGTTATTTTTTAAGGAGTTACACTATCCTAATGAGATTATATAAATTATCCTGATGTTTTTAATTTCTTTTGTTTCCCCTTAATTCATTCATTGCATCCTGTTAATGGGATTTATAATGCTCACACTTTCAAATCCTTTCTTTCATGGCACAGCTTGTGAGTTGTATTGGTTAGGCCAAAGTGTTTTTCTTTCTTAGTAAAGTAGACCACATATCCTTTCCTTCCCTTCTATACCATTTTCTTAAGAACATCTTAGAATAACACAACATACCTTTTTCACCAACAAATGGCAGGGACCAAGTGAAAACATCCATGAAATTTGGAAGCCAGTAAGGATGGGGAGAACAGTTGAATTGCCTGATATTCATAACATTGTTCTCATATTTCAATACTGCAGCTGAAAACAGTACAAAGAAGGGAGTTAGATTCACAGCAAATATGCCTGCTTCTACAAATGACTTTAGCTAATCAAGAATATTTATCTATCTGCCCATAACTTTGAGGCAAATAGCTGAAGGTTTGCACTACTTGTAGACTTAAACTTCTTTCTAGTGTAATGTGTAACTGCATAATATCTGAATACTAAATATGAGATGACATTATAATTTGGTAAATATCTATATAAAATAATTAATCAAATGTCTCTCAGGAATTATATCGAGATTCTCTTGCAGCCAAGAATGTTCTAGTCTCGTTTAATATTCAACAACACTAATAAAAGTTGTATAGCAACCTTAGTTTGACATAATTCAATTATCTCAAATATTTGAATTGCTTTTATTTGTTTTTTTTTAACCACACCTTTTCTCAAGTAGAACTCAAAACAGTTGTACTAAATGGTTTAAATTAGACTGCTTTCTTGACTTAATATAAGTAAAACTTTTGGATTGAATTCCACATAAATAATATGCTGGTCTCTGATTCTGCCCTTGACTTCTGAAAAGAATGTAGAGTCCATGGCTCAGAAAAATGAATCTGCATGCTTCACTCTGCTTTGTGTGGTATCTGAAGGTTATATATATGCTCACATAGAATATTATAGTTGGAGAGATCCTAAGAACATAACTAGTCTCATTCTTACCAGATTCTGAAATTCATTCTCTAACAATCCTGACACAGAGTTATTAGCAAGTAAGTCTCTGTGAATACTTCCAATAAAGGACAAACCACCTGTTTTCATGAGGCCACCTGTTCTATGGCTAGACAAAGTGTGGGAAATTCACAATTGAGTTTAAACCTGCCTTCATCTAATTTCTTTTTTTCTTTTTTTTTTTTTTTTAAACAATTTATTGAAGTATATCATTCATACATGGACATAAACTATAAGTGTTCAGTAAACATTGTGAACTTACAAAACAAACATGCATAACATCATGAAACATTTGTTAACATATGAAAGAGCATCGTCAAAGTATCACTACTAACTATAGTCCATATCTTTTAAGGATTCATTTATTTACTTTTATCCATTTTTACCCCCCCCACCCCATTTTTGCTGTTTCTATGTCCATTTGCTGGGTGACTCTGTGCCCCTTTCCTGCCCTCTCTTCTCATCCTCCTCCTCCTGTCTTCACTGGGATTCGATCCTCGGAACCTCTGATGTGGGAGAGAGGTGTCCTACCACCCGCGCCACCTTAGTTCCTGGTTTTTCGGTGTGTCTCGTCTTGGCTCTCCCTTTTGTCACTCTCCTGTTACGTCATCGTCTTGCTGCGTAGCTCACGGGGCCTGGCGGCGCACCTGCAGATGGGGCCTGGTGGCCTACGCACATTCTATATATATTTTTTCTTTTTACCAGAGGTTCTGGAGATTGCACTCCCTCCATATGGGAGACAGATGCCCAGCCATTTGAGCCCCATCCGTCTCCCTGTTATATCTCTTAAGGCTGACCAGAGATACCTAGAGTTACAGTCTTTTCCCATACAGGATGGTCATATAATAAATCAGGCTTAGTTTATCACCAGCATTCCAAAAACCAGACCTAGGGAGCAAAACTAGGTCTGGGGACACATGCATGGTTTCTAATATAGCGAATGTTTAGCCTACCCTGATTATCACAAAATCAGGGCAGCGAGAATATTCGCATCCTTCATCTAATTTCTACCCACTATCCTACTTCTGCCTTCTAGAAAAAGACACAACAAGTACACTCTGTATCTAAATGACAGCATTTTAAATATTTGAAAATCATACCTTCCTATCTCACCTTCCTGAGTTTTGGCAAGATTTCACTTTTTTTATCTTACCATAGCATGATTAGTATTATATTACTGGAGATTAACGAACAGATCCTAGATGATGTCAGATGTGTTCTTTCTTATTTATGTTTAGGGGTTTAAAATATAGAAAAATCTGTATTTCATTAAATGTTTACTTTTAGGCTGAATTTATGCAGGAATATGTTGTAGTATGTGATCCCGGATAAGAGTACAAGGACAGGCTGTCTATTCGTTACAAAGCTAATAAAAACCGAGTGCTTATTGGGGTTTGAGCTTTTACATTAATGTAGCACTTCTTACATAAGACACCTTCAACATACCATTGCTTTTGCAGTTCTGCATTTGCTATTCCATCTGGAATGTTCTCTCAGAAACCTCTGAATATCCAAATCCTTCCCATCGTTTGGTGCTCAGCTTAAACAGTATCCCCTCAGTGAAGCCTTTTCTGATTTTGTTTGGTAGATGTAATCTCTCCTAATTTATTTTTCCTCTGAATTCCACAAGCTGTTGGTTTATACCACTTATTGCAATTAGTATTCTATTTTAATGAGAGCTATTTTGTGTATATGCCTAACTTCTCCCAGTATATTATAATATCCTTAAAGACAACTACCACTTAACAAGCTTTATGTGTTTTTATGTCTTATATATCACCTTACACAGAGGAGATGCTCAGAAGCCAGAGACATTTCTTGCTATTTTCTCTACAGTTCTCTTTTTCAAGCTAATTGTTTAATCCCTTCTATCCTTCTTCATATGAGATGGCCTCTAGAGCTCTTCCTCATCCCACTCATCCTTCTTCTGAATTCATGCCCAAAACTAATATAATATTTCAGGTGGGTTTGATTAGTGCTGAATATAGTTTTCTGTGATGTGGATACAACATATATTTTATTGCAGCCTAATAATGTGTTGATGTTTCAGCAGCTTGCTATTAACTAATATCATACTTGAGAATGGTAAGGCTTTTGCTTGAATCCCATTTCTGGAAGACCAACATGGTTCAAGGGAGCATAGAATCACAAACACACTGGAAACAAAAAACGCAGAGCGATATATTGATAGTGCAGTCAGTGTTGATTTGAAAAAAGTAATTTTTTTCTTTCCATGGAATAGTGAACCCCACATATATTCCTGTAAACCCAACACACTTTACATTATTCTATGGTTTATGTCATTATATTGCTTGGCCTAAGGCAACATTCATATGGTATTAAAAACAGGCAAAATGAAAAAAAAATCAAGGCAAAATATTAGTCTGATATTTCTGATCTTTGGGATGGTAAAGGTGAAGTGTGTTCCATGTTTGCTAAGTGCTACCTGAGCACTGGCTCCACGTAAAAGGGTTTTACTATTATATATTCACAACAGAAGTGTATCCTCATATTTTCAAAAGAATCTTTTAAGGCGTTAAGTTGCCTTTTTAAAGAATAATATTTCCTCTAAGTTTTTATTAGCATTAGGTTGGTGTAGCAGGAGGAAAGAAAAATAAGTGTCATAATTAACAGTACCCTGAGGGAATGAGAGAGGCAGGGCCTAGATAGTTTTATTAGCATGAAATTTAATTGTTACAATAAATCTGAGAAGCCAGTGTGACTGTCCTTATGTTACAGATAAAGGAAATGGGGTTGAGAAGTGAAATAATTTACTCAAGACCATAAAACCAGTAACTGGCAGGTCTCACTCACATTTAAACTGAGCTTTTTCTGATACCAAATTCATTCTCTTTTACCATTCCCTGCTGTCTCTCACAAATTATAAATGTATGAATTCTAGTCCTAGCTGTTATAATAATTTAACTTTTTAACATGGTGTTCATAATTAAAGAGGGTTTAGCTTTTGCCAAAATACATGTTTGAGAAAACTGAAATAGGATACAAATGCACAAGTGAGGGTAAGGTTGTTTGTCTAATTGATAAAAGAGAAGTTATGTTTCATAAGTGGTGAGATAAAAACATTTATTCATTCAACATTGAGCTTAACATAATTTATTATAGTGCCTACTGATAAAACAGATTCATTTTCAGATTTTATTTGTTTCATAACAACAGAAATAATAAATTGTAACAGTAGCTACATTAACTGAACACTTGCTCTATCTACGCCAGTCCCTAAAGCTCTTTATAAACATAATTACAGATCTTCAAAATCTCCTTTCAAAAGTGGTTCTTATCATTTGCCTTTTGAAAATGAGCACACAGAGAGGTTAAGTTATTTGCCCAAGGTCCCAGCTAGGCAGCAGCAAAACTAAGTTTTGGCCTCCATCTAATGTTCCTGATATTTCTAGTACACTTTGATAGACCTTAACTGCATAAATTATTCAATGTCTACTGCATTTTGGATATAGATTCTTTCTCCACTCTTGTTTAATATTTTTTCAAAGAGAGCCCTGAACTAGAAAACCAGGAACCCACACTGCTATATGGATTCTGCCACCATTCACGCCTGTGATCCAAAATTTTTTATCTCTCTAGATCTCAGTTACCAGCCTGCTCACCTAAGCAGGTTTAACTAGGTAATTTAAATATCTCTTTCAGAATGGAATGATGTTAGTAAACTTCTGAAACAAAGACCTCCTATTAATGCAATGATTGATTCATATTCTCAAGAATTTCAGAGGGTATTAATAGGACTTTTTCTCATTTTTCTTTAGATTTACAAAAGGAATAACTTAAATTTAAGAATACAAAAATACCAATATGTACTCTTTTTTCCTTGGCAACATAAAATATTCATGCAAAAATACTTCTTGAATAACCTTATACATTAATGTTACACATGAATTTTGATGTGTTTCTATAATAAATATATATCACAAAATTACATGAAAAAATTAAAAACCCAAACAGTCCTAAATATCTGAAGTCACAAAATTCACAGTGAACATTTCATCTTCTACCTCCCCCATCCCTCACCCATGCCACTTGCCTCCAATTATCATTGGGATTACACAACTCAACTAGAAATACTTGAAAGACATTATTTCCAGTGCAATATAAATAATACAAATGGTTGTACTTCAAGAATCACAACAGATCTCCTCCTGAGACCTTGTCTGAGAAACAGAGAGAGCACAAAAGAACAAAAGCCTACCATCAAGGGACTGTTTCATTCTGCTGGCTACACACAACCTCATGCCATTTAACAATTGTATCAAAGGTCTGGAAAGAAAATATGACAATATATTGTCCTCATTTTATTAACCATCATTTGGAGCAGACCAGACAGCACAGAGACAAATTCTCTTCTGTTGCATATGCATATGTGAAGAATAGCCAGAAGAAATTTTAGTATAATGGAAGGAATACTAATCCGATGAATCTGGAGGCCTGGTTGCTAGTTATTTCTCTTATGTCACAATTACAGTCTTAAAGTTAAGCAATTACTTGGTCCAATCCTTTTTATTTGTTCATTTTGTAAATGTTGAGTCCGATCTTCAAAGGTAGGCCTATGTAGATGTAAAATCAATAATCAAGGGACTGCTCCTACTGGGGAGTGGAGAAGGGGCACTTTAACCCCTACTTTTTCTTTTGCCATAACTGGGTCCCTTGAGTATAGTGAAACCCAAGGAATAAATCTAGATTTAATCCATTGTTCTGACTACCAGAACATGCACTAAATTGCTAGGCCATATCCAAATCTGCAAAGTCTCTCTTCCTCTATTTTGATGAGGCACAAAAATCAATATTTCAAAGGAAGTTGACATGGCAGTTTGAAGCTGGGTGGACCCTAGAAGATCATGTCTTTAGAGCTAATCCTTTCCTGTGTGTAAACCTATTGAAGATGGGACCTTTTGATTAGATCACTTCAGTAGGTCATGACCCAGGGTGGGTCTTAAGCCTTTTATTGGAGGAATAAAAGCCTCAGACACAAGAAGAAAGCTGCAGAGACAGAAAAACCCCAAAAGGCTGAAAGAGAGGTCTCTGAGGCCAGAGGCTGGAATCAGCGAAGCACAGAGACATGGAAAGAGGCCCCCAAGAGGCTGAAAGAGATCCGAAGAGAGGGAAGAGAAAAGCCGTGTGCGTGATCACCCATAGCTGAGCTCAGGGAGAAAGTAAGTCTGGAGGAGAAGGCAGAGACTGGCAAAGCCCCATTATGCCCTACCATTTGCCTGATCACCCACAGATGAGCTCAGAGAGAAAGCATCTTTAGATGATACAGCCATGTGTCTGATCATCCATAGCTGCAACTTGGTGAGATGGCATTTTTTTGAGGATGCCTTGGTTTAGAAATTTCCATGGCCTCAGAACTGTATGCTTTTAACCTAATAAATTCCCATAATAAAAGCCAACTCATTTCTGATATATTGCTCCCAGGAGCTTTTATCAAACTAAAAAAATTGGTAACATTTTTTGACTTCTTCTCTACAACTGCTATCACCAGGGAAGTTGATGACAGGGCAGTGGATAAAAATAGAAATATTATAAGAGAGCTTGTAATTTAATAGAAGTTATCAGAATATTGGTAACAAGACCTGATCACAAAATCATGAGCTAAGCATATTCCAGGTGGATCTCAAGAAGAGTACAAAGTTCCTTTTCCCCAACACCTTTAGATTAGTAATTGTAAAGCTCCTAACACACCTCTGGCATTCCCTATACTGCCAGGCCTGTTTTAAGATAGGGAAAAGAGCAGTCAAAAGAATGGAAATGACTTGAATTGTATTTCCTTTCTCATCCTTTTGTTAATATCTTTCATCTTTTTATCTCTAACTGATAATCTACTCCATCTTCAAAAGATGAGACAGATGACAAAAAAGACACACATATGAAAGGAAACCAAATGGGACATTCCAAAATCATTATAATCTACCCAGAAGTAGAGAACAAAATACGTAATAGACCCAGGATGTTGTTTCCTTCCAATTTTTCCACTAGCAGAAGCTCAAGCAGAAAAACTAGCATCAGTGTGTTCTTTTGGCAAAGTCCTACCATCACAGAAGGAGGCATGATTGCTTGATGGATAAAATTCTTGAGGTAGGACCCATGTCCTTTGGGCAATGCTTTAAGATTAGACTGGTATAATGCATGAGAGAGATTTTGGATTCTGGGAGAGATATACGTTTTTTTGTAATCTAAATTTTCCCATACAGATTACTTTTTTGGAGGGTACAATTTTCAGACCTTCCATTTAGTATTATGTTATTATATAATTATATGATATTTCACATATATGAAAACATTTGTAGTGTATATTATTGCATGTATGAACACAGTCTATGATTCCTTTCATTTGCAAAATCTGACTTTCAGTGCCAGCTAGGCCCTGAATCTCAACAGAGTTGCAACATCTACTCTCCAGTTCATTGGTCTCACCCAGGACAACCAACAAGGAGGTGATGATGGAAAACTACCATACCCAGGAACCAAGAGTGTCTACAACTGTAAGCAAGAGAGTCCCATCCATCGGGCCTATGGGATCACAGCCCCTTCTCAATTAGAGGTGGAGTGGATATCACTATCCCAGAATCCTCCGACTGGGGAATGAACTATGGACTAGAGTAGACTTACTGGTATTCTACTATAGACTTATTGTGAGTCTAACAATGGAAGAAATTATATTACTGATGTGGAGGCAGTGGCCACTGGACATTCTGAGGGCAGGGAGAGGGAAAAACATGTGTAATATGAGAGCATTTTAGGGGCTTGGGAATTGTCCTGATTGACATTGCAATGACAGGTGCAAGCTATTATATATCTTGCCATAATCTATAGAATTGGGTGGGAGAGAGTGTAAACTACAATGTAAATTTTAATCCACGCTTAGTGGTGATGCTCCAAAATGTGTTCATCAATAGCAATGACTGTACCTCACTAATAAGGGAGGTTGTTAATGTGGGAAAATATGGAAGGTGTGGGGAGCAGGGCATATGGAAATTCCCTATATTTTTTATGTGACATTTGTATAATCTAAGTATCTTTAAAAAATTAAAAAAAAAAAGAAGTAAAAAAAAAAAGTAAAAAAACAACAACAAGAAACAAAAAACCAACAAAATCTGACTTTCAACTTCTGCCCTAGGACAATGAAATGCCCTGTTCTTGCCTGATGGACTCTGCTCTAAAAAGATTCCTATTTTATTATTATCAGTGACCTAGGTAAAGGGAAATTTACTAATTCATGATGGTTACTGTTTTCATGAAGATGAATTTCAGGTCTTCAATTTTTAGGTAATTTGACCATAATGATATAGTTCTAAATTTTAAGTCATTAATTAAATCCTTAGTACAGGTTTCTTGCAATTTATTGTTTAATCTGCTTGACTCAGTATCTAATATAGGTTACTTTCACAGGCAGATTCTTGGTAAGTTCCAAATAATAGACAGAATTTTAATCGATCTGAAATATTTTATTATTCATGGACACAAATAGTAAGTAGTTGTATATAACTTACTTGAAACTATAAGTTAATGACTTTGTATTTATCAAGGATACACAGATGTTTCTATAGGCAATCTTTTTACGTCCACCTCTACCCTTGACTCACTTTTCTTACTTAGGAGGTGAAAATGGCTTCTTACCCTTTATACACCTACTATACCTTGTACATGTATCCGTCATGCACCTATGATATCCTCATTAACTTTGTTAAAGGTTTCCTTAGATGATATTATGTTAAGGGAAGAAGACTGTACCAGATACTTCTGTGAAACGGTATGAGCCAATCATATGACTATATGTGTGAGTACATACATGCATGTGTTATGTTTCTCTTCTTAATATGACGTTAACAAATTTTGAACCAGGTCATTATTCAAATATAGACTTTTTGTTAAAGTAAGGAGGAGGAGGAGGATGGAATGTGTGACAGTTAGGCTAATGTGTCAACTCGGCCAGGTAATTGTGCCCAGGTGTTTGGTCAAGCAAGCACTGGGTTAATTGTAATACAAGGACATTTGTGGACTTTAGTTACCAGTGAGTTTACTGCTAGATAGCTGATTACATCTACATGAATCAGGAAGATTGCCATCAGCAATGAGTGACGCTTTATTCAATCAGTTGAATGCCTTAAAAGGGGAAGTGATTTTAGCATTCAGGGAGAATTTACCAGTTCATCTTTGGACAGCCAATGTCTCTTGGAAACTCATCAAGAACCTTCATTGGACTTTCATCGGAGCCCCTGGTTTGCAGCCTGCCTGTGGAACCTGGACTTGTGCATCCCCACAGTCATGTGAGAGACTCTTATAAACTCTCATATTATTGACAGATATCTCCTGTGGATTCTGTTTCCCTAGAGAACCCTGACTAATACAGAAGGGATGAAAAAGGAACAGACCCTTTTTATTTTTATAGTGCCTTGTACCATACCTGGCACATGTATAATGTTCAACAGTGTTGGCTGAAGACAAGGTCTAAGGAAAGGAAATAGAGAAAAGAAGGACAAGAGGGAGAAAGCAAAAGGGGGAAAAAGGAAGGAAGACATGCAAAGGAAGAGAAAGAAAATAAAATTTTCAGAAACATAAAACATATGACTCTTCAGGACACTAAAAAATTAACTAACAATGTATGAACAGAAACCTGAAAGAAAAAAGCAATATGTTTCATCACTAATCTTCTAAGCTATCTATCCTCTCTCATTTTATGATTTTGTGCAACCTCCCCTCTCCCACCTGAAAAGGCAGTGGGAGTTAAGAGGTTACAAAATCAGCAATGACAGAAGGAATGGCACTATCTGAAATGACTATTCTTGAATTTAATTTTCCCTGGTTTAAGACAAGAAAACAGATACTATCTTCTCACATTCCAGTGACTGAAGATCAGCATAAGATAGTCAATACAAGATACTTACATTTATCAAAAGATTGAAAAACTTGGCTCTATAGCCTTTCTATTCTGCCTTACCAAGTTATCAAGTAGGTGAGCAAAAGCTTCTATCTTTCAAGAGAGGTAATTTAAGATTCATATAGTTGAAAGTAAAAGAGTTGTGGATAAAATTCTGAGGAGAGCCTGACACCTGGGAAGATAAGATCTCCAAATTTGGATACCTTTAGCTCTTGGGTGACTGATTTCTAAGAGATTTAAAACATCTGAGGAGAGTTAATTTTATAATTTAGTTAGTTATTGAAAACTACAATATTAGCTTAAGGATGTTGTTTAGAAATATAGGTGCTATGGACTTTTTTTTTTTTTACTGTGAAAATATTTTGTTCCCTATAATACAGGCATATTTTTTTGTTTATGTTTCGGTTTCTTGGAGTCTTGTCTATTTCTGTTATTACAATCCTGTGAATTAGAGCCAGGTGGACCCTAAACTGTATGGTACCAAGGTTTATGCCTAGGATTTGTAGGGCTTAGTAAAAACTACATATACTTCAAATTTTTTCTATACACCCAAACTGTCTAAAATAACACTACAAGTTGCATTGCAAGGTAATATTCATCATAGGCTGGAAGTACAAGTAGGAAGAGTCCGTAACACCAATTTTAGCCTGCCTCTGGGGATGCTCGAAGTTATAGGTCA
Organism: Tolypeutes matacus; assembly: GCA_026826555.1. NCBI lineage: Eukaryota > Metazoa > Chordata > Mammalia > Cingulata > Chlamyphoridae > Tolypeutes > Tolypeutes matacus. The sequence goes on from JAKSZT010053768.1 coordinate 2,040,232, forward strand.
TCTATACATACCGTCCATAGATGAATTACACACCAGTGAGTACAGCACGTGCTAATGGAGGGTCCTCCTTCTCCCCTTGCCTTTTACTCTGAGTCATCTCCCAGCCACCATTCACGCCTTCCCCAAAATAAGAAGCCCATACGAGATGGATTACTGCTTCTCATTACACCCTCATAGGGCTCTGAAGGGGGCATTAAGGAATTTAGGAAAAGTTAATGTGACACCACAAAGGCTAAACTCTCTGTTTTAAAACTGTAAGACAGTAAAATAAGTGGAAATAATACCGGCTCTGTCACACAGTAACTGTGTAAGCTGGGAAAATATTTCTCTTTACTTATGCTTTAGCTTCCAAACTTGTATAACAGGGATAATAACACCTGCCCTGCCATTTTCAAAGTACAAAGACCCAATCAAATAATATACAGGATTAAAGTACACAATATTATAGATGATCAGATGAACTATTTTGCACTTGAGAAATGTAAAGTATTATGACTCAATTTCAAATTCCTCAAGGAGTGGGTGGCTACCCATTTCTATTAGTTTGCCATTTTATAATTCCCATCTACTATATCAAATCTAAGTACTGAGGCCCAGAGAATTTATGTCCAAAAACTGATCTTTGGAATTAACTCAAGTCCAGTGAAACTCTGGGAGTCATTTCTAATGTTATAACTTTACACAGAGAGTTGAATTTCGTCCATTAAATATTTCAGTTGTCAACAACAAAGAGTCTCTCATAGTTAGGAGTTCTTTACCAGTTTCAGCTGGCATATCCTTTATGTTCTAGCCTATATTATTATAATGCTAAAAGATGGCTTAAGCGAGTCTAGACTAAAAGCAGAGAGAGAGATTTAGTTGAAGCTTTAAGCTCTGTAGGAGAATGGCACGAACACTGTCAACACTATGCCCATGCCCTGCCCTCATTCAATGCAGTTGTTAGGCATCCAAATGCCTAACAAGGATAACTGCACCCTAGGGGGAGGTACTTTGAAAACTGGTAGTAACTGTATGTAACCATAGCAAACTTTTTCACCTTTAATCTTGTAGTTGGTATCAACACTTGTGCTGTAGCTTGCAATAGTTTCCAAGGGTATCTCCAAGATACCCTTAGGACTGAGTGAAGATTAAGCCTGTATACTTGATAGCAACATTATCTTCTGTGGAAGTGATGTCATTGCAGACCTTTGACATTGCCAGAATAAAGTCCAGCAATCTCTTATTGGTCTGGAATTTCTAGATAATGAATAGCAAGGACAACTTACTGATTCAAGTCTTTAACATCACCTGCATTGTTACTGTTTTTTTCACGTTAAATGCATGATAGAGAATTAGATAAACTATAGAGAAGTAGGCTTCAGTCCAAGAGAATCTTCTAACCATCAGAGTGTCAAAAAAAAAGACCACAGTTCTCCAGATGCTTCCCCCATTGACGCTGTTCAAATGGCAGCAGAAGAGCACTCAACAATGAATCCGTATGGAGGATTCATTGTGCAACGTGCTGCCAGTTCCCCTGTAAGGTCTCACATAATTTTGAGATCTGAGATCCCGTCATTATATAGGTTCAAGCTTTGTGAAAAGTAAGGATTACCTCATACACTGCACTACTGCTTACTTTTGCTGAAGTTCCACAATGACTTAACTGATGAAATTATGTGATGGTGATGGTAATGGTGAAGGACGTTTGTTAGAGCAAGGGAACAAAGATCATGTGTAGATTAATTCAATTAAAATATATAATGAGAGTTATTCTGAAATATTAAATCTTGATGGGTGATTTTCTATTTCACTCTCCCTCCTATTAATTAAATGTTTAAATGTGAGCAAGTTGACTGTACTGGGCTATTTAGAAAGTGGCCTCAAGAAATAATACTTTCACTGTGGAAAAGAAAAATATAAGTGCTTTAGGGCATACATTTTAAAGGGAGAAATTAATTATTTGTTAATTATTTGTTGCGGAATAATATAAAAGGTACTCTAACTTCATTCTTTTAACAATGTATATATTTACATATATATCACATGTGATTTTTAAAGTGATAACAAACTTTGAAAGTTTCAAAAGTTTTTCTTTTCTTATTGAAGAATAGTTAGAGCCACTTAAACATAACGGAACCATGACTTGAAGAGTGGATCAGTGTAACCATCACACTGAAATCTTTTGCATAATGAAATTGAGGCAGGATAGCACATAAAGAGGATAACATGTGGGCTCTGGAGTCAATCTGCCTGTGTTTCCACTCACTGGCTTTCTTGAGCCTTATCTGTCTGTGCTCCAGTTTCCATCACAAAATCAAAATTATAATATACTTCATAGGGCTACTGAAAGGTTTACATATTTATACATTTACACATAGAAGCTTTTAGCATGCTTGGCACATGAAAAGTGTTCAGTAAATGCTAGCCATTATTATTATTCTTATCAATATATGCTGTTTATAGTAATAAAGGATATACCCACATATCCTATGCTATCATGATTGAAGGGGAATATCTACATTTACTAAATATATTAGCAACTTAAGATTTAAAAATAAATTATATCACTCAAGGTGACAATGATAATGACAATGTAAAGGAAGTTATTCTCTAATTACAATTGGATCAATGCCATATTAGAATAGAGGATATAAAAGGCAGTGAAGGGATATTCTGCTGAAACCTTTCTGCAGTTAATTTCATCTATTCCTCACAGAGGGGTGATTTCTATGAAAACCAATCGAAACTTCCTAATCTCAAGATCTCTTCATTCTCAAATGTCTATATAAACTTTTCTACCACTTCATACTGGTAATAAAAGGAGTTAAAGCTAAGAGTTTCTTCACACTTTCTGGTTTGCTCCTTCATATGTTCTTATATTTCATACCATTTCTTGGTACATTTTCCTGGGTTTAATAATCATTATAAGGCACTTATCTATTCTAGTGTGTATAATTCTAGAGGGCTAAAGAATTTTAAAAATTTATTAAATAAAATAATGAATGTGTATGTTTTAGGGAATGTCTTATTGTTTTGCTTTAATAAAAAACAATACAAACTTGACCTATGGCTTATTAGCAAATATCAAATAACAAAATGCTACCATGAATATGTATTCACATTTTCTATATTACAGTAAGTGATTTGGGGTAGACAGTTGCTCAAGACCAATTAAGAGGACCTTCAGTTTTGAGGTGATGATAGGAAAAAGTAAAGGTGGGGAAAATTGTTGCCACTTGGTAGTCTTGGGATTCATTTTAACCAACCTATAAAGCAAGCATATGTGTGCTTGTGGTTGGAAAGGCACAATACTTTAAAAAATGTTTATGTCAAAGCTAAAGAGTATGCCAATGCCTAAGACAGAGTTAAGACCCTTAGAAATAGACCCTTGCTATAAAATTTGGTTCAACTCTGCTGGGAAGAGAGCATCTTGCACTGCTGTAGAGAAAACAGACAGAAATCCTACTTAAGAGAATTCTGGGTACCGATTCTACCCTCCTTCTAGAGAACTCATCTCCCTCTCCTTCCCAAAATAAAGAGCTGATCTGCTTGGTTCTGAATTTGGCTCCTGAACCAGGAGGGTACTGATACCTATATTTTTGTGAAAGTTATTCCTGAATGGCAAAACAAGCTCCTAGGGCAAAAGAACTGTGGTGCAGCACAGATGACCTTCTCAGGGCCAGCAACACCACACTGTGTACACGGTGACCTTGGGAGTTGAGTGCCCCTGCTAGAATTCAGGGGCCAGGCAAGCTTGCCTCACATATGTCATATCTACTCCCGACTGTTCACATCATGACTACCAATAATATTCTTACCCTGATTCATTATATGAGCCATTTAATCCTATCTTAAAATGATATCTTTCTGCCAAGTCTTAATTTACCTGAAGCCCAGGGCTCCTTTTGATTGGAAAATATTTGAAGATGCTGAAAATGTCAAGTTTGGTGATGTTTTCTATAAGTCATTTTATCAAGTTGCTTGGTTTAAAAGTCCAGGATGGCATATATATATTTTTTTTCTATCTAGATTAGACTTTTGCATCTCAGAATTTCAGCAAATGAAAGAATTTTCTTTAGCAAAAGAAATACTTTTATTATCCATCTTTAAACCCTCTTTTACCCCTCCCTCTTCCTTAACCTACTTAATATTGAATTGATTTTTTTTCTGATTGTCATTTTAATCTCTACTCTTGATTTCAAAATTAGTTGGGTTGCCATTTTGATTTTTCTTTCAAATCCAAAACAAGTTTAATTTAACAAATTTCCTTTATTTTACTGTGGGTCAATAATTTTTTACTGGAAATAGGTTATACACCACTGGTGTGTGTATTTATATTTCTCTGTATATTTATCTACCCATCCAATCACCTACCCAGCAGCTCATCTGAATGACAGAGAACTGGCACAACAGGGAAACCTACTGTAATTTACTTTACATTCTTTTGAAACATAAGTGTATTATAAGAGAGATATAGGATTTAACTGCTCAAATGAGGTTTGAAAACACATTTTTTTTCCAAAAGCCCGTTATAATGTTTGCCAAACTGGATTTTTTAAAGCAGAATTCATGTCTGCCAATGTATTTCTTGGTATTGAGGCTCTCACACTCCACTAAGATTACTTAAATGTTACTTCCTCTATTGTGTCCCCTCAGACTAAAGTCCACTCTCATTTCATACTACCTTTTTTTGTAGTATTTTTCATAAATATAGTTAAATAATTGCTGGTGGAATTATTTACTTAATGCCTGTCACACTACCTAATTATAAACTCTACTAGGGTGGAGACCATGTCTGTTTTGTTTGTTTTATCCCCCCCAACAGTTAGAATGGTATTTAGTATACAGTAAGTTCTTAATAAATGTTTGTTGCATTGGTAAGTGGATGAGGCTATCACCTTTACAAGTAGAAAATTGTTAAAGCAAAAAAAAAAAAAAAAAAAAAAAACCACTTTCAAGGCTACATGTCTATCACTCCATTTTTCTTCTGTTTGGTGTATTAGAGTAATTAGGAAATGGGTTTTTCCTTAGGGTTACAGATTCATAGGAGAAAAACAATTCAAATATGTCAACTGCTCTGCAAATGTTTAACTCCAACCTGGAAAAGGTAACCCAGCACTTTTACTAGGGCAGTAATTTAAAGTGAGATAAAGCTCTTCAGGTTAACATTTATCAGATACTTTTGTACACTGTTTATTAATTCCCGGGGGGGGGGGAATGCTTCAATCAATGATATACTGGTGCCTATCATGTGCAAGGCATGCTACTTGGCTTTACAAAGTATACCTAAAAGCCTCTGTTTCAAACTAATTATAATCTGATTAAGAAGTAATAGGAATTCATGGAAAAGCTAACTAGAAAACAAAAAGAAAAGTACAAGGGCAAATGATCTGCATGGAAGGCACTTAGAGAAGGACCTTTAACAGAATTCTTCATGGAAACGGAGTAGAGTGGATCTAGTCCATTTAGATGGGCAGAAAAGAGCAAGACAAATATTCTAGTTGGAAAGAAGTGAATGGGCAAAAATGAAGAGAAATGGGAAGCGGCTGTGGCTCAATCAGTAGGGCTCCCGTTTACCATATGGGAGGCCCCGGGTTCGGTTCCCGGGGCCTCCTGGTGAAGGCAAGCCTGCCCACATGGCGTGATTAGCTGACCCAGAGAGCACAAGCAGCAAGGGAGGGATAAATGAATAAATAAATAAAATCTTTAAAAAAAAATAAAGTAAAATAAAATAAAAATAAAAATAAAAAAATAATGAAGAGAAATGGAGAACCCAATGTTGTTCAGGGCAAGGAATAGAACAGTTTGTTCAAAGTTAAAGGTTCACCCAGAGAGAAGTGGAGAGATAAGTCATAGTATAGGTTGATTCATATTGTGAAATTATAAATAAGAAGCTAAAGAGAAGGACTATTTTCCTGTCAGCTTCAGTGAAGCCTTAAGTTGACATGTGGCATAAGAATAGCAGCATAAAATAGTCACTGATGACAATATCTTAATGTTGCACAGCATTTTGATTCAAAACAATTTCATTTCTTATTCACAAAAGAAAGTGTTTTTTTCTTTTTTTATAGGGATGTCCCCATATGTACAATAAATTTAAATGAGTTAGTTGTTTAATGGCAGAGCTGTGATTCAAACCTACTGTTGCAGTTGGGCAGTTTGATGTAATTATGAATTCCAAAAATATAATTGGATCATGCTTGTAAACTGATAATGCTAATCTGGGCATGATTAAGTTATGACTAGGGTGTTGACTGGGCCACGTCAGTAGGGCGTTGAGCCCCACCCCTTGGTGGGTGGGGGAAGACAATATAAAAGGCATAACAAAAAACAGAGTTGCAGCAGTTTTTGAGAAGCAGTTTTGATGTTGGAGTTTTGATGTTGAAGAGAAGGCCCTAGGAGAAGAGAAGTGAGCCGTTCACCTGAGAGTCTACAGCTGACCTTGTGGAGGAACCAGAGTTGCTAAGCCCAAAGAGAAGCACAGCCCCAGGAAGAGAGGAACCCAAGAAGCCTGAACCCTGGCAAAAGTTGGCAGCTGTCTTGCTCCAACACATGGCAATGGACTTTGGTGAGAGAAGAAACTTAATGCTTTATGGCCTGGTATCTGTGGACTTCTGCCCCAAATAAATACCCTTTATAAAGACCAACCCATTTTTGGTATTTCACATTAGCACCCCTTTGGCTGACTAATACACCTACTTCTTTTGCCCTGACATCTTGCAGGAGTAAGCAAAAGTTATCAGAGTGAGAAAAGAGAAGCAGAGAAACTGATGAGAAAACAAATACAGTAGGGCAGACCAGAAAGGATAAGGACTAAATCAATTAATGTGGGACACACCAAGACATGGGGCATTTACAGAATTTTCAAGATATCCAGTGTTAACTATCTGAAAGTTGATTATATGCACCCAAATATGAATTGTTAATCAGAAGTACTAGACATTTAAATATGTATCTGCTTACAACTATTACTGGTTTTAAGATGGCAGAATAAATCTGTTTTGTCTCAGTCTTCATTTTGCCACAGAGCTCTTCCTGCTACCTTAGTTTGCAGGAGCTTTAAAAATCTAATCATGCTATAACTATTATGTTATAATTCCAGGAATCCTAATTATGTTATAATTCCAGGGTCATCTGTTTCTAATAATCGAATGGTTAACTCATAATCCAAGACTCTTCAATGTTTCCATTCATCGTGCTTTGAAGGTACTTGAGATACAATTTTATTGCACTGCTTTTTAAAATTCTAGTTAACATTTATTTTAATGAACTACAGTAATCCTCACTTTAGCACTGAATAATCGACTCCCACTCCCACATACTGTATGCAGTGTTAGCATAATAGCTTTACGGTGTTACAGAAATTTTACACAAAAGTCTTTTGAAATTATGGTCAAACTGAAGAATGCCTCTTACTCTCTTCTTTCCTATCAGTTTATCTTCTCTCAGAAGAATTCTTTCTTTTATGGAAATGTTCTCAAACTCAAATGCTTCTATCCCTTTCCTGAGAGATTGTGATCTACCCCACAGGCAAGAGAACACAGTGAAAGAACTATAAAACCTCACAGATAATGATGCACTGATGTCTATTTTTTTTTTTTTTTTTTTTTTTAAGTTTCTGCCATGTTAAATCGGGACCACAGAAAAGAAGAAACACATACCTCATGGGAGAAATAGCTACTGCTGTCAAATAAAACTGTATTACCTAGCATTATGATGAATGGTAATGTCTAAATGTGTTTATTTGGGGTAAAATTCCAATTGTCTTCACTTTTCAGTGTTTTTTTTTTTTAATTGTTAGAAAAATTATAAATATTGTACATGTTACTTGGAAATCAGCCTCTCTGGCAAGAAAATAAACTGGGCACTCTCAACACTAAGCCTAAATAGAAAAAATTATGAATGATATATGAAACATAAAAAACGTTGTTTTCATATTTTATATACTTTTGGTAAATTATAGGCTCAAGAACAAATCATAAGTAAGTCATATGACCTACTGAGTTCTTGCATTCCTTTGAGGTACCTCAGGGGTCCTCACTGATGAAAGATGGAGAACCTTCACCCAATCAAAAGGGATCAGCTTTTATTGGTTTTACACAAAGATTTATATTTTGTTTGAGGGAAAAAAAGTTTCAAAACCATTGGCTTTGACTTCATTTGTTCCTCTTCCCAACGATTCCCCAAGGTCCAGATCATATTTTATTAACATGGCCTTCTCTGACCATTCTAGAAAATCACCACTTGTTGAATGTGCTTAGTGTCTGACTCCCTTGGTTTATACTTTATCATATAGTGTCTTATATTTTACTTAAATCATCCAAATGTCTTGGTCTGTCAATTGGCTTATAAGCACTTGGATGCAGATGACATGTATTATTTAATCTGTATTCTTGTCACCATAGACTGCTAGGGACAGTACCTCTTTCATAAGAAGTGCCCCTTGGCCCCGCTATCCATGGTTGTAGAAGGGGAAGGCCCACCACAGTCAAAATGACAATTGTGTGGGCAAAGCAAACACTATCCAATAGTGTCACTCTCTGGGCTTGGGGGTGGGGTGGTAAGCAGACTCGGGAGAGTCATATGGAAGGACAGAGTAGAGCAGGTGCATCTGGGGAGAGGCAGTGATCAGGTGAGGAGCGTGGCAGTGCTGTGATTATATGCAGTTTGCCTTTGGGAGCATGACCTCTGATGGAACTAGAACGTGTGGGACTCAGGGTCCAGCCTGAACAGCAGGAAGCAGGAATTCCTAACCAGGACATCAGGGCATAGCAAAAAAGGTAGAGGTCCAGTCCTCACAGGGAAAGAGTAATAAGAGGGAAGCCCTAGGAACTGAGGATACTTGACAGGGCTTGGGAATCAAGGTGGCCAACCAAGTCCCGCCTCAGGCATCCTGGACACGGGGCCCTCTCCCACTTCACTTACTCATGAAACTGCCTCCTAATTCAGGAGTTTTCAGATTGGCCTGGGGGCTTTATTTGGCTTCACATGAATTACTTCATTGCTTTTTCTCTTTTTGTCTCCATTTCTCTTTATCTCAGAAAGCCACATTCAAACGTTGCCTTTATAAAACCTGGGCCAATGCCTACCACAGTTAATGGCTTTAACTCACAGCTCACATTTAATTACCCATTCTAACAGGCTGTAACATTTTAAAATCATGACCTAAGAAAGAGATTTCCTTTATGACAGAAGATAGTGTGTCCCCTGCTCCTCTTCTTTTTGCTATAGTCAGTAAACAATGCCTTTTGTTTCCTTGTCTGTTTCAGAAAACACAGGTCACTGAACCAGAATATCTGGGTTTGATCTCAGTTCGCCACTTCCTAATTGAGTGACTTTGGGCAAGCTGGTTATATGCAGGGTCTCTGTTTCTGTGTACTAAAAAAAAAAAAAAAATGGGGCTCGGAGGGGGATGGTAGATTAATGATATTTACCTTGGAGTTCATTTTCCTTTTTCAAAAGAAGTGAAGATATACTTGCCTAGCATAGGATCTGACTCATGGTAGATATTCAGTAAAGGCTATTTAAATTTGAATTTCAAGCTACAGCTTCTTTCTGCTTATTTTTCTTGAGCCTTTACATGCATGATCACATTATTCTTATTTAAATTTGTATCCTTTTTAAGGAACATAATTTTGGATTACTTCCAGTTATTTTTTCTTTTAAAGCCTATACCTTCCAGACTAGTAGCTGGCAAGTCTGTGACACATTAGAATTTTCTAGAGAGCTTTTAAAAAGCAACAGTGCCTGGCCTGCATACCAACTAAATCTGTAATGTCTGATGATAATCAAAAAATCTGTATCAAACAATAACTGTGAAAATAAAGGAAAAAAATGGCTAAAAATGCTTAAATTAAAACCAAATCAAAGCAAAACAGCTTAAGAGATGTTCCACATATACAAAGACTGAGAGAGGGATTGGGAAAAAAAAACAACTTACCTTTGTTATTGTATACATCTAAGTAATTTGGTGCTGAAAAAATTGTAATTAGAGAAGGGAAGCCTGTTGTTTGACTTTTCCTGTACATGCGATATCTAAAAACAATAAATATAAGTTAAAACAAGACTGGTATGGCAAAAAGGTGATGCCAATTATAGATTTAGAAATAGAAAATTAAATGAATTAATTTTATAATTCAAAGAGGACCCAATTATACATGGTACACAAGATTTTTTTCTCTAAAATATGTTATATATAGACATCAATCCATTGCAGGGAGAAACTGAAAATATACAATCATATGTGCAATTTCCAAATCGGTCTTTTCAAAGCTTAGCCGACCATAGCAGAGGATGGAATTTAGTGTCCATGTGTTCAACAGAGAGGACAGAGATTAATTACTGTACACAGATACCCATTATCTACCATATTTTCAGGTTGCCAATATTTTTGACATAGAAAAAGACCAAATAAAGCAGTAAAATATGTAAAGCCTCCCCACTAATAACAAGGTTAGTTATTCTTTAAACTTGGTATATTCTATAATGTTTATATATAAATGTTTTGTCCAGGCTAGGTGACTTGCTTTTCAAAGAATGTCTGCTTAAATCTATGGGCTTTAAGAATTGAAACTGTTTCAATTTTAGAATTTTATTTATTATTACAGGAAACACTGGCTCTTTTCTATCTAGGTAAAAAAAGTATCTCATGATACCTATGTAGTATTTTAGGAATATCTATTTAGAACCACTTCTTTATAAAGCACAAAACAAAATCTCATCATCCTTTGGGTGTTCCAAGTCAATTATTTTTGACAGAATATTCATTCCTTATTTGGCTGGATTGTAAAGATACAGCAACACTTAACTTAAAAAATTTTAAGAATATTTTGAGTCCTTTCTGTTTTGGAACTACTGAGATGGACTACTTTTCCAAGAAGAAAATACCTCTCAAAAATGTTTAATGAAAGAAAAATACCAAAAAAAAAAAAAAAGAAAGAAAAGAAAAAATGTTTTGTGATATTCTACAAATATTTTTCCCACTTATGGGGCTGAACCTTGTTAGGAAAAAAAAAGTCAGAGTTAGACAATAACATTTTTAATCCTAGTACCTTGACTTTGTAAATCTAGCCTGGCTATGCCTACTTGACAACAAATAAAAATTAAGGAGCTGAATGACATAACCCTTAATTTTCCCACTGAATCAATCAACTGTCAGTTTAAACAAAAATACTTGTTGATTTAACTGATGCCCTTAAAATGCTTTTCAAATGAGAAGATGACTTCAGGTCTGTAATGAGAATAAGCTAAATCTGCTCAAAATTCTCAGTTGAGTCAGTCAGTCAAAAAACCATGGTGACACCACTGCCCTGCAGAGTGAGAAAGATCATCTGAGGACCTGACTGGTGGGAATATCAACAGGTTCCTCGAACATCTGCTACAACAGCACTGTGTACACAGTGTTGGCTCAGTTCATACCTGTTGATTGATTGCTTTAAAAGCTGATGAATTTAGAATCTGCCTTATTCAGGGGTGTCATAGACATGAGCCTATGTGGACATGTATATTCCCGATTTCAGCACACAGATTATAAAAAGGAGCATTCCTACTTTTCAGAAAACCAAGAACATGAAGAGTTGAGTTGAAGCATTCAACGACAACAGTCCTTTCATGGGAGACGGTATCAGAGACTTTAAATCCTAAAAGTAACTTTGCTCAGTTCTCCCTGGTGAGGATTTAATACATTATTGAAGTGAATATCTCCATTTCTTAGTTTTCTAAACCTGTAAAATTGGTCTACATTTGAAAAATTTACCAGACATTACTAAATTAATTTTATGCATTTATTAGTTAGAACACAGGATCTACCCTCATCCCCTATTCAAATGTCCCTATTTTTTCCTTTAAAATTTTACAGAGATCTGAAATGGTATTCCTGAAAACAAGAGTACAATGTGCAATGTCTTTTAATATTTATGTGCAATTCTCATTCATATTGCCAACCAAACTGAGAAGTAGCTGGTAATTTACTCACTTATGGGATAGTGCTGAGAGAGGAATTGAGAGAAACAAGAGACAATGCTTTCACAGTGCTCAAGAAAATATGCTCTAAGTTACTTGTTCAAGCTAAAATGGAAGAACTTTTGAAAGGGGACTTTACCACACAACTCAGCCACTCATTCCCTGGGACTCTGATATACCTGTGTTATCAGAAGACAATTTTAAGACCTAATTTCTTCTGGGAGGGTGCCTGGACAAAGTGAGGAAGTTCTAACAAAGGGGCAATATGGTTTTCATAAACTCACAAAACTGCTCACCCTGCATCTTGGGCTTCATGGGCTCGGAGTATGGATAACAAGTTATTGTGCTGTAAGAATTCACATACAGCTGGGTAACTGCCAGAGATAAAAAGAAAAGAAAAGCATCTGTTATGAAATCATCAGTAGTAGTACATTAATCTTTACCATCAGATGTATGTGACTTGATCAAGCATAAATCAACATAACGTCATTCATGAAACAAGCCTCTTGGCACTAAGGACAGGTTTTTCCCTGTGGCCGAAAAAGCCTTTGCAGCTGAACTTTTTACATAATCAGAAAGATATGGAGGTGTGTGACTTGGAAAATAGAAAAGGGTCATTTTACAACAACATGAGGAAAGTGTCCACTCTCAATTTTATCAGGACTGCACTTAAAAACAAAGAGAACAGAAGCATAAATATAGCACGAGAATGCAATTTAAAACATAAAACTCAATTTTCTTAAATATAGCATCTTATATCTGTGAGCAAATGCACACGTGTGCCACAGGGATGACTGAGTTAGAAGTAGAATACAGAGTCAGTCTCTGGTAAATCAAGTTAATGATAACTTAGGGTATATTTAGTTCATTATACCATTCAAAATCTAAATGGAAATTATAGATAGTCATAAAGTTTTTAAAGATCAACACAGCTTTTATCTTAAGAGTCATTCTCTGATCTCATAAAATATCAAATATAAAATCAAGATGACTATGTCTTTTGAGAAAAACTTCAAACCCAAGGATAAGCACTGTCTTATAAATGACATTTAATTACAATCTACACTTGGAAAAAAAAAAACCTTTGCAATCACTTTGTCTCTTCTATAAGAATGTTAATGAGATAATGCATGTCATGAAAATGAATAAATTTGACAGTTCAAATCAAAAGGACAACAAAGCAATATTAACCATAATATAAACAAACTGCAAATATTCACTAGAACGTAAATTATATGCACTATAAAGAAACAATTCCTCAATTATTAAAGTAGCACATTAAGGGAAATATTTTATTAGAATATATCACTAAAATAATTTGTAAAAACTGAAAAATAAAAAATATATCACTGAAATAATTTAAAAGAGAGGGTGAAAATAATATCTTTGCTGATGATTTTGTAAGACTTCCTTGATAAACAGGAAAAAAACCTACCACTTAAGGTGGCATAGGGTTGTAGGGAAAGTGATCATAAGGAAGATTTACTTCTCTAGGAAAAATGCGGTCTGAAACCCCTAAATGCTTTGTATATGCGTGTGTGTGTGTGTTGAAAGAGAAGGAGATGGGGAGAGACATAGACAGAGGGACAGAGAGAGACAAGATATTCATGAAGTCTCCATTTCATGTTCCAGGTCAGTAAATAAACCACCTAACTAATAAGTATTAGTGTATCTAAGTAGCTGAAGAAGATGTTCCAGTCTCTAAATGGAAATGTGTCCATATGTTACCTAGGATCAGAAGCTGACAAGTCTGTCTTCAAAGGCTTTAGTTCTACTTAAGGAGAAAGGTGAGTATGTGACCTTTCAAGATTGGGCGAGGGTTGAGAAACAAACTTTATTTCAGAAACACTGGTGTGTCTTTCAAAAAGAGTAGATTGGGTTTGTTTTTGTTTTTTTTCCTTCTTTTTTTTTTTTTTTCTTTCTTTGCTGTTATTTCTTTTCCTTTTTTTTCTTTTGTATTTTGTTGATTTTGAGCAGATTGTTGTTTTTTTTTTTTAAAGATTTTATTTATTTATTCATTTATCCCCCCCTTGCTGCTTGTGCTCGCTGGGTCAGCTAACCACGCCGTGCGGGCGGGCTTGCCGTGCGGGCGGGCTTGCCGTGCGGGCGGGCTTGCCTTCACCAGGAGGCCCCAGGAACCGAACCTGGGGCCTCCCATATGGTAAACGGGAGCCCTACTGATTGAGCCACAGCTGCTTCCCAGCAGATTGTTTTTTAATCTATTTAGTTATAACTAAAGGATTGGCATAGAATAGGAACTCAGTAAATGTTCCTTCACTATCTCTTTGAGTCATTTACTTATATTTCTTGTGTCTTCATGATGCCTTTTTATAAAAGATGGTTTACAGTCTTGTTACCACTGTCAGAAAGAAATTGCTTTTCTAGGTTTGTCACTCTTTTGCCCTTGGGCAAATAGCTTGGATGCTCTTTTTAATTTTTTTTTCTTTTTGGAAAAACTTACACTAGTCTTATGAAAGCAGAACTTTAATATATTTTCTTCAAGTTTAGTTGGATACCCTTATGTGTTTAAGCTAATTGCTTCTCCATAAAATTAACCTAGCAGCAATTTGAAGACATTTGCATCACTGGAGGGAACTCACTTTAAAGAAAAGCTGTAGAAATTTTAAAAAACATATATAATCAAATACCCTTAAACTTTTCAAGAACAGCTAACTTTTTTTTCTAAACTAATTTAGAAAATATTTGACTATCATCTGGATTCCCATTATTGGTGAACAGCCTCCCTGGAATATATTAAAGTCTTGAAAAATATTAGAAAACCCTCTATAACACTTTTATGCTTTTTAATAGAAATGATCATAAACCATTACATGCTTGAGCTAAAAAGCATTTTAAAAAAAGATATATACGCAGAATGCTAGGAAAAGCAGGGTTCTGAACACCTTAACACCACAGAGCAGGGGTTCTTAACCAGGGGTCCATGGACCCCCAAGGGGTCCATGGGAAAATTTCATGGGGTCCATGAGATTGAATTGAAAAAAATCAACTTATTATCTTTATTTTCTCGGACCTCTAACTGAAATCTAGCATTTCCTTCACTTTATGAATATATGCAATAAATTAATTACAGTAGTATTCATTTCACCTGACTGGCAAAGGTGTCCGCGGAACAAAAAGGTTAAGAACTGTTTGCCATAGAGAGTTGGAAAATCATTTATTCCCCAATAATTTATCCAAGACCCACTGGAGACCTGTTCCACTTTTTGGAAGTACTGTATCAGGCAGGGGAATGGGAGGTATGATAACTTCAAGGTGTGGTTTCTGTCTTGAGGGTGTTTACAAATCTAGGTAGGAAGGTGGAATATTTTAAAACAGCAACAGCAACAATTAAAGAATACAAACACATTTAAGATAAAACAGAACAAGATTTATAGAGACATTACAAAGGAAGAAAGAAAGCATGTGGCCTGAAATTAATCAGGGAAACCTTTCTGAAAAATGTCTATTTTGTATCATGTTTTAAAGGAAATATTATATGAGGATGAGAAGATAGAAAATGGGGCTAGAATTCCAAGCAAAGAGAGGGAGAAGGGTAAGTAACAGATTGAGCACGAACAGAAATAAAGGTAGAAAAGACAAAACTGAGAGAAATGTTAAAAAAAAAAAAAACACAAAAAACAACTGGATGGACACTAGAGCAAATAGTTTCTATTAGACACATTCTGTTTATCCTCTTACTTTTGCTTCTTGTCCTATTAATCTATATTTTAGACCTGAATTCCTTCTCCCAAATTTCAGACTCTTTATCCATGGCATAGCCAGCAGGCACTATTAAAATGGTTTTTCGTGCTTTTAAGACTTTACATTGCCTTTCCCTATGTGATTTTCCCCCCTCCTAGGAAGCCCTGTACTCTTCTGCCAATGTTAAGCTACATTATCACCTCTGAACTCTTCCCTTCACTCCTACTTCACCCCCAGGCATACAAAGTAGCCACAGTCAGTATAATTCCATAGCATATGTTTCTACATATCACTTATCATGTGGTACTTTAAACAATGTTTATACATCTCTTTTCCAGCTATATAGTGAATACCTTAAGAGAAGAACACTATTTTATTTGTTATGTCCTAAATGCTTAGTGGAAATCTGTCAGTTTATTGGGGTTCAAGCTCAGTTTTTAGAGTAGCCTCAACAGGGACAGTCAAGCAGGTGAGAGGTGCATAGGGTTTCTTTATTTCATGGGAGTTTCTGCAAGGTGGAAGTAGGCAGGCTGCAATCCCCTAGTAAGGCACCAGGAGGAAGCCTTTTCCACTTGGCGTCCTTACTCTCCCAGCGCCAGAAACAGGGAGGACTGCTCAGCTACTCTTCTGCTCCTCGGGGCCTGGCTGGCCAGAAGCACTAATGGGGTGCAAAGGGAACTGAGCCCTGGGGTGCCTGGGGAGTTCCCGGATGCTGGATGCTGGCAGGCCTGGCTTTTCCTAGGACTTGCTGTGTTTCATTCTTTGCCCCAGGGTTCTCCAATTAATTTCATTTTACCCACTAGGGATCAAGTCCTGAAAGGGCCCAGCTATTCCTGCCAGAACTTCTCAAGAGCCTAATTCCTCCCTTGCACCTGACTACTGGCTGCCTCGGGAACTGAGACTAATTCTTACTTAAGGCAAACTTTTAATTGAAGAGTAACATCTAGGCAGAAAAGTACACAAATCAGAAGATTGGAACCTGATGAATTCCCACAGTGAACACCCTTGTAACCAGCACACAGATCGAGAAATAGAACATTGCCTGAACCCCAAAAACTCTGTATATTCCCTTCTAGGCATTACCACCTTCTCACGAAGGGTAACCACCATCCTGGATTTTAACATGATAGCTAATTCCATACAGATATGGAATCATAATATGCACCCTGGTATCTGGCTTCTTCCACTCATCATTATGTTTGTGAGATTCATCCATATTGTTATGTGTAGTTGCAGTGAGTTCACTCTCATTTGCTGTATTAACTGTATAAATATGCTACAATTTATTATTTCTTTTACTATATTGACATTTGGGTTGTTTCCATTCCTTGGCTATTATGAACACTGATGATATGAACGATCTGGAACATTTTTTTTTTTTTTTGGTGCACATGAGTACACTACTGGATATAAAACTCGGAGTGTGGTAGCTTCATTATGTGTCTGATCAGCTTTAATAGACACTGAAGCAGCTAAATGTAATGTGGGATTAGAAATGAAGTGAGATCATTCAGGCAGCCATCTTTCCAGAATTCCAAAGCCTAGGTATCTTCCCTCATTTTCACGAAAACCACTTTTTCTGCCTGCAAGAGCCATCTCCAATAACTTTGGCTTGAATAGTCCTACTCATCCTCCAAAAATCAGGTTTGATAACAGTTCTACTAGGAGTAGACCCTTAACCCCCAATCCATTACTAAATTTGTGTGTGTGTGTTTTAACACCCTGCACATTTATTATTGCACCATTCATCTTATATTTTATTTGTCTGTTTCGGCTTATCTATCTTTGCCACTAGGCCGTCATTGCCCTCAAGCACATTTCCTGGGTATCTGTATAACTTAGCAATGAGCATATATATATACATATATACTAGGACTCAGCCAATGTTTGTTAAATGACTGAATAAGTTTGTAAATATTCAAAAAAGATACCCATGAAAGAACGGTATGAATGGGGGAGGGGGTGAATTTCTAGAGACCACAAAAGAAGGTCGTGAATTCAGAGAGGGAGGGTTAGGGGATGGTTTAGATGCTGTTAATATTATTTTAAATGTGTCGGTAAGACATGATAACTGGTCGGTGGTGATTTCAATGCAAAAAGAAAAAGCAAAGATGCTCCCTAGGCTGCATGCCTGGGAGAATGAACATTAACAAAAACAGAAAGGGGGAAATAACAACAACAACAACAAAACCAGGAGGAATCCCCAGTGAGGTTTAAGAAAGTGGGGAAGTTTTTTCAGGCAAGGTGAGTTTAGGTTACATTAAGGTAGCAAGAGAAAATCTAGATTAAAAAACAAACAAACTAGAAATAGAGAGTTTGAGCTTAAGAAATAGAATGAGATGAAGGGGCTAGACACAGAGTTGGTAATCAAACTACAGAGTTTATAGTTTGCAGTGAAGCTATGGGAGTGGGTGAGGTTTCTGGGGAATGTGTGAAGAAAATAATGTCAAAATCCAGGAGGAAAACAAAGAAAGAGGCAGCAGAAAAGGTGGGGGTCTGACTGATAAGTTCGAGGAGAATTGGGACATGTCAAAACAAGAAACCAAGAGAATTTTGAGATGAAAGTGGTAGGTGAGTGTCAACCAGAAAAGTTGGGCAGCATGTGAACAGAAGAAAGGCTGCTGATTTGTGGTTAAGAGCAGTTGTGATTTGAGTGAGCTGCAACTTGCAGCTTCAAAAGCACTTTAAAAATGACTGCCAAGACAGTCTTCAAATCTCAGAGATTAGAGAAACTTTAGATTGTCTAATTTAACACTCATTTTAAAAGCAAAGTTAACCCAGGACACAATGCTTCCATGATACAACTAAGGCAGAGATTAAAAAAAAACTGACAACCCAAGCACCACAATCAGTTTGCAGTTTTGTTTGGTTTATGTGGTGTGAAAATGAAATTTTTACCTCCAATTTGTCATTATCCTCACTAATCTCTACGGTCTAACACTTGGTCTGCTTCAGGATTTTAATTACTTGCCTGCATATTATAGTCATTTGAGTATGCAAACTCCAGTCTAAGGTTATAAAGATAAAACAGAGTTTTTATTAATTCCTTCCTGTCACATTGCCTATCTATATAACTCATGAAAATTATCAAAAATTATTACTAATGCATTTTTCTGTATAACTCATTTTACTTAAATCATGTCCCAGACAATATATTAGATGATAAATAGGGTGGCATAGTGAATTAAATATGCAAACACATATAAACATACAAGATAAAACTGAAAGTTGTGGGTCAAAAAAACTGCCAATAACGCAAACTGATAATTTCTACCAAGTGCCTACACCACTTCTGTTGTTCACATGTGTCCCTCTAGACCAACGTTATAAACCACTAACCTCAGAGGAGCCTTGAAACCTTCAAGATGGCACTAAAAATAAAATGATCAACAAAGCCTTCCTCAATTAATGGTGGAGTGGGTATCACCATCCCAGAGTCCTCAGGATTGGGAAATGAACTATGGACTAAAATAAGCTTACTAGTATTCTACTATAGACATATTGTGATTCTAGCAATGGAAGAAATTACAACCTTGATGTGGAGGCAGTGGCCACTGGAGGTTCTGGGGTCAAGGAGAGGGGAAAACAGGTATAATAGGGGGGCCTTTTGGGACTTGGGAATCGTTCTGAATGACATTGCAATGACAGATATAGGCCATTATATATCTTCCTGTAACCTACAGAATTGTCTGGGAGAGAATGCAAACTACAATATAAACTATAATCCATTGCTCAGTGGCAATGCCCCAAAATGTGTTTATCAATTGCAATGAATGTATCACACTGATGAAAGATGTTGCTAATGTGGGAAAATGTGGGAGGTGTGGGGAGCAGGTCATATGGGAATCCCCTATAGATTCTCTGTAACATTTATGTAATTGAGGTATCTTTTAAAAATTAAAAAAGTGAAAAAAGAAACATAAAAAATAAAATAAAATGATCAAGAAGTTCTAGGAGAACGAGAGAGATTTTTTTCTTTTCTTAGATAAAACATAACCCAGACTGCTTTATCATTTTTCCGAGTTTTCTAAGCTGTGGATTTAGACACTCAGCCATACACAATCTATGTATGTCATGGCCAAAGATCATTATCTATTAAGTACCTCCAATGAGACTAGTTAAATAATCATTAGGTTGAGAAAAAAAATGTGAAAAAAATGCATAATCCTCTAATTATCCAGTTGATGGACTTTATCCCTGACATGGACACCTCTGTATCTATATTCACAAGACAAAAATACCATAATGTTATATAAGTTTGGTGTGGGACTTTGATTCAGAATATGATTTATGTGAATAGCCAATTCAATAAACTAATAGAAGAATGCCATAATATGAGTAAAATATTAATTCAATATGGCTCAATAGAATATCAATAGTTCTGTATTTTTCCTGATGTTATATTATTAGAGCACAACTCAGTGATATCAAATAGGTAATTTAAATACCCACAGTATAATTAGGGATTTAACACCAGATTTGAAAAATTGAACACTTGGCTTTGATACACTTCAGTAACACCTAACTTTCTGCTAAAAGTTTGAATATCTTGAATAAAAGATTACTCCCAAATTAACTAATTATGGAAAGGAAACCTAAGCCTTTTCAGAAACACTATACTATGCTTCTAATTTTCAGCCAAAATAAGACTCTAGACTTGGTACCCAAATTTCCAAAACATTGAAGTTAATTATAAACTTTCTGATAACTAAGCTTGGACTAAGTTTCTTTATTAATGTTTATAAGAAAAGCTATTCTTTGAACGATGCTTGGCACTACACGGACTTTGTTTTCACAAACTTTAATTTCTCAGCCATATCAACAGATAAATAAAAGAAGCCTGTTTCTGCCGCAAAGAAAGCTTAATATATGGAGCAAAATGTTCTATCCCTTAGTAAACCTTTGATTGATGTTACACAGAAGAATGACAGCAGCTTACTCCTAAAGACAGAAGATATCTTTAGTCTGGATGGGTCTTAAAGAATTCTGCCAGACTTGCCACTTGCTGAGCTGTCAGGAATGGAATTAAGCACTAACTTCAGTGAAAGTCAGTTTTGTTTTATTAGTTTCAAATATATATATATATGTATTCTAGAATTTTAAAGTCTTCGATTCTTCATAACCTCTTTTCCATCTCATTTTGGCAACTTTCACATAAGCTCTATGTCTAAAGATAAGGGAACCTAGTGAAACTGAGGATAATCAATTGCAGCTGGCTAAAACTGAGGCGTGAGAGAAAATCATGAAGACATGCAGCAACTCAATTGTTTTAAAGATTTCATTCTGAAGTGCTATGTAATTTTATGAAATGGCAATACACCCATAGATTTGCAAATATAAAAATTACTATAAAATATTTTCAACTTGGCTTGTCAGAGTGCTAAAAGTAAATTTATTATGGTACCTATATCCCAGGTAACTGCTAATTTTAATTTATCTAGGCAGCTTGATAAACTTAAGAAAATTTAAGAATGACAAATTTAATTTGATTAAGCAATATAAAGTTGTTTTTGCTTTAAGTTATGAAAACTAGTAAAAATTTTAAATATGATTACATAATTCAATGGAAAAAAGTCAGCTTTGAATTTTTCTCCAATTTTTACAGCAGAGCAAATTTTCTGCTAACTACTACTGTCTTCTTCAGCTGTTTTTCTATCCTTATACCACATTGCTATTCCAATGCCTTTTGCCCACCTTTTCTACTCTTCACAGAAATTATATATATCACATTTATTCATTTATTCACATATCCATGTATTCATATATTCAATTGCAAGCACTAAAAACCCATCTGAAGTAGGCTTTCAAAGCGAGTATTTTGTTTATATTTGTTTCCTAGGAAAAAGTTAAACAAACATTATGCATATATCAAATACATGGACTGAGAAATTACAGCATTTATGAACCAAAATGTGTTCCAGAATTCAAGGTGTCTGTTCTCACCTGTAGAAGTATGAACACCCCCTGACTGTGTTGTGAGTGAAATGTTCCTGAGTCTTCTCATTTCCAAAATCCTCCAAGGGGTCGGACCACAGGATATCACACATAGGTCCATAAGCAGGTGGTTCTTTGAATCGGTCTAACTAAGAAAAATAGAAGACAAAGAGCAAAATACTAATCTTTGGAAACTTGGAATTCAGAAAAAATAGAAGAAACCAGAATCGCACAGTGTCCATCCTTCTCTCTCCAACCTCAATGCAATGTGAGCTGCTTCCTATCTTTCTCTGTTCCTGTTTCTGTCCTTCCTTTCTCCCCATTCTTCTACTCTTCATCTTTCTCTCCAGTTTTCCTTCTTCTTCCTCCTCAGTGAGGTCATTTACATTTATTAATGCCTTCATCTCACCCTCCATCTTCCTCTTGCCTATTTAATCCCTACTTTTTACTCCTTTTTCTTCTCTCCTCTCCTTCCTTTTATCTTTCTCTTTCTTTTCCTTCTTACTTACTTTATCCAAGTGTTTTAATCATCACCAGTTAATGTAACTCTGTACCTCTGTTTCATTTCTGGAGGAGGAGTTTTATTTTCTTTGATGTGATTCCCATTACTGCCTCCAATAAACTATGATCTAGAAATTTGGAAGGGGAACAACTTATGCTTTTTATATTTAACAATTTTTTTTTTTCTGTTTTTAAGCTTATTTCTGAGTTGCAAAGATTATTTCCCCTTCCACATGCTTTTAGAATATCCTGTATTCCCTCATTCAATCTTAGCTGCCACAACCAGGCAGATAGAAAGCATGAGGACCTTCTTTTTCTTGCATCTGTTGTGGATTTAACATGATTTTGAGAGCAAATGTCCAGAACTGCACATCAAGGCAAACAAAATTTTAGTTGTGACAACACTTCTGATAACCATTCAATAGGGACTAGGTTTCTAATTAAAGTACAAGTCTACTACAGTTTATCCTACTCAGTAAGGTATCCTAGGTACAAATCAAGAGTAATGATAAGCAGTAAAATAAATTGAAATTTAGCTGGAGATTCTTCTTCTCACAGTTCTAAGCTTTAAAGTTTTGACTGAAACCCTCATATGATATTCATTTTCCAGCTATAAATGTTTAACAAAGTCATGTTTCAACTTAAAATCATGCAATTTAGAAGGCAGAAGCAATATAACTGGAAATGACATTTCACCAACAATATTATAACACTGTCACTATCCTTTAGTTTATCCTGATTTAACTGGCAATTAAAGGGTCTTTGGCAATGTTAACAGATAAAGAGCCTCTTCCTAAAAAAAAGCATAAAATGGCTATGAAAACACATGAAGAGTTGATATTCTTCACATTGAATACTATAATATATTTTTAAATCTTATAGAAAGAGGTAAATAGATCAGGTTGACAACCAATCAAATTCTCTTTTTTTTTTTTTTTTTTTTTCCTGGGAACATACAAAGTGATGTAAGTAAAGGTTTTACTACCTACTACATTTTACTCATATTTAAAAAGAATGAAGTAATATTCATATTTTCAACACGTAATTAGAAACTTCAAAAAGACAAGACTCACTGTATTTCGACCTTTATACTAGTCATAAAATATTCATTGCAAACTTAGACTTCTAACTTGTTTAAGAAATTTAAATAATTCATGCTTTCAGAATGATGCATCCAGAAAAAATAATGGTTGCCCATAAAAGATGCAGAATTTATTTCTGAGGAAACAAGGACATATTATTAAGGGTCGGACAACAAAAGAGGGAGACTTTCTGATTAAGATGACTCTCAAAAACCAAAGGTTTGGCAAGGAACAAGAAAATAGAATTTATTGTGCATTCCAAAAATTAATACTCTCTGAAATAAAAATAAGTACTATGCAATTAATTAAACAAAGTAAGTGTGGTGTAAACTCTAATTGACAAATGGAAAAATGCAAACCTAAAAACCACTTTATGGCTAAAATTGATCATATTATCTGAAACATGCCTGAAAGTAAGTCCTGGGAACTGAGGGTGATTTGTGTGTGTGTGTGTGGGGGGCAGGTGAAGTTCTAAAGATCCACTTAATTTATGATGAGATCATTAGTCACTTACGTCAAAAGAGTCCACCATTTCCTAGAAGAATGAATTGGTCACATTCTTACACACAGTAAATGCTTCTGTATTTAAAGTTCATGACTACATTTCAGTGTCCTGTTTCTACAGCACTTTAAATACTGAGAAAATACCAATACTCTCCTTATGTGCAACAGAATACTAAAAGCAAATGTGTTATGGTGTCTTACAAAAACACCAAGCAGGAAGGAAACAGAGGTTTATTTAATGTACTTCTTTTCTGTTTGATCTTTAAAGTAAAAATCATGTATTTCCATTCTAATAGGAAAGCAAGTAAAAATATTATTGTTACACCTGAACCTATGAACCTTAATGGCAGAGTATTAAGGTACAGTCATAATGTTTTTTCTTCCTTTAATATGATTTTTTAAAAATTAATGAACTTTTAAAAGAATACTAAATTGATGGTAGTAAAAATTTATGATGTATAAAAATATTCATGATTTAATAAAAAGCCTTTCCTTTCAACACCATGACTTTCATGAAAAAAAGAAACAAATTAGAACCACATAAAAATGGTTATTCACTTCGTAGTGGAGTCAACAGATTTTGGGGTGATGATTGCGTTTTCAAGAAAATAGTTTGATACCCCCTACTCTTTTTATTTATTTTCTGAAGTACAGAACTTTACTCATATATCCTGTTCAAATAATGAAAATATTATTTTGAGTGAACTTTTAACTAATCCCCCTTTTGAGAAGGATAATTGGTAAGTTTCTCAACTTTCATCTATGTCCATGAAACTTGATCAAGGCAAGAGAAAGAAAACATAAATGCACATCCCCATGCCCTTTGGCTAATGAAATCACCACCGTCATTTGTACTTTACTTATTCCATTTTTCCATATCTACCACAGTAAGTAGTTATCAGGTTACTAATATAATGCATGAATACATAAATAGATAAAATATTTGATTTTTTTCTCCACTGAGCACAATGGAAAAGGCACTATTTACTATTTAATAACTTAAGGCAGCTGATAGAATGTACTTGTAATGCCCAACATATAGATTTCTGAGGCTTAGAAATGAGGTTCTGAAACTCAGGGGAAATGGAAAAAAAAAAAAAAAGATTAAATGACAATCACTTAAACAAATGGTATTAAGTGATTGTCTATTGTCTCATAAATGATAAGCAAGAGCTAGAATTTGAATTGTGCCCATGATTATTCTTAAGGAAACCTACATTTAAACAATACCTTCTGTACTCTCATTGAGATTAGTGCATTGCTTGTTTGAGGCCAAAGTCCACTTATAATGTGTTATTAGGTTTAAATAAGTAGTACTAAATAGTAAGTATCTTTAAAACAAAATTGTGCAAAACTCAGATTTTCAGAATTCAAATACAATAATTTAGAACAATGTGACCAACTTACTCTTCCTAAAATTAATGGTGAGAGCAATAATAAAAGTTAGGAATTATTTCCACCCCTCTTCACTTCTTTGGGATAAACACAAGTATATTTTATTAGGTCTTTACAAGTCAGGGAAAGAAGGTTCTACAATATAGTTTTCAACTGTTTATAATTCTCACAAAACAGCATTTAACTTAGATTTTGTAGATGGAAAGCCTGGTTGTGAACACATCTTCCCAACTGCATGTGTTATAAATATTAATGTGAACAAATCATACCATGAAAGAATTTTAAATATCTTCTCTGTGTTCTCAGTGATATTTTAAGATAAGGAAACATTTACATTGTGCTCTCTCTGTGGGGATTTAGGCACAAAGAAAAATATGTAGAGTTTTTTATCACAGTCATATTTTCTTACATTATTGAAATGACCACAATTATGAGTATAATTGAATACACAAAAGATTGTCTCTTCTATTTCATAAACCTATCCCATATTATTTCATTTTCTTATGAAAAACAAGATGTACTTCCACACTCAATCTAACTCATATTTGGGCTGACTAAACCAACAGTAATAGCTACTGTTAAATTAAGTAGAAAATGTCTCTTAAAAACTCAACAGTTTTTCATGTAGCCGCTCAAAAGACATTCGACAGAACATCATTATTGCTTTTGTTAAACTGTTACTTAAAAAATCTTTATCTCTAATGAATAGTAGATGAAATAAACATAATATGGACACATTTTAAAGGTTAAGGTGTAATACTTCCCCAAAAGGCAAAGAAAAGTTTCTAGCTGCATACAATGAACATAAAATGGACTGTTTGAAACAACTCAGAGGAAAATGAAAAGGTCTATTTTTTTTAGGGATCAAATGTTTTATATTTCCACTGGGAAAAAAATCATATGGTACGATGAACCCTGAGGATTTAGATACAAAAACTCTTCCAAGTTATAACTATATCTTCCTTTCTAGACTGAAATTTAACCCAAATAAGAGATTCATGACCACTTCAAATCATTTCAATCAAAAAGATCAATTTATTTGATGGCAGGGTAGTTAACTTCTACTTATTACTTAAGCACACAGAATGATTAGACTTAGAAAATAGCAGAACTTACTTTTCTGATGTCATCTAAGGTATTAATCTCTGGAGACAAGCCACCGTGCACACAGAGGAACTGCTGGTTCATCAGGGCAGCCAAGGGAAGGCAGTCAAAGGCTTCCATACAGGCATCATATACGTGTTCGGAATACTTGATTTTACCTTTCAAAAGGTGATAACAACACACATGCAGCTATTAACTCTAATGATTTCAGAGCTAGGAATATTTTATTGAAGTAGCTTTTTTAAAAAAAATGTTTTCTTGCCAGAACCATATTAGCAGCAAAACCCACACACAGCAAAATTCTAGAACATAATTTACAAGTTTTTTTTTAAGAATTACATGTTACCTACCTTTCTATTGTTTTATTTTCATTGTTTATCCTATTTTACAATTTTTAGTAACATTTTGTATTGTGAAGGAGTACACAACACAAAATTATATACATCCTTGCTATTTATTTGCAGATGTATCACAAAAACATATACAAACAACTCAAAGAACACCAACCAATAGAAAGATGTCCATAAAGTTGGAGATTTTCCTGAATAATTGTATAGGCAATTATTTTGTATAGGCAAAAGGCAAGAAACAAGGTTCTGAAAGTCATTTCTATCTCACTGAACACTGGTTTTCCGTTATCCACTTATACCTAATATTTTGAGAGGGGAGATCTTCATGTTCCACTGAATATAGGACTAACTGACAGAAATATGAGTTTCAATTGACAAAGGGGATAACTAAGAGAGGAATAAAATGAATTTATAGGAAATACTCGCCACTCCTAGTTCACTGCACTTCCTATGTCTAAAGGAAGTAGTAATCTTTAATCTTGTAAAATCCACTGCAGGCTAGTAAATCTATTTGGTGTAAAACAGGGCTTCTTAACTTTCTTTGTTCCATGGACCCCTTTGCCAGACAGATGAAATGAATACTACTGTAATTTATTTATAGCATACATTCATAAGTGAAGGAAATGCTAGGTTTCAGTTAGAGGTCAAAGAAAATAAAGATAATAAGTTGATTTTTTCAATTCACGCTCATGGATCCCCTGGGGTCCGTGGACCCCTGGTTAAGAACCCCTGGTCTAAAAGTAGAGACACAGGGTTGAATCTGTCCTCCATTTGCTTTTCTTGAATGATTTGAAGATTAAAGGCTGGGATTACTATCCCAAATAGTAATATTGTAGCTATTTTTAGAATAATTTAATCATTAATTTCTGAGATAAATTGCATCAAATTCTTAGATCACTTTACTGATGAGAATTTTTATTTTAAAAAGAAATTCTGAATTCTGTCTATGCTTAGAAATATGGAATCATATGAAATAGTGTCACTTTAAAATTTTCTTAGTACATAGAATATTAAATGAGTAAGCTTGAAATATACTTACATTCTTGTTTAAATGTGAAATACTCTGTTAGATGTCTACATTCATGATTTCCACGAAGTAAAAACAGTGTTTTGGGGTAAAGGATTTTCAAGGCCCACAAATAGAGCACACACTGAGAAAACATAAAAATAATATAAAAATAAATATTTGTTTATTACACTCATGCATTCCATTGCTCTTGTATCATGAAGACATGAAGCAAAATGTGCTACTGTGACTGAAAGTCCCCAAAAGACTAGGCCTTATTAAGGAGAATAATATTGACAATCAAATAGAAATCATTACTTTTATACAAGGCCAAGGTTCATATACATGCATTTAGGACCTATACAACATAAGAAAAAATGGACTCCTATAGTTCATAGAAGGAAATTATTTTGGCCTGGGCTTTTGGATGGGAGGGTTGGTTTTAAAACATGGCAAGAGGTAGAAACCTGAATGAAAATATACTAAAAATGAAAATACGTTGATATAAGAATATGAAAAGATAGGAGCAGAGGTGGCTCAAGTGACTGGGTGCCTCCCTCCCACATGGGAGGTACCGGGTTCAGTTCTGGGTGCCTCCTAAAGAAAATTATCAGACAATGAGTGCAAACAATGGAGAGGTGTGGGGGGGGGAGAAAAAAGAAATCTTTATTAAAAAAGAGTATGATAAGAAATATGGTTAACAAATAATAAATAAGACACTTCTCTTTATAAAGTAACTAAAAAAAAATAATAATAAGTAGCATAAATAGAAAAACTGGAAAAGAAGGGCAAAATCTGGCACATATGCTGACACCTCAGGCCGACTTGGACTGTGTCACTATTTTCTATTTCCTTTCTCTCCTTTGCTAGCTCCCTACCTTCTCTTCCCCCATCATCTTGTCATTTATTTCAGTGTCTTTGGTATAGAAAGGCCTAAATTTTGTGTTGTGTAAATAAATATAATTAAACTGAATGCTAGGAAATTTCATTATATCTACTGCCAAGGACTAGGGGATACATTTCACAAGCCTTAAAACATTCTAATTATTTACTTGGACATTTTCATTGCCATTTGCATTAAAATGATGGCCAACTAAAGGTTTAGAATAAACCTACATTGACACAGTCTTCCCAGAATGTGCATTAAGATAACTGGAATACTCAGGTATTAACACCAATTTCATTATCCTCAACTGACATTTATTGAGAACCCACAGGGAATGTTCAACGGTACAGCCACTGTGGAGGACTGTTTGGCAGTTCCTAAGGAAAGTGCATATAGACTTGCCATGTGACCCAGCAATAACATTACTAGGTATATATCCAGAAGAACTGAGAGCAGAGACACAAAGAGACATCTGCACACCGATGTTCATAAGCGGCATTACTCACGATTACCAAAAGCTGGTAACATCCCAGGCGTCCATCAGCTGATGAATGGATAAACAAATTGTGGTGTATACACATGATGGAATATTATGCAGCGTTAAGAGAAATGAAGTCGTGAAGCATATGACAACATGGATGACACTAGAGGACATAATGTTGAGTAAAGCAAACCAGACAGAAAAGGACAAATACTGTATGATAGCACTATTATGAACTAAATATATTGTGTAAACTCTATAATTAGAATATAGGTCACCAGAAAATAGAAGGAGAATAGAGAATGGAAAGCTGAGAGTTAATCTGTGCAAAACTGATAAAGAGGTTGTTTGTAAATCTATGGAAATGAACAGAAAGGTGAAAGCATAGCATGGTGTTTTTAACTAGCAGAGGTATTATACAGGTATGACAGTGGTTGAAAGGGAAAGTCTAAGGTCACATATATTACTAGAAGGAAAGCTAAAAATTATAACATGGGACTGTATAAGATAGTAAAACCTCATGTAAAACACGAATATGGGTGATATTGCATATATGACTGTTTTTAAAAAATATAAATACAAATATACTAGAGAGAAGGAAAAGGAATAGCTTCAGCAGGGGAAGCATAGAAAGACTGAGAGGTGATCAGTTTTGTTTGTTTTTTTGTTTATTATTATTATTGGAATAATGAAAATGCTCTAAGATGAAGTGATGAATGCACAACTATGTGATTATTCTGAATACCATTGATTGCACTCTTTAGATGGATTTATGCTTTATTGATATGTATCAATAAAAGTGATTTAAAAAAAAGAAGCCACAGGGAACAGAAAACAACTCCTTGAAAAATAAGTATGCTTTTCTTATCCTCAGGAAGTGTGTGTTCAAAAGTGAAATTGAGAAGATATATGAACCAGAAAAATATTCGAATGCCTGATTCTGGTTATTAAAATTTGAAGAAAGAAAACAGCTAATACATACATTTTAATAATCACTTTTACAATATATAGTATACTTGTTAGATAATATCCATAGGGGAAGTTATTGGCAATTTATTAGTTGTGCTTCCTGTGAAGAAAAATAATCTTTTAGTTTATATTCTAATCTATTAAGTGAGTAGAAATTAATATGTTCGAATATACAACTCTAGTTTGGTAAGAAATACTATTTATAAGAAGTATGTATTTTTGTGTTGTTTAAGCAAGATATCTTTATGTAATTTTGATTGAAGTAAAAATATTGGGTTGACGTTAAATGATATATGCTATTCTAGTTAGTTTTCTAACGACATTTTATTATAATTATAGCTAAAGTTCATGTAAATAATAATACTATTTTTGAAAAGTTGACCAAATGGCCTGTCCAAGTGATCTTTGAAGCATTTACGATCTGTTGATTTGTGTAAAAGTCCCCTGCAATCTCAGTGGGTAGTCCAATGACTCAGTGAGTCTCTGATTGCTATGTATCATGTTTTATAGGTGTACTTACATGTTTTAATAAAAGCAATTTATATTACGCAAGTTTGTCTCATTTCAGAGAGGTTATGTATAAAACTATTATTAATGTCAAAGAGAGGATTGTTCCCAATTAAAATTTTACAAGGTTATACCTTAATTTAAAAGAAATATATATTTTTTCCAAATTGGTTGTTAATTTAGGATGTCTAATGTGTAATAGGAATGGGTATGTAAATTTTTAAGTGATATTTATCCCTTGAAATTGACATATTAAATGTATTTTATTTATATGTCCAGGGCAGGAGTTGGGGAATACAAATTTTGGCTGCATTGTAGCTACATTTAAAAAAACATTTTCTTTTCCTGCTAAAGTATAACATACACAGTTAAGTGCACATGTCTTAAATATACAGGGCAATGAATTTTTGCATATGTACACACCACCCATGAAATTACTGGCCAGATCAGGTTACAGAACATTTCTGTACCCAGAAGACTCCCTGTTGCCCCCTCCAAGTCTTTTACCCTTTTGGAAATATAAACACAATTCTTATTGCTTTTAGATTAGTTTTGCCTGTAACAATTTATTGTGAAGCAAAGCCATTATCTGTCCAACTAAAATCTCAAATGTGATTTTTTTTTTAACCACACTCAAATACTATTAGATGAATCATAATCTAGGAATCACATTTTCTTTTTTGCCATCTGTTAAAGATCTTGTTTTGACATTAGCATGTGCCTTTATCACCTCTGGTCTTAATTACT
Organism: Tolypeutes matacus; assembly: GCA_026826555.1. NCBI lineage: Eukaryota > Metazoa > Chordata > Mammalia > Cingulata > Chlamyphoridae > Tolypeutes > Tolypeutes matacus. Next base: position 2,071,340 of record JAKSZT010053768.1, read on the forward strand.
GCAGCACTTTCATAACTGAAACCTCAAAGCGTGATATAGAAATTTCTATGATAAAGATTCCTATCAAAACTGTTTACCCTTTAAATGATTCAATGTACATTTAATTTTCCTTGTTATTTAACGAGTATAAAGCACCTAGTATACAGTAAGAGTTTAGGAAATATTAGCTCCTTTCCTGTAAATGAACAGAAATAAAGAAATAAAGAAAACAAGCAAGAAAGGAAGAATATAACAACTCAATTTCCAAATTCTTGGCGCAAACCACTCTGGAAATAAGTCTTTTCACATTTTATTTTCTTTCCCCAAGCACTGAATAAAATTTCAAGTGCAGCCAATATGCAAGAATGGCATGGTAAATGAAAGGGCAAGGGTGGATTGGAGGGGGAGCCTGCCAGCCATCACCCTCAACATCTGGTGAGAAAGAGCTGCCAAGTACAATACTGTCTTCCTGGCAACGACTCAGCCTTCTAAAGTTCTGACATTCTGAAAAGCTGAAGATCATGAACAAAATTATAACCTAATATTATTTTAAAAAGGAAAGTCTGTCCTAAAAAATTATGACCATCAATTAAGTAATGAAATGAAACCTAAGTTAAATAATTGGTTCTTTTTGTCTCAGTGGTATCAGTTGACTTGATTTGAATAAAATTCTCACTGAATTAATTGGTCAAGGGGGAAACAGTGAGCCATGTTACACTGAGCTTTTTGCAAGGTGAGATGTAAATTAATCGCTCTCAAGTGGACCTCTATTGTCTTTTCCACCCATTCTTAACAGTTAAATAAGTATTTACAATTTAAAGTTTCAAAATGCAAGATGGAGCATCCTCTATCATTTTTATTAATTTTCTTTATAGACATATTTTTTCTCATTTATCTATCTTCCCCAATGAAGCAGCACTAAGGATATAATTTTCTCCATTAGTTTAATTAGTTCATTGATAATAATACCACAATGAATTACTTTCTAATTTATGCTTTTCAATGATGAGTATTCTTGAAAAAGAGAAATAAAGAAGGATGTAAAAGAGGAAGCAAGGAAGTAAAAAAGAAATACTTTCAGCTATATATTACCTACCCTCTAAAATAGTGACCCACGGTATGAAATATTCCAATCAAAAGTGCTGTCTCTCAATCACAAGGCAATTAAGTAAAGGATGTGCATTGGTGGGAAAAAGATTCAAAATTCTGAAACGTCAAATGTTCCTCTAAGACATTATTTTCCTGCTCTGACAAGCACGCAGAAAAGCAGCAATGGAAGAGCAATGCACTGTGAAGACAACTGGTTACAGGGAGACAGCCAGACAATTTCTTCCTCATGTCCTTGGCATCGCTCTGTCACCTAACATCGTTTGCTATACCGTTTGCTTATTTTTCTCAGGCAGAAACATAAAATGCTGCCTGGCTTGCTGTGGTTCATTATGACTCCATAGCTAATAATACAAGAAATCATGATTAAATGTGCTTGAGTCTTGGGCTAAGACCTGGATGTAAAGGGGCGGGGGCAACTCACAGCTAAGCTCAGGCAATGCAAAAGGGCTAGAAAGGGTGTTTGAGGATGTCAATAGAGTAAAACAGCTGTGCTTGCCTCTGTTTGCAATTTCCTCGGCACTCTCTGAGAAACACTCAGAAATGGCACGATATACACATATGCTTGATCAAAGAGATTAGGTGGCTCAATGCAATCACTGGAAAGAGGATGCTATTTGGTGTGAAACAAATTACTAGCCCAAACAAAATTACCTCTTTCATCACTACTCAAAAACTTGGTTTGTCTCATTTGGGCTACTTTGTGAGAAATGATTTCTAATTTTGGCAAAAAGAGAATATGAGAAGGAGGGAGTGTATAAAATGAGCTCCACCCAGAGCTACTAGGTAATGTGCTCTGGGTAGCACATTACTTAGTACCTGTAAATACTACCCACCCAGCACAGACTATATGAAATCCAAACCTAGTCTTCAAAGCAAGCTGATTTGGTAAAAAATTAAACTGAAATGCTCCTTCTTGCCCTGAGGGTAGGCCAAAGGAGAATACCTGCAGTGGAGCCCTGGATTATTGAGATGAATTGAAAACCTCTTGTAGCCTGTTAGAAAAGTACATACTAGAAAATTGAGCTTTTATTTCAGGATTTCTCTTAAACTAATAGTCTCATGCGCACACAGAAGAGTTTATATTTAATGCATTGACCTCTGGATTATACAGGTGGGGGAGAGGGTTGTGAGTATGCATTTATGCATGCAAAAATGCAAGAGCAGATTCAGTATCTGCATGGGTCATGTGTCATTTTATATGGTATGCTTAATGAATATATGGCCAAGTTAAGGGTAGTGGAAAAAGAACAGGTTTTCCAGCCTAGCACTGCCATTTACTATGTGCATGACCCTCTTTGAGTCTCAGTTTCCATACGCAGTAAATGAAGACATTTACATGTACCTTGCAGAGTTGTGGGGAATAAATGAGATCATTTATACAGCAAACACTATCATTTACAGTGTGCAAACAACGTTAGCTTCCTCAATCCACAATTAAAATCACCGAAGTATTCTAAGTATATTTCAAATAAATGTCTGTTCTACTTTAAATAGGATGATGATATCACTGGGCTATCCCAAAGCTTCTCAAAGATCAGGGCCTAATCAAAATGGATCATTTTTACACATGAGGTCATCCCATTTTGTCATTTCTGTATGAACACTTGTAGCTATATTCTCACACACATAGAGTTTAAAGAGCTGGTTTTGAACATGGAGACTCTGATATATGCATCTCAGAAACTTTTAAATATACAATGATACCTACATTTGATATGTCATCAAAATTTGGTTTGTTTGATCCTTTGCTTGAATTTGGTGCACACTACACAAAATATCACAACCTTCACAGTTCAAATATTTAGATTGATTGTTGCCTAACAAAACTGGATGAGGAACAAGTCAGTGATGGCTGCTTCCCAACTTCTTTATACCACGACAACAGAGCTCTAATTGACTCTAATTAGAGAAAGTTTAGGAAATGTCAGGTGGTTTGAGGTCAGAGATTCAGAAGCCTGGAGTTCTTTGTGTAAAAAATCAAATAAATAAAAACCAATAAAATTAAGGAATAATAGAATGAAAAGATGTGGTTGGTGAGACAAAGAAGACAAAGTTCAATTGTGTCAATTGTTACCCAAGCAACACAGGATATAGGGCTTTATTACCAAATTATTAAGAAGGTATTACTGCCTTTGAGGAAATTTTTTTAAAAGATACAAATTAAGTTGTTAAAATCACAAAACGTTATGAAGTATTTCATTTAAAAAATAATTTCTAACATAGTACTCCCATCATTTGATTAAAAAAATCACTCCCAATGGAACATTTTTGAGCTTTCCTTGCTCCGGACCTATACTATAAATGCTAAATGAGTAAAAGCAATTTAAGAGTTACTAAAATAATTTTTTAAAATATTTATTTAGATTCTATATAACCTCTAAGTAGAGGGAAGTAGCAGAAAGCCTGTTTTCTGCCTAGTGTAGTGTTTCTTTATCCTGTTGCACACAGGAATCACCCATGGCCATATGGAAATATTCTGGCCCATGGTATGCAAGTTGAAATAACTGTGCAATTTCTGGGAAACATCCTTCAATAGGAGAATAAGTCCTTCTCTTTCCATTTTCTCCTTTTTTTAAAAAAAGTAAACTTCATTTCAACTTCAAAAAAATTAACAGACAAAAGGCAGCTTAACAAATTATGGTAACATTACATTAAAAAAATTCTGTCCAGGCACATTTATCTCATTTAATCCTAAAAACAAACCTAATTGTTTCTCCAGTGTTCAGAAAGATACATAAATGAGCACAGATTGGTTAAATGACACGACCAAGGTCTCATTGTTAATGATGAAAAAGTGCTTAATCATATTCATATTTCATAAAACTATACCCATATTCTTTTTTTTTACCATTAGCAATGATATAGTATTATAGAATACAGTTAACAGTAATATTGTAATATTTTTATAGCAAAGGCTAAGAAGGTACTATATCATTTTTTCCTTCTTGCTGAATAGAACGTGGGGCATGACAGTTGAAGCTGGTGTCGCTGTCTTGGACTTTGGAAAGAGCCCAGGCATTTGAGAGCAATGAGGCAGGAGGAGACTGGGCCCCAACTCCAAGCTGGGTCATACCAGCCCTGGTCTGCTTATCTATGGGCTTTTACCTGAGAGAATTTAACCTCTATCTTGTTCAAACCACACTACTGTAGATTTTGTTGTTGTTTCTCCCAGCACATACTATTCCTCTTTGATACAAAGGTCTTAACAAAATTTGGTCTCAATCTCTCTTCCCTACCAGTCAAATTTAGCCCCTCAACAGGTTTACTAATTTCCTTCTCTGTATTTTTGCTCTTTTCAACTTCCATCCTAGCAAAATATTACTTGTTCTTTGATCCAATTTTCCCAACCTGAGGTCCTCAAAATCCTCTCACTTTTCTGAATTCCAATGGCATTTATTTTCTATACTACTCCATTATCATAAGATTTTATGATCAATTTGAACAACTGAACCCTGGATAACCCCCCATTCTAGTCCTCTTATTGTATATAACTTTTCATCATTATAGTTTAGGTTTCTAGAGAAAAGATGTACCTTTTATTTCACCATATTCTCCAAATTCTCAATTATAGTATGTATACATTAGTCATGGTCAACAATACTTGTTTACTAAGTGGAAAAAAATATAAAAAACAATTTACTTTCTCTTTTTGGATTTATGTATCATCCCCATCCCTCCTTTATCATCATTATAAATAATTAGGTATTCTGTAATCCTTAAATGCAAGAGGGATTAACATACTGATGGCAATATTTAACATTATATTGTATATATATAGTCAATGATTAGTCAATACAGCCCAATATAGCACTGCATATATATAGTTAATGATTTGGAGCAAATAGTCAAATAGTAAAACTAATTAGTATGATAGTTTTTTTTTTTTTTTTTAAGTAGTGAAGTCTGATATGTTTTTCAAGATTAAATATCCCTACAATGCATAAAATATTATGATGAAAACTTTTAAATTGAGAATCTGTGTAAATGATTATTAGGAATATAAGATATTAAAGTGTAACTTGTTATTAAGTTGATTTCTACCTTTAATTAAGAGTATTTGTTTTCTCTTTTAATGCTTTTTTGGAAAGCATATGAACTCTGATTCTTTAAATCTTATTTCAAACTATTTCTTTCAGTATATACTTAATGAAACCCTACTACGAATAAGACATCATGCTAAGCACCAGGAAGAACAAATACATGAATGAAACAAGGTCCTTGTCTTTATTTCAAATGTAATTCCTACTTACCCAATGCAGATGCAGGCAGGAGGCTGTGGAAGAATCTCTACCCAAAGGTTATCTGTTTTGTTTTAATGAATTCGACAAATTACCCTAGTTAGATGACAGGTGCCAAAAAAGACAAAATGCAGCAGCTGTAAGTATACACACAAACTCACACACACACAGACATGGACACATATAATTTGCTATCAATTTACAAAGATAACTTGTCTCACAATTATAAGGTATAAACATGCAAGCATGTTATTGCTTATTTTATTAACTTTGATTAGTTCTTTCAACAGGAACCAGGCAGCTGAGAAGAAATACGTGGACTTACTTCGATACTGAAGTACCCTCTGTCAACATAGTCCCCTAAGAAGAGGTAGCGAGTGTTGGCAGGAGATCCCCCCACTTCAAAGAGCTTCATCAAGTCAAAAAACTGTCCATGGATGTCCCCACAAACTGAAATAAATAAATAAAATTCATTTTAGAGTCACATTATGTTAAGACTCTGATTTAGAGAATAAAAGTACAGTATTTTAGAGCCTGAGGAGCTGATAGGCATCTTGGCCAAAACACTCTTTTTACAGAAGAGGAAACTGAGACAGGGAAGCTAAGTACCTTGCTCAAGATTCCAAAGTTCATTAGTGGCAGACCTGGTTTTAGCATCCACAGACTAACTGGGGAATAATAAAGATAATAATAACAATCATGACTATCGCTATTGTTCATTTAACAATTCTGCACTAGACATTTAGACAATGTGCTAAGAAATTTATATACATTTTCTAATTTAATTCTAACAATGTCATGAAGTAGGTTTTCATTTTGTGCAAAAGTATTGAGGCAGGAATTTGACATAATCTTTATACAACTGAGATCCAAGTGCATAACCACAACACATTATTGTCTCCTGAAAAAAAACAATACGTTGATATATATCATAAAATCTGTATTTCATTAAATCTAAAATGCTGTCCATTGTAAGACACATTATTATATGTGCCACTAAGAAAGAAAATAAGTCTGCCAATTTAAATTACAAGAGAGCATTGTTTATGAAATGCATTCTAATATCAGGTGTTAAAAAGGAAAAAAAAAACAATTGTGAAACTTAGAAACTATAAAACATAGTACAAAAAAATCGCTGGGAAATATTATTTCTGAACTTTCTCATTTTGCCTGTTAAGCCAAAATTATTGAAAGAGTTGGTCTTACTTTTTGAGAACCACTTATTCAGTACTTATTATTATATTTAATACTTTGAAAGCCCTAAAAAATAAACATTATCGCCATTATACAGATGAAGCAATAGTCTGGATCAGAGAGGTGGCATGGCTTGGCAAGGTCACTGTTAAAAATGTGCAATCCAGGTTTTAAATACAGATATACCTGATCCAAAGCCTTTGTTCTAATATCTCTTATTTTATGTTGGGATGATGAGCATTAAACTGTGGCTATTTCTGGGGTACTAAAAGGCTCAGAGAATGAATGCATCAGTGATTAGAATATCGAGAGGCCAAAGCATGCTATCTTGACACATCAAGTGCTGTAATCATAAGCAAGTTATTGAAATGTTTTAAACATCATTCCTTTAACTGTAGAAGAATGAGTCAATGGAGTTGACTGATGAAACAACTGTAAAATATTCAATGATATAAAAATGTTATGTAAGTCCCCATTTTTACCATCAAGGAACAGCTAATAAGGGACCCACAGCTCTATAAGCCTGAAATAGGAACAGGTGGGCTCCATACTAGAACACCTGCACTTTAGAAGCTTTAGAGCACAGCTTCCTAACAAGGGGTCCATGAGCTTGAATTGAAATTCAAAAAATATTATTCTCGGGGGGGACATGTTGTATGGGTGTGATATATTTATAAATAATATACAGTACAGTGTGGACTTAGAAAGGGGTTTGTAGTTTTCACCTGACTGGCAAAGGGATCTGTGGGACAATAAAGGATAAGAACCCCTGCTTTAGTGCCTACCAAAATGGCCATAAATAACAAGAAGATATAATTGTTAATATATATATTCCTTTCCTGGGTTCCAAACACATAGTTTCTTCCCTCTAGTGAGTAAGAGAAACAACATGGAAATATCAGAAACATGTTCTTCCTTTTTTGAAAAACATCACATTAAAACATGTTTATAAACAGTAATGTTTTTATTCTTAAAGCTGAGCATTTTGCAAATGGGTCCTTATCTGAACTTCAGTCAGAATATTGGTTTGTGAAAGACTTATGAGGTGCTTTCTTGTAAAAAAAAACAGTTGATATTTTAACCAAAGGGAAAGAAATAAAGAGCTATGAGCATTGCGGTTCAAACATTTTTCCGGGCAGAGATGCCAGTGCCAGCTCTGTAAGAGACTTTCGTAACCACATTTCATGCTGCTGGAAGTGACGTAATAATAAAATAATTCTTAAAACTTAGATGAATTTAAAATAATAAAAAAGTTATCTAATCCAAAAACATCTTGTATTAGCAAATTTTTAAAAAAGAGGGATAAAGCTTATCAGCTAGCAGGTAATAAGACAATTCATGTTCCATTGATTTACCCTTTGAAATTATAGTTGGTATAGATTACTTATCACAAGCACCAGTTTCTCTCATGTTGTAATAATTTTTACATCTGTGCTGTGTATATTTCAAACTGAGGATTATAGAACAAAGAAGGTTCAGCTGGCCACCATGCCTTTGTATGCCCTCATCAAGTTAGAATTTGAAGCATGGAACTGCAAGGAAAGAAAGCAGGAAGCAAGGTTTTTTGTTGCAACTGATTTTATGCAGTCCTGTCAAATGTAAATGTCCATGGCCCTGACAACACTTTCTATAGTGTCTGACTCTGTCTATCATGGTTCCCTATCAGAGGGATGAGAGTCACTCATGGAATAAGACTCAGGGAAAACATGAAGCCAAGCAATGGAGTAGGATGTCTGCTTCAAACGTTACTTGGAAATTTTATATAGTGACAAGTTTACTAATCAACTCAAAGTGGTTGTATCAAAGCTATCAGAGGCAGAGTAGCAGCTAAAGGCCTGGACTCCGGCACCAAATGGCTCAATTTCCCATCCTTTCTGTACTCCTGACTACCTGAGTGACCTTGGACAAGTTACTTAACTTCTCTGAGCCTCAATGTATTCATCTACAAATTGAGGTAATATTGGTTCCTTATCTTACAGAGGTACTGTGAGAATTAAATGCATTAACATTGTAACTGCCTTAGAAGAGTTTCTGGAATATAAGAACTTGATAAATGTTATGTCAAAGTAAAATTTCAAAATGGCTGCATCTAAAATGTCAAGGTTCCAGAGAGAATGGGATTGTGGTGCTTGGGGTGGAGGAAAGGAATAGAAAGCGTGTATGGCATTCTGGAGTAGCTTCTTCACCTTTTCCTCTTTCTCCTATCTTCTCTTCCCTTTTTCACCTCTCTGTTTTAATTCCTAGCCATGGCTAACAAATCAAGGGTAATTATATTTTTACTTTTCCATGTCAATGACATAAATAACAAGAGATTAATTGTGTACTATACAGTTGTGGACTAGTTATTTCAGTAACTGACATACAGCTGTAGCATAATCTGGCAGCCAGATTACAAAATTTTATAAATAGTCTATAGACACTACAAACATTAAGAATGTCTTCTTTTGTTAGAGTACAGAAGTACATTATCATGAATGCACTTTGGTAAAAACTGAAAATTAAGCTCTTCTTTCTGGCCTATAATAACTCTGCGATAAGAGATAATCTCAATGATTCACAAGATCACTGCAATTATTGAATCTTGGCTTGATGATATAAAATAGCAGAGAGCAATTGTGTAAACACAGCATGGAAAACAAAATACCCTGAGATTCAGTTACTCTTATGATCATCACATTTTCACTGACTTTACCTAAGAATAGCCAACACAATTCAAATCACGCTTTTAGGGCAATGACCACTTATGATAATGTTCTGCAAAGGAAAATACTAACTTGCACAAATAATTATTTTTTAAAAAATCAAAGCCAAACCAAAGAAAACTGTAACTCAAATAAAGCATGGCTGCAAAATGGAGGTATTTTATAAGAATAATTGAGGCTTTCCAAGATCACTTTGTTCTCTGCTAAATGTCACAGGATCAAGGAGGTCTTTCTTGACCAGACTACATAAAGCAGCTACACCACTCTGCAATTATTCTTTATTCATTACCTTGTTTTACTTTCTTCCTAGTATTTACTACCATCAAGAACTATCGATTTGATGAATTTGCCTACTTGTTTCTTTCCTGATTCTTTGCACTGGAATATAACCTCTGTGAGCCTGGGTAACTTACCACTCTTGTTCACTGTATCCCCAGTGCCACCCAGTAGGTACACAAGACACACATGCTGACTTAGGATTCTTCCACTGAGCCAATGCAATGCTTATTTTGAAAATCCCATTTATTAAGAAGTCTTGGGGGGTGCGGATGTGGCTCAAATGGTTGGGCATCTGTCTCCCACACGGAGGGACCTGGGTTTGATCCCCAGGACCTCCCGGTAAAATAATGAAGAAAAATATAGAAGGTGTGCGGGCCACCAGGCCCTGCCAGCAGGTGAGCCCCCAGGCACCATGCACGGGCGAGCCGACAGGCCCCGTGAGTGGGCGCGACACATGCAGCAAGATGACACAGCAGGAGAGTGCTGTAGCAGGAGAGTGACACAGAGGAGAGCCATGAGAAGACGTGCTGAAAAACCAGGAACTGAGGTGACGCAGGTGACAAAACACTTCTCTTCCGAATCGGAGGTTCCCAGGATTAAATCCTGGTGAAGACAGGAGGAGAAGGATGAGAAGAAAGGGCAGGAAACCGACACAGAGAATTGCCCAGCAAATGGACACAAAAACAGCAGAAATGGAGGGGAGGGGGATAAAAATGGATAAAAAGTAAAATAAATAAATATTAAAAAAAAAAAAAAAGAAGTCTTGGATGATCTCGAATGCATATGGAAGAAATGCACAACTGAAAGGTGATCTCTTTCAAGGCTAATTCCAGGTTAGTGTGAGATAAGGTTTCCATTACTATATGAAGGGATCATATTGAAGTGATTGCTTAATGGAGTCTGGGAAAGGGTGATATTTCTTAGGGCATTTGATTGCAGCTATGGCTCAGACTTTGAGTATTTAAGCTTTTAGGTAAGGGATTTATCCCAAAGTCCTGATATCTGGGAACATTCAGTATATTGATTTCAAACTTCAGGAAGAAAGTGACCAACCACACTGAGGGATCTGATAAGAAGGGCTAAGGACACAGTATTAAGTGGAAAGTGTAACCACATAGCCTACCCTCTATGTGATGCTGTGGCTCCCACTGTCCATCCTTCTGGGTACCAAAGACACTGGTGTCCAAAGAGGAGTACAGTGCTACAAATGCTGGCTGGCTGAGGCAAGCCATCTGCTTGGTTGCTAACAGTCTCTTTGCCCCATGAGGCAAAGCCCTTTCATATTCCACTCCACCTGGTTTTGACAGCACTTCTCCAACAACTAGGCTTTAACAGGTTCTATTATACTTCTAGGCAAACTCATTCTTCAGCAACACACCCCTGCCACCTGTATTCCCTAACTGCCCATTATTTGCTTCTCATTCTCAAAAGAACATCTCTGGTAGGCAGGGTACCCAACAATACCCTGTTAGGGGCCACCATTGATAGATTCATGATGTTGAAAATGAACCAAAAATGGAGAAACACAATACAGGTAATAAAAACACTCTTACTACTTTATGAAAATATCCAACCATCTGGAAAATACAGAATACTTATGTTTCATTTCAATATCTTTGACGTGTTAATTTCATTAAATGCCGTAGCACTCTAAATTTCTGACAAAATATGCACTGTTCTGTTAATCTATTGAAGATATAATATGATTACATTTTAAGACTGAATGAAGATTTATTTTTTCAGCCTCATGGCCTTAGGTATGACAAATGTGTTGGTTTGAACTTTATGAACCTGAGGAAAACATGTTCTTAAATCTAACCCATCCCTATGAGTGTAAACCCTTTGTAAGTGATCTTTTGAGGAGGCTACTTCAGAAAAGGTGGGTCTCATCTCCTTCAGGATGGTCTTAATCTTATTACTGGAGTCCTTTATAAACAGGATGAATTGAGAGAGAGAAAACAGGATGAACTGAGAGAGAAAAAGAGCCATGGAAGTTGAAATCAACAAAACCAGGAAGAGACCAGCAGATGTTGCCATGTGCCTTGCCATGTGACAGGAGCCAAGGATCGCCAGCAGCTGGTGTCCAGGAAGAAAGCATAGCCTTGATGATGACTTGATTTGGACATTTTCTTGTCCTCAAACTTGAAGCTATTAAATTCCCTTTGTTTAAGCCCACCCATTTAATGGTGCCTGCTTTAAGTAGCCTAGAATCTAAAACAATAGGCAAAAATATAAACTTCTAGAACAAGGATTTTGATCCATTCTTGACTGAATCTCAACAGGTTTCATTACTTTCTTCCATTCTTTAATTAGAAAAATGTTACATGGACTTTTAACATTTAACATGTTTTATAAAAAATGTTACTTCTTATAAAAAGTAAGTAACCCCTAACTCCTCATGTCTTTCCACACATCCCCAATCTCGTTTCCTTTCAGATAGAAATCACTTTTAACAATTAATATTACAGATCTCTGTCTATGCTTTTACAAAAATGTTAATATGTACAACTTATAGAAAACTATGTTAATATACATACTTTTAGAGACAGCAATGTAGGTCTGTATTTTATGAATATGTTTTGTATGTAATTATGACTAAGAAGAGCAATAGTCCATTGTATCTAGCACACAATTCTGCGAGGGCTGTTCGCTGTTGGAGGGCAAAAGTTGATACTAATAGGTAAGGGCTGTTAAGTGGGTGACTCTTCACTATATTTGCCATTTGAAGCTATAACACAAAGAGAGCCAAGTATTCTAGAAATGCAGATATGTCTACTATTTAATTTTACAATTCTGCAATTATAAAGTTGTTATCCACATAGGTCTGTCTTTTTATCCATATGTTCACAGAGAATCATACTACCCCCTTCTTAGCATGATGGGAAGAGTGTGGATAAATTCTTATAAAAATGCATCCATCTAAGAATTCTTTCTCATAGTAGGATTTTAAACACTGTGGATTTTAGTATTAAAAGAGATAGGTATAAAAGGGTGTCAAGTTCATTCATCCTTTAGACTTCCTGGGAATTCAGCCATTTTAAGTCAATGATAGATATCTGTTGTTCAGAAGAAAAACTACTCTCTGGATTCAGGTATTTTAGGGCTCTTTCAGTGCCCTACTCTACATCAGAAAGTTCTGGTTTTGCTCAAAGTGGTAAATCACCTTCTCCCTGGGACAAATTATGCACAACCATAGCCAGTTTGTTTTTCTGGACCATAGCTACTCTCATTCATTAGCAGCTACCTGACATGCCACATGTGATGGTTATTTTCCCTGTGAGAAGAAGACCTCCATTTCTTTTGTGCTGGAGAAGTGAGAACTACCAGATATACTGAGCAGCTGAATCTACTGGGTAAGGCATCAATGTTGCCATTGATCTTTTCTTGGTTCTTTTCCTCAGTGGGTTGACTAAGTGGTTCTGAATGTAGCTACTCTAATATCCTGAGTATAGCCAAATAGTGCAAGAGTTACCAATATTCTAGGATGCTTACACACTATTACTTTTCTCTTTTACTATCAGGAAATACATATATTCTGTTTAAGTAGTCAACCACTGTGACAGTTTGAGATAATTTTTGTGAATCCCAAAAAGAGAAAGATTATATTTGTAAACTAATCTATTCTTCTGGGTGTGATACTGTTTGATTATATTGGATTCAGTTGAGGGGCCCTTGATTAAATTATCTGTTAAGATTAGGACTTTGATTCGGTCACAGAGTAAGGTGTGACTCAGGTTAGTCTCCACCTCCTTGATAAGCTGATATAAATGCACACTCACTCAAGAAGACAACAGACAGCTCTGTCATTTTTGATTCTGGGACCCTGAGGAGAGATGAGCCATTCGCCTGATAGTTTGCACCTGACCTTGGGAAGAGATCAGGACAGCTGAAAGGGCCCAGAAAGAAACAAGCCCTATGCCAGGTGAGAGAGGAAGCCCTGAGAGACATGCCCTATGCCACCCTGCAGCTGAGAGAGAAAGAGAGGAAGCTCAGAGGGGAAGGCAGAGATGAGCAACCATCTTGCTTCAACACATGGCAACTGACTTTGGTGAGAAAGTAACCTTGAGTTGGACTCTTTAAGGCCTTGTAATTGTAAGTTTTACCCCATAAAAGGCTTCATACCCTTTATAAAGCCAACAGATTTCTGTTACTTTGCTTTGGCAGACTAATACAACCACTAAGTAAGACTTAAGCAATCTATGAATTTTGTGTAATTGTCTTTTAATATTGCTTCCCTCCCTAAATGACTCCTAGCCTACTTACTTTATTGGAAATTATTTTCACACATGATTTGTGCCATCAACTTTTGATCTAAGTTGAAGTCTGCTGAAGTAAGGTACAGAATTTTGACATGGTAAACAGAAAAATAATGTAGAGAAAGGATGTGTCTCTATTTCTAGAGTGAGGAAAATAGTTTTCTTTTTAACTAATATCCTTCCCAGAAAGCTAGTTTATAGATTTGAAATCCCAGGCTTGAGGGTTCAAGTTTATATAAATAAAAACATAAACTTAAACATAAATGTGTGTAACAACACACCATGATAGGAGGAATTACTTGAAGATTAGTGCTCAGTATAGTAATTAAACAGGAGCCATTCAACAGGAGTTCAGGACTTGACTGAATGTAGATTACAGGAAAGTAGTGATAGAGACAACAGTACACAGCTGGGACAGTAACAAGGGCCTCTTTGTAGTTGGCTGAGCAAGCTCTTGTGATATACAAATTGGACAATGAGCCAGTCACATGACAAGTCTAAGAGTCCTTAAAACCAATGCACTTCTAAGTAGAGAAGATAATGGCCAGTGTAATGAGGACACACAGGCCCTCAAGAACAGAATCTCAGAAAGAAGAGGGTAAGTTGTAAAGAGAACCACGACCAAGGTTCAAGCCTTTGCCTCTCATTACGAGAAATGCTTTGAAGGGGAGAGGTATTTAAACAAGAACCACACATATTCTATATGTGTAGTTAGATATGCAGCCTAATTTAACTCAGTAAATCTGTAAATAAGTATAACCATACAGTAGTTTTTCAAAGAATTCCAATGTTTCTAAGTTCACAGTAGCAGCTAAATTATTGCAACACAAAATGTAAATCAAACTAGATAGTACTGAACATACTAGGATGAGATCCCAGTATATTGCTATGCAATAAACAGCTTGAAAAGGCCCCTCATACAACTGCCATCCAGGGTAGATAATACATTAACCAACATAATATAAAATGTATACTTTCACATAAACTATATAAAATAGCTTTGCATTAATGCACAGGCACACATATTTGTTCATGTTTACTTGCCTATGTAAAGGTAAAGCCAACATGGTACATCACTGGCTCAATTTCTTCCTATTGCCACTGGAAAATTTTTTCATATTGTATCATTCAAAATTTTAAAAAGAAAAAAAAAAAAAGCTTATACAAATGAGGATGTTCAGGGACAGAGGAGTAAAGTATTAAGCCATAAATTACAGGTGAAAATTAGATTTTTAATGGACCAATATTTCAAAATTGCTTTCAAGATTGTATTAATACTATGATTTAGCAGTCAAGTGCTTTTAATTCTTGAGTTCTTTTTCTATAAAGACCTTTTAGTTGCTTCAAAATACTGTTTTTTTCATCTTGGAAGACCTGCATGGAGTAGAACAACTTCTATAAGTTTTTCCAGTTCATACTAAACTAACAAAATACAATTTTTCCTTTTGAAAAGACAATACTGAATCACTGAGCAATATTCACCAATAGAATTCCAATCTACTTTCAGGTTCATTTATTTCAACCTAGTATTTCTTCCATAACAGTCACTTTTTCCCAAAACAATAAAATCTCCAAGGAACCAACATTCTGTCTAATTCTCAGCATGAGAGGATTAAACTATTGAATTTATTAGTTTGTTTTTTTAATGATTTACTAGAAGGTTTTCTTTCTCAAAATCTGCAATTTTACAGAGAGAGATCTTGCATTTGGATGTTTTGTTAGAGGCCAAATACAGTGGGTATTACAAGAACGTATCTGTTTCTTCCTGTTGAAAACCTAGACTTAAGTAGCCTTTAGTGGGTGGTAAATTAAAGTACAAACCAGCCAGTCTGAATATTTGTAGTTCATTAGCAGAATGTATAAACTTCTGAAAACCAGCAATTACTAAGATAAAGGTGACACTGGAATTTTATTATTGTATTTGCTTACATTTATAAACATGCACTAACTGCAAAATATACTAACGAAGAAAAATAATAATAGGGGTCTAATTCATTGAAGAGATACATTTCAAAACAATATTCTCACCACAGCGAATATTTTTCAAATATTAAACATTTATTAGATTCTTTATAAAACATAAATTATGAATTCTTAACCAAGGCACTTTGGCTTATTAATATAAACAATAACAAAAAGTCTCCAAATCAAATAAAAAATTTGCTAAATACTGAAATTTCAAGGGCTTTGAGAAAAGTGCTATGAAATTAAATATAAAATAATGAACCAATGTAGATAAACAATAATAATTTCAAACATCATTTTCCTTACATTTATGTTATTTTACAAAGATAAATATACCTCATTAATCCCCTAAAACTTAGTTTATAACTGTAATTAAATGAGAAGAAACTAGAATACTTTGAGTTTAATTATTTTATAGAAGGACTAAACATACAGAATACTATGGTTAAGCTCACAATACATTCCAATAAACAGAAAAGCAAAATTACTAAAACTTGGAATTTTTTTTATCAGAAAGATTAATTTTCTCACCATCAAGATTGCTTTTGGCAGCACCCCCCGCCCCCCTCCCCATGGTTGAATGCCTTAAAAGACTTTATTTACATAAAGCACTTAATTTACTGAACAAGAATATATTTATTCCATCTGTTATCACAATTTTTCCATTTCAATATCAATCCTGATTACAACAAAGGGGCATAATTTTTAACTATTCATAAAAACATTATGGAATTACATAAGACATGGTCATGGCTGTAATGCTAATGAATACTAACTATTTAAATTTGGTCTTCACTCTATTCATGTGTCCAAGTTTGATCAATTCTAGAAACTATCAGTTGATCTATGGATTTATTTACATTATCTGCTTTACTAATCCCTTGGTTGACATCACCAGTTTATCAAGAATATTTGATGAATACTATGACTTGATATAATTTCAGCCAAAAGTAATTAATGTCATAGCTTAAGCAGCTTATACATCCTTATTAATAAATGCATGATTGTTCTCTTCACTTTTTGGAATACTGACCCCAGGTTTCAGATCCCCATGGACTCCTTTCCAGGATCCTGAAAGATGGACTCTCAACCCAATAACCAGATCTGAGGGTATTTGACTACGCATTCTCATTTTGGAACTTCTAAGCCTATATTTGTGTATGTGTGTGTGTGTGTTTTCTTTTAATGTTTGTTAGCTGTGACCACAGTATTATTTCAGCTCTGACCTTTTGCTTTTCTCTGGACATTTTATTTCATTTTGTGGAAAGGTAGTATATTGTACTAGTTAAGAACACAAACTATGAATTTAGACTACTTGGCTCTGAAGCCAAATTCCACCACTTCACAAGCTGTAGGACCTTGGAAAAGTTAGCTTACTTCTCTGTACCTATTTCCTCATTTGTAAAAATCAGCATCAAAATAGCATCTCCTTCAAAGGTGCTTTTTAAGTTCAGTACTTAGAACACACTGGCATTTAATAGTAAACCTTCATTATAACATTTATGAACTTTCTACCATTTAGCATTTGGGGAAGGGGAGTTGAAGTCATAATTGCTCTTTGTTAGTTTTTTGGTCTGTATGTGCATTCTTCCAGATTGAACTTAGTTAATAAGCTGTAGCTTCATTCTTAACTATTTTCTTGTTCATTCTCTTTTTTTTTTCTTTTAATTTTAAAGATCTTTTATTTTCTTCAAAGCAAAAAATATTTACAATAATCTAATTCAGTGGTATATTTAAAAATTTAGAATTATGATTATTTGTTGGAAGGTATTGTACTCTGCCCAGCAAGAAGACAAAGATCACTTAAATTTATTTGTATTGCACTCATAAAGCTTCTGAATAATTATTTCAATATATTATGGAAATAAAATGACAAATATATATTTAAGTTGAATTTCTTATAAGTTTCTCATATATGAGGAACATAATCTATAAAAACCCCTTGATGCAGGCACAGTAATCTCTCGTGGATGAAAAAATAGTTTGTCATATTGATTAAAATTTTTCAAAACTTATGTACTTTTGCATATTATAGTACTCAGTCTCTTGATCTCTAAATTAGGAATGCTATTGTCACTAATTCAATGCAGCACTGACATTTCTGTTACTTCTAAGATTGTTATTAACAGCATGCTGATGTGATAGTTATCTGATGAAATATAATACATCGCAAACTATTAAACTGCCTGCATTTATTTTATTTCATAACATTTACAGTAAAATAATATTTTGTTCTATCATATGAGTTTGCACTTATATTATACATATATATTTGTAACTGTGGACATGAATTGTTCATCTACTATTGTGCCATTATTAATATATTTTAAAATAATACCAGCAAAATGAAACAAAATTAAATTTATTTCATATAATTTTCCTCAAGACAGTTTTACCCCTAGTATGCACAATCTATTTGGAGACCCATGTTCTAATGAAAATAGATGTATTTTCTTTTACAATTAAAAAAAAACATTTTAAAATATTCATTCAAGTAATAAGGCCTAACAATTTTATACACATAACAATATAGCTTAACAACATAAGAAGAAAAAATTAAGAGATGAAAAAGGAAATCGGAAAATAGTATCATATTTAACAATTCAAAATGTGTTTCACAACACCTGATAGAACAAGCTGATACAATATAAGGATAGGTGTCACATTAGAATCATGTAATTTACCAACTTGACCTAACAGATATTTGTAGAACCCTATAGAACATAACTTCATAATTTTTGAATGCACATTGGACATTTACCAATGTGGCCATACCCTGGGCTATAAGGAAAATCTCCACAAAGTACAGAAGATTGAATCCACACAGAATGTTAAATTTGGTCTCGGGAATCAATAGAGAGGAGAATCAAAATATTTTATTACAATTGTTCTTTTTCTATTTCTCCTTACAGTTTCATTAGTTTTTAAAGGATATTTATACTATCTTCATTAACTGCTAATCACTATGAAATCATTTTCTTTGTCCTTAGTTATAGCTTTTACTACAAAGTCTAATTTATGATAGTGTGAACATGTATATTTTTATGTGCATTCTTTAATGCATCATAATATACAGTCATGGTTTTTAATCCTGATGTGATAGAATCTCTGCGTTTTAATTGTAGTGTTCGATGATATAATTTATTGTGATTACATATTTAGCTTTAATTGCATCATATTGCTATTTTATTAGTCCCATGTTCCTTGTTTACTCTTTCCACTTTTATATGGATCAGTTAAGTATATTTGATCCTGTTTGCTGTTTTTTAGGCATAATTCTTTGTCATCTAATGTTTATTTTTGCTTTCAGGTTTATGGTATATAACTACTCACAGTCTAAATTCATTTGATATTTTACAATTTCACTCATACAATAAGAACCTTCCAATAGTATATTTCGTTTTCTTCAGTTCTTACTTCTGGGCTGTTTTTCAGGCATTTAACTAATACATATGTTACAAACCTCAAAACATATTAATATTAGCAATTATTTTCTCCAGAATTTTAACTAATAAGAAAAAGTCTTATATAATTAATCACATGTTTACCATTTCTGTTTCTTCCAACCTTTACTAAAATCAATATTTTCAACTGACATAATTATCCTTCTTAAAAGAGTTCAGTTAACATTTCTTGTAATATGGCTTTTGTGGTTATGAATTCTTCAGGAAAGAAGGTGTGATAGTTATGCCTTATCATGATCCTCAATGGACCTCACTTATTGCTATTCACAACCTTATGTTTAGTGGGAAAATGAATATGACTGGGTGGAAAGTGAAGAATATGTATTGGGCTATTACAGGCAATAAATTTATTCTGGTTCCTCTATTGGGTGTTCTGTTTTACATATTTTCTCAGTGACTCTCTCACTTGCCAGTTCTGAGTGTAGCCGGCTATGAGGTTTTGAAACAGCCTTGTCAATTGTCACATTTCCAACTGTGGAAATGTCTTAGGGCCTGACAACAATGATATGAGTCATTTTGAAAATAGCTTTCTTACTTCCATCCCATTCAAAGCTTCACATGAGATTGTATCCTTGGCTGAAAGGTACACTACACCTGGTAGAATCTGATTTCTGCATTATAAAAATCTTCCCCAGAAAATTTTGGGTCCATGGGAGCATGATACCAACTGCTCTAACGTGTCTGCAACTGATATGAATTTTGTGATTGTCTGCAGCATGTGCTTTTCTATTCCTTGAATACTTTCTCCTCAAATTAGTACACATTTGGGATGGTGAAACTTCTTCCAGACACTTTTCCTCCTTCACAAAGACCACAATTTTCTGGATTCCACTGAGCCAAGTCCGCTACCGTTGGGCCAGGAACGTGGGCCCCGAGGCCCGTGACTCACTCGTTCCACTGCCCACCCCCACGGTGGGGCAGATTCTCCATCCATCACTGCACTCCTGGATCTGACGCAGCCTCACAGCTGGAACAGGCGCACCAGGGCAGCGTGGCGACGGCTCCAAAACACCCCGTGGACTGGTGTTCATTCTCTTTGATCCAGCTTTCACTATCTTTGAAATGCATGGACTCTTCCAATTTGCTTTTCCCAGGTCCTTCTTTCCATATTCACACTCTCTTCTTGTTTTTCTCATTTCTTTAGGCAATGACCATCTTGCTCTATAAATTACCATGTGTGACTGGAGACAAGATATTTAATATTTGTAGACATCAGGTGCTTCATCTATAAGGGGCCCCATACAGAACTTATTTTACAGGATTTTTAAAAAATTAAATGAATAATATAAGGGGGAAAGAACCTTAGCATGCTGTGGCACATGGTATCTACTCATACAAATGTGCAATGCTAGATGTGCTAGATGTGGCAGCAATTCCAGATACTGTCTACCTAAGAAGCATTTTGAATGTTCTGCAAGGTCTACAGCTAGATGAACTAAGTACTTGTAATCAGTGTAGTCATAAGGAAAACATACAAAAAAGTGGTGCTACCATTTTTTCCTACTTTTTATCCAATTGTATGCTATCATATGTTGAAAGCTATTTAGGCTAAAATCACACAGATCGGGTCTCAGGCTCCAAAATTTCCATTTCTAAGAGTGGAAATATATCCAAATGGATTTTGGATTACCAATCTTTCAGTAGTGGCAAAGCCATGATGAATTTCCAGCTATTCTCATTTTCTTTTGTAGCAAAGCTCATTTACAAGACCACTCTGTTCCAAGGCTGTGTAATGGTAGTAATGTTTTAAAAGCTGAAAGTGACATAGTAAATAGAAGAAATTTAAGATATTTCACTAAACGGATTTTTGAAAAACAATCTTCTTAGGTTTCTGGAAAACTCAGTTAAGAAAAATCTAAGTAGAGAAAAAACTGAGTCATCTCTTTTTCTTGTCCCAATACTCCTCATATTTTGACAATTTAAAGGATTATTTTGTTCTTAATATTTTAAAAACCCGAAATTTTAGAATGGCATCTAATTCTGAGGTCGACACATTCATTATCAATTTGGCAACTACAGGCAGTGGAGATATTAGAAAAAGGAGTTTTTACCTATCATTCACAGCTCTATTTATGACTATTAGTAAGTGGACAAAGCTAGTTAAGTATTATTCCTGAAACACAATACTTTAATTCATTAATAGAAGAAATGATTAAATTGAGGATATGCTACCATTTTCTCAGTAAAAATATAAGCTTACTTAAAATATGTGGCATATTTAGAAGTGAAAGTTTTAATTCTTAATTGACAAATTATTAAAAAAATACATAAAAACTCAAATTATGTTAGAACATATTCATTTGAAAATTATTTAAGAAAAAGTATTACCTGACAATTCTGTCAAAGGCAATAAACCCATTTCTTAATTCTGGCTAGTTTTCCTTCTATCAATGTCTCTACATAGAGATTCCAGCAATATTTATTCAATTAAATATCTGGGGAAAAAATGAGCAAGTCATTGAACTGAATTATCTACTAAATGTGCTATATTAAAAGATGAATAACCACCACCAGATGCTGATGGCTTTTATTTATGCTAGGTTATATTGGGGCAATAAAGAAATTAAAGTCATGGAACTTGATCTCAACAACGTTGAATTTCCTCCCGTTTATCCCCATCACTGATACCCCACACCAATGATCCTCCCTTGCCATAGTTGTAACCCTTCTGTGATCCAAAGCTTCTTCAAAAATGAATCAATAAAATAGCCAAATACAATTAATAAGAAATTGAAATAATAATGATAGTTTTAAACATAAATAAAATACAGGAAAAAATTAAAAAATAAAAATTAAAAAATTGGGATATTAAAAAATAATGAAAAATATTTTAAACAATCTCACACCTTTCAAAGTTTCAAAAAATGTCCTTACTAAAAACGAATGTGATGTATTTGTAGTTTGACAATTATTGTTAGAAAAACTTTATGTTACTATCTTTGTTAAGAAATTTGACTAATGTCCAACAGGCAATGAAATGATTTTCCTATGTAAGAGGTTAATGAGAGAACTAGGCCTTAAACCCATGTTTCTTGACCATAAGCTTGTGCTCAGAATTTTCAAAATGGAGAAGGAAATACTCTGTGGTCAGGAAGTCAGTACTTTTCAATAACATTATATATCAGTACCGATATGTATGTATATGTCTTCTCAAATGTATTGTAACGTTGCTTTCTATATTAGTAGTATTCTAAAATAAGTTTAAGTAGCAGAATCTACCTCCTACCCCCTACCTCACCCCTTTACGTAAGAAAGAAATCTTACAAGGAATTCCAACGTATCCTTTATCACTGTAAGATCTGTTGTCCTGTGTGTACAGTGACCTTTTCTTCCATTTATTCCCCCAATGTCTTATTTTATATCATTTTGCCTTGAAAGAAGGTCACAGTAAAGTCACATCCAGAATACAGGGGACTCCCATTTACCCAACATCCTCCCCCGTTTCCCCCTTCCCATATTAATAACCTTTTTATATGTGGATGATACATTTGTTACAACTAATGTATAAATATTGAAACATAGCTACTAACCATGGTCAATGGTTTACATTATGGTTTACATTTTGGACCATACACTTTTAAAAATTTTTGATGAAATTTAACATGGCCCAGGGAAACGGATGTGGCTCAAGAGGTTCGGCGTCCGTCTACCATATGGAGAGACCGGGGTTCGATCCCCGGTACCTCCCGGTAAAAAAAAAAAAAAAAAGAGTGTTGTTTGGGGGCGGATGTGGCTCAAATGGTTGGGCGTCCGTCTGCCATATGGAGGGACCTGGGTTTGATCCCTGGGACCTCCCAGTAAAATAAAATAAATAAATATATATATATAAATTTAACTTGGCCCGTATCCATCATTGCAAGATCGTGTAGAACATTTCCATTGTTCAGGGCTATTATTCATCCAATTGAAGACTCGACTTGTGGAGTTTATTATATGTCACAATGATAGTAATTGTTAGTTTTGTTTATATCCATGAATACAAACAGGAGTCGATTTCCTAAATCGAATTAAATCATAGGGCCCATAAGATATTTGTATATTTTGTACATTTACATATGTGTTCATCTCCAATTTGAGCATGAATTATGCCTTATGCTTGTTGTTTCTTCAGTATATAGCAAACATGTAATTAAACTATGCATGTTTGCCTAACTTGTTATAAATAGCACATAAACTAAGTGATATGGCAAATTAACGCAGGTGTTTGGAAAATATAAAATAGTTGCTGATAACTCATCATAACTTGTAATTCATTAGCAATCTTAATTTCAAATTTAGTTTAATTTTTGTCAATTAAAAATGATGAATGTTTGTTATATATTTGAATTGCTAAAAAGACCAGTCAGGATTGTCAATTAACCCTTTCCTTTCTCTTCAGAAAATACAGAAAATTTAAAAACGTGTTGATAATATGTGTTTGGTGAGTTATTGAACTGCTCTTTTCTAAGTAAAAACTTGTCTTATAAAATCACAATTTTGAGCTACATTTCCTTATAGACATCCTTAAATTCCAGAATTCTTTCCATTTTCTACATTCATTGTTTAAAATATTTTAAGGAAAAATTTTTAAATGTGCTTAATATAGGTAAGGCTGTCTTTTTAAAATATTAATCTCTGTGATATTTTTCATGTCACTAACCTGAAATATATTTAAAAAATGGATATGTAATTTCTCTGATGATATATGTGATATTTTACATAAAGATTCCTAATGTCAGAGTGGGCAAATCATCTATAATTCTAAATAATAGCTAATGACATAAATGAGGTGTAATGAGGAATTAAATTATAGTCACTCAAAAATATATATATAGTCACTCTTCTTTCAAATGGATGGAAAGATAGGCTTATATAAATATGAAATAATTAAAGAATAGTAAGCCATTTAAAAATAAAGTAATACAAATATGATTAGTTCCCTTAAGAAATAAAAAACACATGAATATTTGAATATATATGAATAAAAAACATAAGGCTTACACATATGCAGAGGTACCAAATGGGGTTCCAAGTGGTTAATTGATACTGATATGACCTGTCATGAATAAGGAGACACTGACCTCGTACCATGGATGTCTCTGTTGCCCTTGGACATGTAAAAAAAGTTTTAGAGGGATCTAGTCTAGAGGTTCCCTAGCATTTCAAATGTCACAGAACTAGGAAAAGGGATGAATTCCGACCCTAATCTCCATGTCTTAGATGTTTTCTGCAAAAAGGTATAGAGCCAGGACTTGAAATATTTGCCATGGTAGGCAAGGAGAGTTTGACCCTTTCCTTCTGTTACATAAATAAGTAATTTTCCTTTCAGCAGTGCTAAGTCATTCTCACTGCTATAGACCTCTCTCTTAACAGTAAAGCCAAGCAAAGACCACTGTGGCTTAAATTGCACAGTGCTTTCAAATGTGTCCTGAGGTTCAAGGGTGGCATTTTTACAGTAACCTCAGCTTTTCTTTGTTTTATACGTTGGAATTCCTTGTAAGATTTCTTTCTTACGTGAAGGGGTGAGGTAGGGGGTAGGAGGTAGATTCTACTACTTAAACTTTATTTTAGAATACTACTAATATAGAAAGCAAGTCTTATAAGAGGACAGAAATTATGGAAATGAAGGTTGGATGGCATTATCAGAGAAGACTTAACCAAATGGAAGTGGCCTACAGTGTTGATGAAATTTGAAATAAACTGATAGTAAGAGGAAGGGACTTCTAGGCAGGAAGGTACAAATGAACCAGAATAAGTGGGTTGCAAAAAAAACCCAAATCATCTTATAAGTGGGTACATGTGGGTACATGTGAAATAGCAGGAGATAAATTAGAGTAGAAAGGTGACACTTGGATAGAGGACCTTGGATTCTAGTATGAAATGCTTCAAGGAGAACAAAAATTCAAGAAATGTTTAAGAAAATAAATCTGGCAGCTCTATGTAGAATGAAATGGTGCAGAGAAATTGAAAGCAAGAAGACTAACTGGAAGTTCACTGCATTAATACAATCAAAAGAAAATAGGCCTGGTATTAGGATGATGGTAGCATGAAAAGAGGATAAACAGAATGTTCTTAGACTTCTATGTCACAATTATTATAAATGAAATAATGAAAGGCATCATTCATTGGTACTCAGAATCAATAAATATTAAATGTCTACAACATTTTTACAATAGTGTTAGGACCTAAGAATACAACAGAACAATTTAGACTCAATCAACGCTCTCATGAAGTCAACACCTAATAAGGAAGACTGAGAGCAGATTTTTTTTTTCTCCTTTGTTCACTATTGTATTCCTAGGGCAGTACCTGCACATAGGAGAGTCTCAATAAGTATGCACTGACTGATTGGCTGACTGAATATATGACAATGCAGAAGGGATGGTGGGTCTGGTGAAGTTTCTTGGAGGATGTGGTACTCAAGCTGAAACCTGAAGGGCTAAGAGGAATTAGTCACAGAATGGTAAGGAAAGGAACTGGGAATATTAGTGTTTAAAGCAGAGAAAAAAACAGCTTGCAGCATATTTTAGGTAGTGAAAGAACATCTGTAAACTTAGAGGTTAGGTGAGGAATGAAAAGAGATAAGGCTGTAAACATTAACAAGGGCCAGATGATAAGGGTTTTGTCAAGCAAGTTAGGTTGTTTAAATTTAATCCTACAGACCTTATAAACTGCATGAAAAAGGAGCCATGGAAGGAATTTGCACAAAGAAGGATTCTATCTTGCCTGTGGCAAGTGACTCTACCTCTCCAAGCCTCAGGTTCCCAAGGTGTAGACAATGAGGATGAGACAGACCAAAAAGAGGGTTTGTGAAGATTAAATCCCTTACTGCCATAGTGACAGGCACGGTTTAGTAATTTAACACAACTACCTACACCTTTATTATACCACTGCTCTCTCCAGCACCACCTGAGTGGAGCTGGAGATGTAACAAATTGTTAAATAAAAATATTTCACTGCTAAAATAATCAGTAGCATGAGACTGGATAGAGTTTTGTATATCTTATATTGATATTTTGCCTTCTCTCGTTTAATGCTAGGTAATTCTAGGGTAGTTGCTTGTCCCAATTTTGCATTTCTATATGCAAAGTGCAAGCAAGGTGACATTGCTTTCTCATTCAACCCTTTTCACACAACACGACACAATCAGAAAAAATAACAGCAGAAATATTTCAAATAGAAATTACATATGAATAAATTATATAGAAATCACTATTTTGATGTTGAATAGAACATTTTTATTACTAGACTTAAAATTCCCATCATTTATATAGAGTCCCTTAACTGATATTCATTATTAAAGTACAAGTAGTTCAGCATTCAAACGTTTCTGAATTATGAATCGATTTATACAATGCTGTTCACTGTTTATAAATGTATTTAAAATGAAACAGAGTTCTGATATGTCTCAAAACACACAGAATCATGAATTCATCAAAACCTCAAAGTTAACACTTAAGTCTAAATGCTTGTTAGAATACAAGTGGGAGGGAATAAGAGATCACAGAACCTAGAGCCTAGAGCCACGCGAAGAATAATGCTCCCAAGATCTTAGCAAATCCCCTCACTCAAAAATATTCCTAGCATATCATTCTCCCTTAAAATGCAGTAAAATGTAAATGCTGGCTTCAAGCACAAAGATCTGACTTAAATGAAGCCTCCTTTCTTTCTCATCTCAGCTTCTCTTTGCACATTGCTTGTATTCCCTCCTACTGCAGTGAGTCTTACTTTGAGTGTCCTCCGAATCACATAAGCCTCACGGTTGGGATGACTGTGATTGGTCCCCTGCCCACTCAGGAATCAATCACTGTCCAGGGAATGATATACTCCAACTGTCCTGGGTCATATGTATGTGTACTCTCAATTGTTGGTAGGAGGGAGACAGAGCCTATTTTCCAAAGGAGTGGTATTGGGAAAAATATCCCATACTACCTCAAACAGTGGTTTGTGCATCATAATTTTTTTTAAAATTAAAATTCTTGTACTTTTGTTTACCATAAAGATCATTGGAGAATCCATTCTAGTACCTTTGTTAGAGTCTTAATTTCTCACTTGAGCAAATATTGGCAAGACCTGGAAAACTCATTGTCTCTAAGTCTATATAGAGCTTACAATGGATTCATTTATATTACAGACCCAAATCCTTGGGGAAAATGACTTTCTACTCTTTAATTTATCTGATGTGATTTTTTTTTCCTGGCTATAAGACATTACTCATCCCTTTCTTCTCATTTCACTTCCAATGGAATCACATTTCTTTTCATGAACATCTTTTTTCCACAGGAAATATATGCACACACACAGACAGATATACAAGTAAACATATGCATAATACATTAAAAAAATAAAAGTCAAAATGAAATTCAGGTGCTGAGGGGTCTACAAGGCTTGTGCACTAGTTAAATTAATACATGCAATGAGCCACCATGAACAGTCAAAACTTCGAATGTTAAAATTGTGAATGCCAAGAGTCTACACTTCTACTGTCTCCCATGATATCTAAAGTATGGTAAAAACATTTTAAGTACCATGACTCACGACTCTGAAGATGGCAGCAGTTTTCATACAAAGATCAAGTGTTAGAAAGGCATGGAAAACTGGAAATGAAAGAACTATATAAAATCCCACTTAGGGGATGATCTAATCTTCATTGATTCCATTTCTTTTAAGGATTAGAAAATTTGATGTTAAGTACACTTTCCATATTTCTCTTTACACAGTTGTCATTAACAAGGTATGTACAAAAGACTTTTTGACTAACATATAAAAGAGATGAGTTTCTTAATATTTCAGTCATTATTTTTTTCCCACTTGAAATCTTAATCCTCCATTTGGGAAATCAAGACTGGTTACTCTGGAAATTTCAATGATACAAATGCATGGATTATCATAATAAATTCTATTTACCATGTACCTTTTATTCAGTGTCTTTGAACACTTTACAAACTCAACAAACTCATACTTATCCACCAGTAAAGCTCTCAAGCAGACAATAGATAATGGCCTCACAGAACAAATTCTTGGTAAGTGTTTCCACCAGAAAATAAACATTCTCACTCCCTAGCACACTTCAAAAGCATCTTGTATCAGCAAGATCTAACTATCTGTGTTGGAAATTGGCCGGGCAACCAAAGTGTACTACGCTGCTTTTCAGAAGGTTATTAGATCTATTAACACCTCAAAGTCATCAAGATGTTATTTATTCCATGCTTGACGAAAGACATCTCCAAAAGTGAACAGGACCTTTCGTGCCAACTAGGAGTCAACTGCTCACATCTCAGTCCAATACTGCAATTCCTCTAAGATTTAGGCCCTAATTTCACCCCACGTGGGACTGAAATCTTGATTTTCTTTATCCCAAACTCAATGATTTGGTTTGGGCTATATTACTTACTGGCAGAAACCCTGCAGTCTAAATCTCAAAAACACCATTTGTTTGAACTTCTCTGTTACCACATTTATTATTCAATTATTTGAGTTCTATTACCACAAAATTTGCTAGTATATTTTCAGTTTTTACAATATGTCAAGCCATGTGCCTAAGCACTTTAAATTCATTAGTTCAGTTATTCCTTAAATAACGATAGGAGGTGAGTGTTATTATTTATCATCATTTTCCAGATGGGGAATTGAGAAAGGTTAAGTAACATCCCCAAGCTGGTAAGTGGCAAAGCTGGGATTCAAACCCTGGTAGTCTCACTCTAGGGCCTGTGCTCCACACATGATAATGGCTCTGTCAACCATTACAACTCTGCTGTGTAGACAGGATTTCCTGTCAACACAAGCATCTGGGTCTTTATGGTGAACCATCCTCCACATGCAAGTGTTTAGGCCACAAAATCTTTTAGTCTTCCTTGTCTCAATACAAAGAGGTGACATTAAAATGCATCTCAAAAAAAAAAAAAAATTTTTTTTTTAGGATGTGGGGAGCCTGACAATAATTATTACCTTGAAAAGGTCCTAGAAGCTTTAGTTGACTGCAAATAACTGTCCTCTATTATTTCAGAGTTTTTTATGGATGAGACATCTCTTTTATTTCCTCTGTTTTTCTGGAGGGCAGAATAAACTAAATTGAGTAAAAGTTAAAAGTGAACCTATTTGGCCAGTATAAAAGAAGGATTCACTTCTAACAATGGAAAGCACTTAGAATAGAATGGTTAGCATTATGATGAATGAGCTTGCCAACACTAGAAATATTTCAGCAAAGTGTGAAGCTTCAAATTGCTATTGTTATTTCATCATATTCTGTGTCCTCCCTTCATTTTCTTCTTTTTTGGTTATAACTATTTTCTTCACTTAGGGAAACTTACTTTGGTAAACAGCTTGAACTCTGGCTCAAATAGCAGCGTCTCCAACCTGATGTAAGATATTGAGCTAGTCATTTAAATGTTCTCATCTAGAAAACTGGAAATAATATCTCACCTTGCAAGGTTGTTCTGAGGATTAAAAGGTATTATTGCATTGTGATTGTCATTACCATATTTCATTGACTTTAATATAACCATTGGTTATAAGATACACCATTACTTTATGAACCATGAGGTTAAGCAACAATTAAACAATGATACAATGTTTCCTTATCTTTCAGAATCTTCATTTTGTTTATTAAGATAGTATTACACTTATTTAGCTTTATGCTTTTATCATCTATAACTTCTACACATCTCAAGAGGAAAATAGTAAAATATATTTATATTACTAAATCTTCCCATCAGAATCATTTCTCACATCAGAATCATAATGGTTTTTTTCTTCTTCACCAAATGTGGTTGTCTGTGATGAGGGTTTATGATACAGCATTCATTAAAGGAGTTCTCCAACTTATAACTGGGATTTTGTTGCTGGATTTTGTTGGGTATATAATGGGTATTTCTTTGCATTGTACGTGGTAAGAAAATGCAATGGCCTCACGGACTTATGTTCATCTTCTTTCTCAGGTCCTGTAAAACACTAGGGTTTTGCTCAGCAAGAAAGGAGGAAATGCAGACAGTCCTCCCATGATGAATATTTGCTGCTCTAACATTAAATTTGTACTTCACTGCTCTGGATCTGTGCCTTTCTGCAGAAGAATATTTAGTTTCAATGCCAAATAATTATTTTGAAGACATTGTAAACAATGATTAAACTCAACACACATGTTTCTAACAATATAGATAATTCAAAGAGACAAAAATACAGGTATGTCCAAGTTTGTGCCTGAGCAGACAATGACAGCTATATCATAACTGTTGTTTGAATGACAGTGATTGTAAGATCAAGGCAAACTGCAAAGTTAAAAAATGACAAAAGTACATCTTAGAATTGATGAAATATGGTAGTGTTTGATTACTGTATTATAGTATTCCTAGACTGCAAGGGAAGTGTCTATTTTAATATGTACCTCTATATTTACTTAAAAGAAGGACTCAATATTTGGTCAATGGAATAGAAGCTGGCAGGCAAATTAGAGAGTGTTTTGTTGTTGTTGTGTTTTTTTGTTTTTTTTTTCTGGTACGGTCTAGAGTAAAGGACTGCCAGATGACATCCTCAACCTATGATTCTTTCATTCCAAAGCAACTGAAAAGGCAAGGCAGGGAGCGAGGGGTGGGAAATCTGACTGAGATCTTATCATGAAATGTAACTAAAACATATTAAACAAAGCTGGGAGTCTCTGCAGCAGAAGAGAGCTCTCCCAGGCGTGCTGTTGGGAGTCATGTCATTTCCACAGTTTCTCTGTGGACCTCCTCATTGCCACTCTCACTTCCTCACCCAACCATACCAAAAGCAAATGTAGGCTGAAGCCCTCTTAAAGAGCTGAGTCATGACTATCTCTGGTCTAGGTACCTGTCTGTGTGCTATTATTTTCTCTTCATTGTTGCCAGTCTTCTCAGAGACTCGTCATCCCATATTAAGGTTATTTGGTGGATGCTGCACCACCTCCCTCCCCCAACTTCTTCTCCTGATCTAAATGTGTCATGAGAAAGAGAGCAATTTACTACTCTCCCTGGGCTGAGAGTGTGCCCTCATATATTTGGGAAGCTCATTACAACTCACAGCTGTCAGTCCTCAAAGGCAAAAACAAAAAATAACCTTCCACAACAAAACAATTAAAAACCTCAAACCAGCAAGGATTCTATCTTCATTATTGTGTTATATAAAATAGGGCATTAATAAATAAGCAATTGTACTTCTGTAAAGGTGAGATCTTACTAACCTTTTTAAAGCATTGCTTTCACCTCGTGACTTGATAAAATGATTGCTTTTTCCCTAAATGGCAAAATCCAAATGTATTATGGCGCTGAAGACTCCTTTCCTTTCACTGCAATCTGGTTCTAACCTCTCTCCAGCCTTGTCTCCAGCCAATATCTTTGGAGAAGAGTTGGTATTGTAGTTAAGTTCATGGGTTTTAGAGTTTATTAGACTTGATTTGAATCTTGTCTCTTTACTGCTATTAAGTGAATAATGTTTGGACATGTAAATCAACTCCAATGGACTTTAGGGTTCTCATACCTAAAATGGGCATAGCACATTCTACTCATTGACTTATTGGGTGATATTATGTTTAAATCACCAAGCACATTGTCTGACACATAGTAAGTGAATATAAATGGTAGCTATTGCTGCCATTTAACAAAATCATTCCCCACTGCACTCCACTTATCTGAAATCTTATTAGGCTTGTTCTTTCTACTACTCATTCTGTACTTGTAATAGATACATATACATTTATATATGGTTATATTAATGGTTAATTATTACATTAATGGTTAATTATTTCATATTATAATATAATGTAATAGAATATGAACTAATCACCTGGCATATGAAAAACACTTTAAAAACTTTCACATAAACTATCTTATTTGAAGGTCAGTCTAAGTACTCTAGTTGAAGTAAACAATCTAACTAGCCTTTATTTTATAAAATTGAAAACTAAGTCTCAGGTTTAAGCTGACTTGATGATATGACTGGTTAGTGACAGGGTCAGGCCCAGGACTCTTTTAATTCCTAGTACAATAATGGCCACACTTTCAGATTTGATTTAGGCAACTGGAGGACAAAGATAGGCTTTTTGTGCACGCTATAGTAGCCATAATATTATGACTTGCATTTGCACATTGTAGGCACTCAATAAAATTTTGCTTAATCCCTAAATAGAATACAGCAAGTGTAGAAATATTGCTTTAGGTATACACCAGGAAAGAGTCAACCTGATCAGAGTCCTGATATTTTTACAAAGAAGAATGGATCCCCTACACAAAAGTTTTTGTTTATTTGTTTTGGGTTTTTTTTTTGTCCTATAACTACAGAACAAATAAAATAAAGGGCCTTGAGAATTTTTATTCTGTTTTTTACTGCCTTTGTGTTTAAATTAGTTTCAAACAACTACTACTACATGAAAAGATAAGCTAAAGTAAAGAGGACAATACAATCAACTCCCCTAACGTCTTTAAAATTTCATTTTCTCTTATGGCAGCCTTCTGACAGAATGGAATTACTACGTAACTCTAGGTTTTTGTGACAAATCATGTCTTTTGCAACTGCTTTCCAATGCATTTTGCATAGTAATTTCATACTTTACTAAAATGGTTTTCTGTCTAGAAGGGAAAGATTAGAGTAAGAATTCCCCATTTCAAGGTATTTAGTTATTCATTTATTTACTTGGCAGTTTTTCAAAAAAGGTAAATGGTAATTGTTCAAACCTCATTCTATCTTAGAGTACTGATGCAGATTACTTAAAAAAAAAAAACATTCATTTGTCTTCAGTAAACCAGGACTC
The DNA here is from genome assembly GCA_026826555.1 of Tolypeutes matacus. Classification (NCBI taxonomy): domain Eukaryota; kingdom Metazoa; phylum Chordata; class Mammalia; order Cingulata; family Chlamyphoridae; genus Tolypeutes; species Tolypeutes matacus. The sequence goes on from JAKSZT010053768.1 coordinate 2,104,265, forward strand.
ATGCTATATTTCTCTTCTCAATTTACTTTTCAAATTAAATTAGATTTTAGTGTACGCACATTCTGAGTTCTAAATGCAGAATTCAGCACTAATGACTTAATAATATTCTCATTTCCAAAATACTACCCTTGCAAGAAAAGACCTTAGCAGACAAATACATGACTTATGCAAATGCACTGTCACTGTTAATGGCAGATAATTGCTGGCAGACTTGACCTCTCTTATTCCTGCTACTTAGCACATTAATCAAGCACTATTAGACACTGGGGACACTTCCCTTTACTTTCTCCCTTCTCCTTTCTTTTTCCACTGTTGTCTTCTCTAGACAAGATGCATTAACTATGTGATTCAGAATAACATGGAAAAATGTGTTCTAACTCATGTTTTTATTTGGGAAAAAATACAATTCAAGTTTGCTCTTTTCTTTTGAAGCCCCTTTGGTAAAAGTCAAATGTATTCACAACCAGGTCATAAATGCTTTATTATGGACAAACAGAAATGATGCCAGGACTATCATGCAGACAGTCTGCAGTTCTAACAGTATTCCAGCTAAGTGCATACAGGGCTGGAGTTATGGGTCTGGCAACTCTCTCTCCTTTCTTTTAAATACATGATTAAGTTTAAAAGAAACAAATGATATGTTTCTAGCATTCTACCCACATTAGTACATAAAAGCAGGTAGGCTTAGGCATTTGATCTCAGGCTACCTATGAGAACCATTCCCTAGTAGTATATGTTCACGGAATACTAAGTAATTTTGATCAGTTGCTCGTGATTCAGAAATGAGGCTAAAACGGAGACAGACACAATATTCACAATCTCACGTTGTCATGAGATCAGCGTTTTACTTCCCTGTCCAAAACCCTGCAGTAATGTCCTATTTGAATGAAAATAAAAGCTGAGGCCCTAAGTGTTCTGACCTCCAGCTCCCTCTCTAAACTCATCTTTCCTCTCTCTTGGCCACTAACTCCGTTTCAGCCCTACTGGCCTTACCTTTCTAAGGACACCAGGTCCTCTCTCACCACAGAACCTTCGTACTTGCTATTCCTCTGTCTGGAGAATTCTTCCCTCAAACACGTGCTCTGCTCTCCCCTTGTGTTATCTAATATCCTGCTGAAATGTTAGCTTCTCTGAGAGACTTTCCCTTATCCAAAATTTAACATTCCCTACCTACCACTTTTCATCCCTTCTCCTTCTTTAGTCTTCTTCACAGCATTTTTAACAACCTCATATTGTATGTATTTTTAAAACTTATCTATCAATTTGTCTCCCCCCATTAGAACACAACTTCTTGAAAACAGCGACTTCGTTTTGTTCACTGCTATATCTTGACATATTGATCAGTGAATAGCTCAAAATGTTTGTTGAATGAATGAAGGGAGAGGTGCTATAAAGGCGGAACTTGCAGTTACAATAAAAATTAGTTAAGTATAATCTCACAGATTTCACCTAGTTGGAGTATAATGAAATTGCCGAAGGAAGAAGATATGAAAAAGCACTAAAAGTCAAGCATTTTAGATCATTTAGAGAGGAATCAAGTTTTTAAAGAAAAAAAAACAGAAATTATTGGGGTTGACTATCAATCACCTGGTCAGATAAAGGAACTGAATAATATATTCAAGGCATTGATCATAAACCTAGTATAGAAGCAAATACTATTAGAAATGGGAGGCAATACCTATACAGATAACTTTTCAAACATTTGTCCAGAAGCAAAGCATTTTACAAATATTAAATTTGACTTGCTGTAAATTTCACCACCAGAGAACTTGAGGACACCGTTTGGCTAACTACTACTCTGTACTTGATTTTGACTTACAAGGAGGAGCTAGTTAGTGAACTGAAGTGATAGGAAAGCAAGTGATGTCATCTGAGCAATCATGACAGTGAAAAAGGAGAAAGTAAAGATACTTCAAACGTATATTATAGACTTTCAGAATGAATAGCAACAACAATAATAAAACTCATCTGCTGTGTGACCACTGTGGGGTCGACACTGTACAAAACATTCTACATTCATAACCTCTCTAGTCTTCATAATCCTTCTCATTTTTAAAGATGTAAGTGAGCCCACTGTCACCATTGTTATTCAACATTGTACTAGAAGTTCTAACTAGGGCAATTAGACAAGACAAAAAAAATTAAAGGTGTCCAAATAGGAAAAGAGGAAGTAAAACTCTCACTGTTTGCGGATGATATGATCCTGTACTTAGAAAATCCTGAAGTATCCACAGCAAAGCTACTTGAACTAATAAATGAGTTCAGCAAAGTGGCAGGATACAAGATCAACATGCAAAAATCAGTAATGTTTTTGTACACTAGTACTGAACAACCTGAGGAGGAAATCAGGGGGAAAATTCCATTTTCAAGAGCAACAAAAAGACTCAAATACCTAGGAGTTAATTTAACCAAAGAAGTACAGGACCTATATGCAGAAAACTACAAAACAATGCTAAAAGAAATTTTAAAAGACCTAAACAAATGGAAAGACATTCTGTGTTCATGGATTGGAAGAATAAATATCGTGAATATGTCAATCTTGCCCAAACTGATTTATAGATTCAATGCAACACCAACCAAAATCCCAACAGCTTACTTTACAGAATTAGAGAAGGCAATTACCAAATTCATCTGGAAGATAAGTGCACCCAAATAGCCAAAAGCATTCTAAAAAAGTAGAGCAATGTGGGAGGAATTTCACTACCTGACCTGGAAACATATTACAAAGCTACAGTGGTCAAAACAGCATGGTACTGGCATAAAGATAGACATTGATCAGTGGAATAGAATTGAGAACCCAGAAATATACTCACCTATCAACTGGTTTTTGACAAACCTACCAAGCCCACGCTAATGGGAAAAAACAGTCTCTTCAACAAATGGTGTTGGGAGAACTGGATATCTATAACCAAAAGAATTAAAGAGGACCCCTATCTCACTCCCTATACAAGAATCAACTCAAAATGGATCAAAGAGCTAAATATAAAAGCCAGGACCATAAAACTACTAGAATAAAATGTAGGGAAACATCTTCAAGACCTTGTAGTAGGTGGTGGTTTCTTGGACCTTACACCCAAAAAGCACATGCAACAAAAGGAAAAATAGATAAATGGGACCTCCTCAAAATTAAACACTTTTGTACCTCACAGGACTTTGTCAGAAGGGTGAAAAGGCAGCCGACTCAATGGGAAAAAATATTTGGAAATCACATATCTGATAAGGGTTTAATATCCAGGATATATAAAGAGATGTTAGAACTCAACAATAAAAAGACAAACAACCCAATTAAAACATAGGCAAAAAACTTGAATAGACATTTCTCCAAAGAAGAAATACAAATGGCAAAAAAACACACGAAAAAACGCTCAACATCAATCATGATTAGGGAAATGCAAATCAAAACTACAATGAGATATCATTTCACACCTATCAGAATGGCCACTACTAAAAAGACAGAGAACTACAAGTGTTGGAGAGGATGTGGAGAGATAGGAACACTTCTTCACTGTTGGTGGGAATGCAGGATGGTACAGCCACTATGGAGGACTGTTTGGCAGTTTCTAAATAAGTTGAATATAGACTTGCCATGTGACCCTGCAATACCACTACTGGGTATATACCCAGAAGAACTGAGAGCAGTGACACGAACAGACATCTGCACACTGATGTTCATAGCAACATTATTCACCATTGCCAAAAGAGGTAAACAGCCCAGGTGTCCATCAACAGATGAATGGATAAACAAACTGTGGTCTATTCACACGATAGAATATTATGCAGCGGTAAGAAGAAATGAAGTCGTAAAGCATATGACAACATGGATGAACCTGGAGGACATTATGTTGAGTGAAGCAAGCCAGACACAAAAGGACAAATACTGTATGAATGTGTTACTATGAACCAAATACATTGTGCAACATATTGTTTGATTCAAAAAAAAATTTATATGTATCCATTACATTTGAGAAATGTATATATTTATTCATCTGTGTTTACTTTTTAGTTTTTAATTGTTTATATTTTCAATTATTAAATGTACAAAATAAAGTTTAAAAAATTACCTTTATAGCTCTATATGCATCATTAAATTATAAATTTAGACTACAATTGTTCTCAAGTAGATGAAATATAAATAACACCTTAATTTATTTTTAGTCATAGTGATACAATTTTACACTTAGAAGGTGAAAGAATACTTACAAAGTGAAAGATACAATTTATACTTACAAGGTGAAAGAAGAAAAGATTTGGCATATGGTATTGTTGCCTACTTTTATTTGAGGTGTGACAGTTTGGAAATAATGATAAAATGTAAATACCCTAAATAAAACTATTAGAATTTCATGTGTAAAAGTTGCTTTGAGTTGTCCATTTGTTATAAACTACTCTTCAGTTGCTTATTTGTGTTAAAAATAACTCTTCTCAGGAAGATCTTCCAGTTCATGTTGGAACATGACTTGAATTTTGAAATTTCAGTAAACTAAGAAACAGATTTGTCAACCATAAAAGCAAGTTCTTCAGCAGTGAAAATTGTAATATGATGTTTATTGCCAATATGGAAAAGAAAATCATGCATTTATAAACATTCTACAAAATTTTAATATAAAAGATGTTGATTAACCTTGCAAAAAAAAAAAAAATGTAAGTGAACACCTTTAAGAACTTTCATAATGTATTCCAGTAAGAAAATTTATACTGGAAACCAACTTCGAAATCATCTTATAGAAGCCATTTTTCTAAAGAAAGGTAGCTGGGGATTCCATAAGTGGAAGTAACTTGCTAGCACTTACCATTCAGAGTATGGGAGATATACAGTCAGAAACTGTGGCGCTCCCTGCAGCTGGGCTGGACAAGGTCTCTGGCTAGATGCCTTGGTGCTGACACTGGGCTCGCTGCACCTTTTACCTTGCCTCTCATTACCTCTCTTTCCCAGCCACCCTCACAGAAGTTTTAAATACCATCTCTACATTTCTTGAGCTCCCTATACCTTTGCTCTCTGTCCATAATTCAATTTCTACCTCATGAGAAAAGACAGAAAGCAAGCTGGGAAGCACACTGTGTTTTCCGAGTCTCCACTCCCTACCTCGCTCTTTCTATCTTCTCTATACTTCATTCTTTCCCTCTGGTCTCAGATGGTCTTTACCCTTAACCCAAGCTAACTGGTCTACTTCCTCCAGTGCTACCTTCACAATGATATCCAAGTGAATAAAAATTAGTAATAACACACACCATATATGGTCAAGTCTTCTCCTTACTAAATAAAAACCCTTTGCAATGTTCTGTGTATAATGAAATTTAAGCTACACATCCCTAACATATGAGACTTCCCTCTCTCTGCCAACCTCACCAACCTCTCTCCTGACAAGTGCCCTCAGCCCTAACAGTCTTCCAAACGTACCAAGCTGATTCAGCTCTCTGCTCCTTTGGCCACTATTCCCATGACTAGAATGCATGCTTTAGGAAATCTGTTTCATGGTATTCCCAATGCCATTTCTCCCTGAACAATGGGAATTTTCTGCAACATTCTGAGGTGTAGGCAGTGTTTTCCAAAATTATTTCATCACAAACCAAGTTTAGCTTGTGCAGAATACAGAGCTAGTAAGTGGTGGAGCTGGCAATTTGTCTTCAAAGTCCAGACTATTGCCATAGACTGTCTGCCGTTAAATGTAATGCACAAAATAGTAAAAATCTGTAACATTCTGAATTTACAGTTCAGGGTTTCTCCTTTCTGGCCAATAATTTTCCATTTCTTTAATTCTCCTTTAGAGGACACAATAAAATTCTTGCTTAATTTCCTTTACACTCTGTATAAAACATCACTACATTATTAAATAGTTTAAAAATAATTTGAAGGCTATAAGGATTTTCAGACATGGCACAAAAAGTTTGCTAGCTTGCTGTAGTATATGATCAAAGAATTCAGAGGGATGCCTTTTATCTGAGAATATCAAAGGCTACTAACTAAAAAAAGACACAGAGTTCCTATTACACTGAGGAGAAAAGGCTGAGTCCATTGAAATATAATACAAGAATGTTGGCATACAGGTAATTCACAGATATTATTGCCTTTGCTACTTGAAATTGAACCAATCTGGATTCTTTCCAAGAGTTATTCTTTTAAAAGTGCAATGCACTCAATTCATTTTCTACAATGGATATGCTTTTCCTCAGTATTCTCCAATACTTCATCCTCACCCTATATTAACACACACATAGAGTGAAAAAATTCACAGATTCAAACCATACCTCCATATATTTCTCTGTGGCTAAAAACAATCTATACTGTAAAAGAGTCTGTATTTATCATTAATCTATCTGTAAGATTAATTTAAATTAACTGAATTATCTTTCCACATTGTCACAAGTCTCTAATCATTCTGATGGCAGAAAGGCAGTTCCAAAATCTAGTCAATGAAGTAAACTGGTGTCTTCTGCTAAGGTCCACTTTCTGCCCAAAATAGACACAATCAAGTTATTTCACTTGTTTTGTCAATATCATAGGCAATAACAATCCCTTCTCAAAATGTTTATCTCAAGTCTCTCATACAAAATATAAACAAAAGAACTACCTTTATCCCTAAGATAGATCAAAAGCAGCATTATTATTGAAATACATTAAGAGTTAAACCACTTCATCATATCAAAAAGATAAAGCCTTAAGGAATTTTTTAAGCAAGCACAGCTCAACAAAATGCTCCTTTTGAGCTGGATACAAAATAAAGATATGTGCTAGAAAAGGTGAATTTGACTTATGAATGAATGATTCCTTAAATTAAATGCATGTTTTTAAATATTTCAAGGTAAGTATTCCCATGTATAATTTGGGCATTTATAGTACCTCAATATTTTTTTTCATTTAGAATTTCTATACATTTAACTCAGTTGCCCTGGCCAGGGTGTTTATTAATTTATTAAGTGTCTTAATAGTGAAAACTAATTTATCTTTCTAAACACAGGAATTTCAACCACCATGGAAAGAAACATTACCATAATTTATATTTTTATTCTTACAAAGTCATAGATTTCTTGAGAGATATAAATCTCTTGATATCCTTTACATAAAGCAGAATTGGTAATTCAGTTTTGCTGACTGAATGAGCAACTAAATTGGCATAAACATTTTACAGATAATGAGTCAGCAGCTGGACTGGGATTTTGATAGTGCTTTATAGGGTACCAAGGAGCCTGGTGCCTGGGCATGTCTTTTATCTCAAATGATAAGTGCACCATCAGACCATGAAAGAACATGGAATGAAAAACTCTACAGCAAGAGCGGAAAGTCTTCACAAAGGTGTCACTGTGACTGTTTAAACATCATATACGTAATTGTTAATAAGAATAAAACTAGTGACTCTCCCTGTATATCCTCTTACCAACTTAGAAAAACAAAAATAAATAAACAAACAAACAAAAAGGAAGCATAATGTATTCAGACATTAAAAAAAAAAACTTATTAAATGGGATTGTGGCTAAAAAGCGTAGTCTAGGGATGTAAATGTCAATTGAAAGAAAGTTAGAGAATAATCTGGGGACTGAATAATAGTGAACCCAGAGGTGGATGAGAATTGTGGTTGATGGTACAGATGCAAGCGTGTCCTATGAGCTAAAGCGATGCACGTCATATTGCAGGGTGGTGGGAATGTGGAGAAGCATGGGAAAATACAAGTGGTGTGACCTATGAACTGTGGTTAACAGTGATACTAAAATATTCTTGCATCAATGCCAAAGATGTACTGTCTTGATATGGAGGTGGGTATGGAGAAAGTGTGCCACATGTATGCTATAGACCATGATTGGTGGTAATAGTCTGATGATATTATCTCATAGTCTGTAACAAATATTCCACCAGGGTGTGGTATGTTGGAGAAGGAGTGTTATTTGGGAATTCTACACATGTGCTTGATTATTTTGTAAGTCACAACTCTGAAATAAAAATATATTTAAGAAAATAGGGTGAGTTGGGGGAAAAATACACCAAATTTAAGATATAGACTATAGCTAGCAGTAATATTTTGGCAATGCTGTCACATAGTTTGTAACAAATGTTTCACAAAATGCAAGGTATTGGTGGAGGGGTGATGTATAGGACCACTTTATGATGTTATGCATGTTTATTTTGTAAGTTCACAACTTTTATTATACACTTATTGTTTACGTATGTTCATGTATGAATGATACACTTCAATAAAAAAAATTTTTAATTGGCATAGGATTAAGAGAAAAAAAACAACTTATCATAGCAATGGTTCTTATTTCCTTTACTAGTATACCACATTAAAAAATTTAAATTTTTAAAATTTGTCTTTTTGGGAAGCGGCTGTGGCTCAATCAGTAGGGCTCCCGTTTACCATATGGGAGGCCCTGGGTTCGGTTCCCGGGGCCTCCTGGTGAAGGCAAGCCCGCCCACACGGCGTGGTTGGCTGACCCAGCGAGCACAAGCAGCAAGGGGGGGATAAATGAATAAATAAATAAAATCTTAAGAAAAAAAAAAAGAATTGTAATTTAAAAAAAAAAAAAAAAAAATGTGTCTTTTGTTGCTTTTGTTGGGGTTTTCTATTGTATTTTTAAAAGCAATTTTAGGGGAGTGGGTATAGCTCAGTGGTTGACTCGGTTCAATGCCCAGTACCGGGGGACGGAAGTGGCTCAAATGGTTGGGTGTCCCGTCTCACACATAGAAGGTCCTGGGTTTGATTCCCGGGACCTCCTGGTAAAAAAAAAAAAAAAAAAAAAAATGCCCAGTACCTCCTTAAAATAAAAAAAGTAATTTAAAAAAGTTGATTTTAGTAAATTGTGACTTTTGAAAATGCTGCAAGTTTATATCTTTGAAACCATGAGCAGATATAAAATAAACTATTAAATTCTTAAAAATGATTTAAAACAAAAATTAAATCAAATTAAACTATGAATAATTATTACATTTATTGAGACCTTAGAATGTGTGAGGCACTATCTATCTTTACATGCACCACATCATTTAATTCATTGAGTAACACCAGTAACTAGAAAAATCCATGTATCATACCAGGTAAGCAGAATAACTTTGGGTTTACATACTTTCCTAAATTATTCACCTAAGTGTTAGAAGCCATTGCTTTTAGATATATTACCAATATACCAAGATTAAAAACCAATGCATGTATTAGCCAGAAAATGAGAAAAGGGATTTTCATCCTCTAGGTTGTATAACTAAAAAATTAGCATTTGTCGGGGGCGGATGTGGCTCAAATGGTTGGGTGTCCGTCTGCCATATGGAGGGACCTGGGTTCGATCCCCGGGACCTCCCGGTAAAAAAAAAAAAAAAAAAAAAAAATTAGCATTTGAAATCACATAACAATTTAACCTCTGGAGAAGGAGAAATATTTGCCAAAACCATAAGGTCAGTATCAGAACAAAAACAATGACAATGTTTTGTAGTTGCTGTTTGTTGTGGAATTTCTTGGCCTTTACTTGTGTTTCTAACACTAAGTATTAGGTATTAAAAATTCAAATTAAAAAAATGTATTCCTTTGTACCTAGGCTGACATGATTTTCTCTAATCAATAGTTAAGAATGGAGCACAGCAAACCCAAGCCTAATATTTTCATTCTCCAAACATTTATCCAACTCTGACAAAGTATCAAGTTTAGTAGCAAAATTAGACTTTACACCTTAAGTGGCTGGTGATGGCATTATCAGTAGTACTTCCAAGATGAATCTCATTAGATCATATTCTTGACAATGGCTAACTTACTGAGAGTTCCCAATGTGTAAAATTCTGTAGTGAGGTGTTTATATGATCACCTCATTTAAACATCACAATAACCCTATTATCCATGTACAACTCTTATTCCATTTGTTTCCCTTTGATCTGGAACCAGGCATCTTTCTGCAAAAGCTTCTCCCAGGCATCCTTGACTCCCAGCCTGAGTCGGGCATCCAAGAGGCCAATCTTCTGCCAGGCATCAAACCCCTGCTGGAAGGTGGCTATGCGGGTTGGCTGGCTAAAATCGCTCGGCTGCATTGCAACCAGGGTTAGCACACCTCTAACTCCCGGTCTGACATTGAGCCACCTGTTCACCGCCACCCTGTGCTTCCAGGTAAGCTTGTCCAGGGATATGTCCCCCATCTTGCACCTCCGAGGGAGCCAAGAAGCAGCTCACATTTCCCCTGTCCTCAAGCCTGCCCCTTCAGCAGCTGTGGAGCAACTACCTGCTTCCTACGTTTCCTTTTAAGTGTTTATTTAAAGTGTTTTTTTTTTTAATTCATCCATTCATTTTTCCACTCAATAAGTACTGAGAGGCATCAATGATTAAACAGATGTAAAATACTATTTTTAATACTTGGAAAATACAAAGAGTGCTCTAATCTAAGAGGAGATATATTAGCAGAGGTCTTCCTTGGGCTTGATAAAGAATAGATAAGAATAATTAGAAATAAGCAACACAATTGTTTATAAGCAATGTAACACATCCATAATGGTTATGGATAATTGAAAAGGATTTTTCTTTTCATGAGTTTGGGTTATCTTTAAAAATCGTCCATTCAGACTCTGACTGGATTATCATTCTAATGTAATAAGTCCCAAATGAAGACATTTTACTTTATTAGATCGTAGAATGTTAAGAGGTTATCTATAATTTAAAGTAAGAATGTAGGCAATTGATACCCCAGATGTGACAAAAAAATGAAATGGATAAATGTAACTTAAGATTTAATTCTACTAGAAAGAGTTTTCTCCATCATGTAGTACATATACAACATTATCTCCAGATCAATTATATCAATCAATCAACAAATATTTATGATAGCCTTCCATGGTACAGGCACAGTATCAAACACTGGAGAGAGAAGCAAAGAGAGACTGATGCAGTCCCTAAAAGAAAGAAACCTATAGTCTAGGAGGGAACACAGATAGTGAATAGGCCACTGAAATGCTTGATTACAAGTAAATTCAAGTCTTGTCTTATCAAGTGGAAGCATGCAAAGTGACATTTAAGTTGTAATCTAATAGGTGAGGAGGTTTGAGCTAGAGCATAGAGAGTAAAAGAAAAGGACTCAGAGGAGGCTAGAGAGGAAAGCAGACCTCTGAGCATTGGGGTCTGTGGGAAGGAGTATGGATTTTATCCAAAGGGCAAAGAGAAGCAATTAAAGGATTTTGTGCAGTGACAGTGGACTGACTTGTATGTGCAGAAACTATGTGCGTGGGTCTGAATGAGGCAGGCATTATGTGAAAGAAAGAATTCCAGCTTCTTCCTAACATGGAACCTAAACAAAGCATGATATTGTACCAAATAAGGAACATCTCTTGTTAAGTTCAACTGTTAGTAAGAAATAAAATATCACCTTTGTTTCATCCTTTTTTCCATAACATTCATTTCAACAGCACACATACAGCTCAAGATTTCTGAAGCTATAATATATTAGTGGCAAAACAGAACTGCCACATAGAAACATAGAACATAAAATTGCAGTCATCTCTCTGAACTTGTTTGTTTAGCTCCTAAAAGATCTCAAAAAAAGAGTAAGGTCAACAGAGAGAGTGTCAAAACATCAACAGAGAGAGATCTTGTCAGGGCTTAATTAGTGTTACCAATTAGAAAAACAAAGGAAGGATCCTATTAGCACTCAAATAGGCATTTTCCTTAATTAGGAAGACCAAACAGTACCCAGATCTTATCTAGCTAACAAAAAGAAATTTTTCACCTTTTTCATAAGCTCTTCCTGGTGGGCTTACCCCAAACACAAGAAGCATGAAAATCATGCCCTCAGAACCATTCTAAAGAAAACCTCTCAGACAATATCACCAAGTTAACATTGGAGCCCATTTTTTTTCAGGAGGTACCAGAGATCGAACCTGGAACCTTGTGCATAGGAAGCAGGCACTCAACCACTTGAGCTACATCCGCTCCTCTCATTTTTAATAAACTGATGTGGACATATGTAAGGACATATGCTGCTCTTTGATAAAAGTTATAAGCCCAGGGCCATTTTAAAGAGAGGGAAAATTTTGCAGGTGACAAAGAGTAAACTCTCTCCTTAACAATGGAACCAACTTAATTTATTATTATGAAATACACTATTTATTGTATACTTCATCCCTCTCATGAAAGCTGCCTTCCAGTTTTTTGTTTTTTTTTTTTTGTTTTTTTTTTTTTTTTTTTTCCTACCTTCCAGTTTTGAAGAGGAAATAATTCTTTCCTCTTCTCTAAATCATTTCTTGGTCAGAATGTTTCAAGAACTGTGAATAGTCTATTATTTAATAAGAAAAAGTTCTCCGTGTTGAAATAATGTTTACTGTTCTAAATTTCAGGGAATCTACCAATGAGAAAACAAGATTATTTCAAACCCTAAGTAATGCACCCAGGAACATTATCCTCAATAACAAACTTACAAACAGTATCAAAACTTAAATTAATCCTGACAATAAAGCAGCATGTAGCTTATTCCACACAGGAATTCAGAAATGGTGCTATTCCCAGGCTTGTGGGTAGAATAGATAAGATAAACATACTCTACAGCTATGTCATGGGGCAATAAAAATATTTTCAACACATTTAAAAGTCATATGACCTTCTAGCAGTAACATTTAAACTCCACATTATCACAGAGATAATATAGAGTGAAGGGATTTCAGATATTGCTGGTCAGAGCCCATCCCCAACTTACCTGATTGTCATGACATGAGTATGTCAAGAAACCAAGTATCACCCAGTATGGCTTGGTTTCTTCCCCTCAATGAGAGATTCTCCAAATACCCATGGTACTGCTATTTTACCAATTTTAAATGCATTACATTTTTCCCCACTGGGCACTGAGTTTAGCAAATGTAAATCTGCTTCAGAACCTATTCATTCCCAGAAGAAATAACCTGAGATTTAATTTGACTTGCTATGTTAAAACAAACAAACAAAGCCTCCCCAACCTCTAAGCAGAGAACTAAAGCTCATGCTTTCATCTTGATTAGTCCAATTCCCAGCAGTGCTTTGTCATCCAGCTGATATTCAATAAATGGTTAATGAATTGAATGAATCATAAAGGAGTGGATGAACAAATGAATGAATGAGCAGATTCATACATGCTGAGCATCTTTATTGGGTTCTTTTTCCCATAAAGAGCTAAAGAAGGGTAGGCATTTCTTTTTGCATCTGAGTCCTCAGTCTATTTCCATGAAGAGAAGAGGGACTTCCTGCTTTTGTGGCCCCATCCACCATCTTCCTTCTGGGAAAGGTGGGCTCTCCAAGATCAAGTAGGTAGCACTGGCTCACAGGATGAATGGCCTTTACAGGCAAATCTTTGTTCAGCTAGGAGAAGATAGCTCCTTTCTCCTGGGAACAGATCCATTTGGCCCTAGGCTTCTAAGAGAAGGGATAATTACATGACTAATATAAGGAATTGTTAAGCTTAAATGATTCCTTTGTTGTAAGTTCCCACTTTGGGAAGTGCATAACTACCTCTGTGTGCTAAATGCCTCATTATTACTTCAGGGTATATTAGATGAATTTTTATTTTAACTTGAAATAGATTTCATTCTCAAAGCAGGAAATACCTTTTAACTCAAAATTAAATGTGATGAAGTAAATGCTGAGGGGAAAAAATATCAAATTCATCAGAAAATACTAATACTAATATGAACATGACGAATGGAGCAGCTAACACTGACTGAGCTCTTACCACATGCTGGACCCTGTGCTGGACACTCACACCACACCACGACATAGGTAGGTACCATTAGGACACCCATTTAGAGATGAGGAAAATAGTTCAAGGTCAAACAGCTTGTGGAAGTCAGCCTGAGGCTTCAGACCCAGGCAATCTGGTTCTAGGACCTGCTCTCTTATTCCACTAATGCCCTTATTATGAAAATGTGAAAACTGGAAGGACTATCAAAGATAAGCAATTACTGAATGACTCGAATGGTTCTTTTCAGCATGTGGTCAATCACTCTGTCTTAATTCAGTTATTACCTGTAACAAAAAATATCAATAACTGAAGTAATATATTAGCTCCATAACTAATAGCTGGAGGACATTTCAACTCCTGTCGACTGTACAACCTCCCAGGTCCTCAAGCCAAGGCAAAGGGTGGGAAGCAAGGCAGGCACAATAGAGATTTAAAAGAGAATTAAATGTGAAAGCTACTCTGAAGGAGATTTGGACAAAGGCACAGAGATAGGAAAATGTATGGCATACTCCAAGGACAAAGAACTAACCAATTTTTCTAGATTTGAAAGCTTTATGAAGGAGAATAGAAGGAGATGTGTGGGTATGGGCCAAATCGTGGGAGGCCTGAAACCAGCTTCATTAAGGCCTTTGAATGGATTTCTAAAACTAATGGTGAGTCACCGCAGGTTTTTAAACAGGGGATGGGGAATGCAAAACGGTATTTTAACAAAATCAATCTAGCAGATTTTAAAAAATGAATTAGAAGGGAAAGAGACAAACTGCAGGCAAAAGAGGCAGGAAATACCACAGCCCCTTAGCAATCACAGATTTAACATTCACAATTTCAACTTTTCCCAAGCGACCGCCAAATGTTCTCATTTCTAATTTTTCTAGGGCACAGAGTTATGAAGTCTGCTTGTGAAAGCAAGTCGTTAGCTAGCACCATCCTTCTGCTTCTCAATGAGGTTTTGTTTTATTCCGTGTTGTTTCCCTAGACCAGGGTCCTGTACGCAGTATATCTCACTAAGTGATGAAAAATGTTTCTTTATGCAAAGTGCTCCCTATCAACTAGAACTACAGGTGTAGAAATAAAGAATCAACAATTAGTTATAGAAAAGTAATGAGATTGGTGAATTTAATTGTGAAAGTTCTATACCTCATCCCTTAAGAATGCCAAAGCATTTTGTGCTTGCCACATTCCAGGTATTTATGTCAAGAAGGCAATAGAAATAGTTAAGGGAAAAAACGGCTACAGAAAGACATTTAGAAAGGAATGGTAGGACTTAGTGGCTGCTAGAGAGGAAGATGAGGGAAAAGAACAAATCAATACTCTAAAACAGGGGTTCTTAACAAAGTGTCTGTGAGCTTGAATTAAAATAATAAAAAAAAAATTCTTGTGGGGATATGTTGGTACAGGTGTGATGTATTTATTAAATAACACAGTATTGTGTGGACTTTGTCAGAGGTCCGTGGTTTTCACCTGACTGGCAAAGGGCCCCTTTCTACCTCTTTACCTATTTCAAAAATGCTTTATGAATCCCAAATAGTTCCCTGACATGGCAAGTTTTTCATTACTACTTTCCAGATAGCTCCATTTTAAATGCCTATGGAAGAACTACCTGCGCTTAAACAATTGTATGCTTAAATAACAATGTCATATTGATACATATCATAATTGAGAGACAGGCCACTGGTGTAATAACTTTACTATGTTTAAATTTTGTCTTTGTAGGGAAAGCTTCAGAATAACAGACATTTGTGAAATAATTAAAACTGGATATGTATCAAAGGAAGGGAAAGAAAGAAAGAGAGGAGAGAGAAGGAGGGATGGAGGAAGGGAGGGAGGGAAGAAGAAAGAAAAAATGAAAGACACCAGAAACCTGAAATTCAGACTGAGGATTATTCACAATAAAAAGGAGTCATTATCTCAGAGTGTCCCCTGGCTGGCTCCTGGTGGATCACCAGCCTCATATATATTCCCCGCAGGAAGTAACAGCATCTCCAGGGAAGATCAGCAGTGAACAGAGAATGTGTTATGTGGAAATAGTCATTTCAGATAGATCACAAATGGGAGCCTGGTGAGAAGAGAAAAGCTGGAGCAGTGTGGAACAAGATTGTTTTAAAAAGCAGTACTTGAGAGAGACTTCATACTTTTTCCATTTTTAAAAACATTGTTGAAATCTAAGTGAAAAAAATGAAGGTTGAAAGCAACTGTGGATTAAGGGGGCTCTCTTTTCAATTCTAATGTTTGGAATTTGGGGCCTCTGCATCCTATTAAAATTAACTAAGATGCTTGAGGAGAATTTGTGAGTGCAGTTAAAACTAAGGGTCATGCTGATCAGGCAAGGTTCTCTAACAAATCATTTACTATCTCTGAGCCTCAGGGACTTAAGCTGTGGCCTGGACCATTATTGCCCATAGTAGATGCTCCATAAATAATGTTGTCAGAACTAGCCAGCCAAGTTTAATGTTCAAAAAGAAAAGGAATGAAGGGAGGGAGGGAGGGAGGAAGGTAGAGAGGGAAGTAGAGAGGGAGGGAGGACGGAAGTTGAATAAATTTCAACTTACTAAACACAGTAAAAGCTTTGTACTTCAAATGGTTGATGCAATGGAGAATGCAGGTCAGTTAGACCATTTTAATCAAGTAAAAGCTAATTCACATTTAAGTAACATTTACTAAATAGTTCCAACCAACATAATCTTCACACTATATGGGATATTCCATTTACAATGAAAAAAAAAAAAAAAAGAAAAGAAAATGAGGCTCAAAATGGTTACAGAACTTACACTACGATAATAGCTATTCCTATGGGATTTATATTTATTTGCTCATTTAATCCTCACAACTCTATAAGGAAGGTACTATGATTACTTCCATTATACAGGTGAAGAAACTGAGGACCAGAGAGATTTAGGTAACTGGCCCAAATTCTTAAGGCTAGCAAGCAATATTATCCAGCCAGGACTTCAACTAGCCCTGACCTTCTGGCCCCAGAGTTCACAGACAGCGCATTAGAAGTGGAAAATTGAGACTAGGAAGGAGGCACCCTGATTCAGAAGCCAGTGTTTTTCCAACACAACACACTGATCTATCTACATAGGCTCTCTCTGGTGTCCTCCCTCCCACCTCTCCCCACCCACTCATCCACTACCCCATGAGACACCCCTAGGATAAGAATAGTGGCTCTTCTCTGATTTCATCAGAATTTACATGATCTCAGGAAAGGATATTAGAGGTTTTACAGTAACTTAACCCTTCCCCAAAAGGGGAAAGTTTAAGTCTTGTGATAGGTTTTCTACCTGAAGTTCTTCCTACTGAAGAGAACTGGACTGATCTTTCTTCTGACATCAATAGAAAGACAGCTTTGTTTACTAATGGTTAAAAATGGTCTAAATGAACAGCTATATTTTCATTAAGTAAACTTGATTCAGAAAAGCTTATAATGCCCATAGTTCTAAAATTATTCCTATACTATGTTTTCCACTATCATTTCTTAAAAAACATTCACAGGACAAAACTTAGTCTCATTACAGGACTGAATAGATTCTAGAAATGAATCTTTCAAAAATATACTTTATGGATGTAGGGCTAATTCTAAAATAAGTATCAGCCAGGCCTGTTCATTTTGTGCTTGCTCCAAATACCTGAAATACATACATCAAAACCATCTGTGCACAGAAATGGGGTCACTGCTAGGGACAATATTATTCTTAGAGTTATAAAAATGGGAGCTATCTATCAAATATTTTCTGGTTCTTATTGAAAAGAGCTGAATAGGAAAAAAAAATGTCATGTATTCATCATTATAATCATCAAGAAGGGATAAGTGGACTTAACTATCTTGGAAAAGTAGTGAAGGAAAATGTAAAATAGAAAGTAGAATAGAAAGTATGGTGGGGATAGGCCTACTATATGCCACCCACTACTCTGAACTGTAATAAACCATACAACTTGTTAGGGTGGGAACTATAAACCTTCATAACAATTACAATGATTATGTACTTATCAAAATCCTGAAGTATGCAGATTTATTTCTTCATGGAAAACCCACTGCAAAGACTATAAATAGTAAATAATCCTAATCCTTACTAATAAGGTTTGGCTCACTTTAGGCAAATAATTTATCCTTTCTGCACCAAAGTTTTCATCTCAAGAAGAAGGGGAAAGGGCAAGATGATTTCTTCACTTCCTGTTCTTAAAGCTAGTCCTTTCCTGGGCCTGTAAACCTATTGTAGATGGGACCCTTTGATTAGATTCAGTTAAAGGACCTTCCTTTTTATTAGATCATTTAAGTAGGGCATGGCCCAGGGTGGGTCTTAATCCACTTACTGGAGTCCTTAGAAAGTGAGGAATAAAAGCTGCAGACACAGGGAAGCGGCTGTGGCTCAATCAGTAGGGCTCCCGTTTACCATATGGGAGGCCCCGAGTTCGGTTCCCGGGGCCTCCTGGTGAAGGCAAGCCCGCCCGCACGGCGTGGTTAGCTGACCCAGCGAGCACAAGCAGCAAGGGGGGGGATAAAAGAAAAAAAAAATTAAAACTTAAAAAAAAAAAAAAAAAAAAAGCTGCAGACACAGAAAAAGACCTACAGAGACAGAGAGAAGCCTCCAGAAGTTGGCAAACCAGGAGAGAGAAAAGCCACAGACAGAGCAGCCCAAAACTGAAGCAAGGAAGCTGGAGGAGAGGGAAGAAACACGTGGACACTATCATGTGCCGGAGTGACCACAGCTGAGTTCAGGGAGAGAGTGAGCCTGGAGGGGAAGGCAGAGACAGGCAGAGCCGACATTGTGCCTTGCCACATAGCAGGAGTCCAGGATCGTCAGCAGCCAACCTCCAGAGAGAGAGCTTCACCTGGTGCCTTGATTTGGACATTTTTCTCAGCCTCAGAACTGTAACCTTTAACCTAATAAATTTCCATTATAAAGCCAACACATTTCTGGTATATTGTTCACAGAAGCCTTTAGCAAACTGAAACAGTCTCTTCAAATTTTAGTATCCATGAATCCAGTAAAAAAATAATACCCTCAAATTTATGTATAAATAAAACATGTGGAAGTCCAATCATGTTAAGTGAAAAGAGGGAACTCACTAAAGGATAACAATGGTGAATTCTTTAGTAGAAAAATATGTATGCATGATAATTAATGACCCCTATGTTCATTGAGCAAAGCCAGATTTTTATTTGGGTCATTAAAACAGGCACCTCAATCCTCACAAGCAGCAAACACCTTTACACTACTCTGCTTCAGAAAAAGATGATTGTGTGCCTTCGATTTTCATAAATAAATATACATTTCTGCTATTTGTTTGCCCAGAGTGTACTTATTCTTTTAAAATATTTTTTTAATCATTTAAATGAAGATGCCCTTTAAAATTTGTGTGTGTATATATCCAAATAAATAACAAGGGTACAGATTTTAGGAATATAGGGAAAACAAACTCTGGAAAGTTAATCTACTAGCACCCAAAGTCATTCTGAGTCCTTATAGAAGTTCAAAATAGTGACTAAGATTTCAACAGTTTCTTTTTGTCGGAGACAAAAAGCATACAATAACATAGCAATATGCTAATTGATTATTTGAACAAAGGCCCCCACCTCCCTATCAATGAATTCAATCATCCAGTTTGAGTCCTTTCACTATAATATGGCATAATATATTATACACTTTTTCTCAGGCTATAATTTTTGTATTTAGTGAAACTAAACAGATTGCCTTAATATTGCTGAGGGAACATTTATCAGTTGGGAAGGGGTTGGCAGTAAGTGATCTACTGCCAAATGAGAAAGGACCATTAGCTTTAGAAGACTGGCAGTCACAAGAATTATTTAAATATAGATATTAAGGAAACATGCTCCGTAGACAATGGTTACACAATCCTAAAATTTCTGTTAACACATAAAGGTAAGAGCTATGTAGATTCTGAAATACTTGGTGGAGTATTCTGAACAAATTCAACACATTTGTAAATTTCTGAAGAATCCAGGAAAAGGAACAGATGGAACTGGTGTGCATATGAAAGCTTATTTGTTCCCAAAAGAGCAAGGTAGGCAGTGTCTTCATCAGCACACCATAATAGGAGCTGCTCTGAAGCAGGCAAGCCAATTTTTTTTTTTTTTTTTGACAAGCAGAAATGTGTAAATAACTCGGCTATACATAAATTCTGTAGGAAGATTCTACCTTAACAGTCTTCAGTTGCTTAAAAAAAAAAAAAGTGAAATATTATCAATGAGCTAAATATTATCAAATGAACTAAATGATTTCTATTTCTTTGATTGCCCTTCTGTAGACAATAAGTATGAGCCACCTCTCAACCCTAGAAAATGAATTTAAGTCAGTTGACCCATTCAAATGAGTAAAGCTCCCAGATACATATGTGTATACACTAATTATATATACTTTCCAATATGTTGTCCCTGGGATTAAAATTTCTCACTAGCAAATTTGACTCATTCCCTCCCTTGAAGAATTTCCACTTAACTTTCACCTCCTTATTTAGAAAATAGGCATGCCTCTGACAAAGGCTTTACCATCAATCAGCAAGCATAACCTTCTCCCCACCTCCCCTTCTGTTACAGTGGCTGGACCTAAGAACTAGGTCCCAGATACCCTGGTCATTACAGTTCTGGATAAGGCTGAGGTTCTGCCAAGACAGAATTCTGGTATTTGTAATCCCACATCTAGGCCAGCATTCTCTCTACCTATAAATGTCTACTGGAGCCCATTTTTCACATAACTGGCAGGAATTATTGATAAAAATGTTGTTCCTTTTATATGCAGCATATTATATAATTTAATCTAAATTCAGGGTTAATAAATATGCAAGTTTCCATTTTACTAAAACAAATTAATAAAAAGCAAAGTAAACCAGGTTTTTTTTTTAAAGGGTGACACAGAGTCCTAAGAACATTATTGGAAGGAACCATTGTCAGATTCCTTCATTCTCCAGCTTGCTCACTTTGAGTAAATCATACTCACCTCCTTGCTGATCCTTAAACACCAGGTGTACTTTTGCCTTACAGCCATGCTAAAGTTATTCACTCTATGAAAAACCCTTCCTCCTGGGATCTTCTTGAGTATTTCCTCACCTCCTTCAAGTTTGTCCAATCCCAACTTCTCAATGAGGCCTACTCTGACCACCCGATTTAACAAAGCAACCTACCCTCAACCTGGCACCCCACCCCCAAATCCCCTTATCCCACTACAGTTTTTCTATTTCTATGGCACTTATCAACTTCTAGCATCCTTTATAATTATGTATTTACACTTATTAAATTTGTTGCTTACATTTTATTTCCTACTGATAAGACAGTAGGGAAATCTGTGTTTACTGCTAAATCGCAAGTGCCTAGAATGGTACCAGGCATACAGTAGGTCCTCAATAAGCACTTGATGAATAAATGTCAGGAAAATTTTCTCAAATGAATAAATGATCCTAATTTTCCCAACTTGTCACCGAGGCTCTACCAGTTCCTTATAACTTTTCTTAAATATTATGGCATTTAAGTATAATGCTTCGGGGACCTGGTACTTTTTAATTATAAGCCTTTGTGAGATCTGCTAATCAGGTAGATTGCATAGAAAGCTTGTGAAGGAACAACTAAGATCATCTAGTCCATTGGTTCTCAGACTTTTGGATTTCATATGTCAGTAAAATATTGTCCATGGCACTGGAGAAGAGTGGAGAGTGGATCAAAATAGAATTGTGGACATGTTCTTTTGCTTCTTCACAAAGGAATTAACCTAAACCAATAACATGGACTATTAATTATCAAAAAAGGAACTTATCATAAAAAAAATTATGTAATTGTTTCTGAGTAAAGAGTAGTCCTTCCAGAGAGAAACGGCTGTCAAATTTGCACACATATAGTCATATACAGATATATCAATTTTTCCTTATTTTTCTCATTTTACTATGACCTAGTGATTACTCCTATATTTTGGGTAGGGGGATGATCTTGTCCAATAGTCCACCTAGTACAGGAATCCCTAATAAACTGTTCCCAAGAGATGATTATCTGTTCTGTGGCATTCACTATTAAAAATACAACAAAATGCAACAAAAGCCAATGTTGCTTTCTTCTTGTTAGACCACTCTCAGAGAAGAAAACTTTTCCTTGCACATGATTTAAAGAAATATAGGATTCTATACTTCATTTGGCATAAGGATAAAGTCTTTCAAACAATTTCAAATTCTGGACTCAACAACATGAAATAATGGTGTGACAGTTTGAATTTGGTGAATCCCAAAAAGAGAAAGATTGTTTTGAACTAATCCATTCCTGTGGGTGTGAGACACTTTTGATTGGACTATGTCAGGTGAGGCATGATCCAGGTTGGGTCTTTGCCATTTTGCTGGATCTGATATAAATGGAGACACACAGAAAGACACACATGCAGAGGAAAAAGGAAGCTGCCATATTTGATCCTGCAATGTGAGAGAAAGGACTCCAGGTTCACCCACAGTTGAGCTCAAAGGGAGAAGTCCCAAGAGGCTCAAAGATCTCAGGCCCAGGGAGAGATGAGCCATATGCCTGATAGCTCACAGCTGAACTTGGGAAGAAGGTGGCACAGCCAACACTGAGAGAAAAGAAAAGTCCTATGCCTGGTTGCCCATAGCTGAGCTCCAGGAGATGGGAGATTCTGGAGGGGAAGGCAGAGAACAGTGGCCATCTTTGCCACATGGCAGGACACTAGGATCAACAGTAGCTGACTTTGGTGAGTAAGCATCTCTGACAGTGTCTTGATTTGGACATTTCACAGCCAAGGAAATGTAAGCTTTTGCCCTAAATAAAATTTCCATTCTAAAAGTCAAGTCATTTCTGGTACTTTGTATCAGCAGCCTTGTGACAAACCAAGACAAATGGCATTTATAATACTTATTCTCTGTATAACAGTAAAGTATATGCTATATTATTTTTGTTACTGATACAATCTTTCAGACAGCCACAGAAACATGAATTGCATGTCAACCCATTAATGTGCTTCATTCATTTCCTTATCCTTTTATCCAATCAGATATAATCCATAACTTTAAAATTTTATACTAAACATTTTTCCATTGTTGCTTTACTCAAGAATAAGAAGAAAAACCTTTTTCCATCTAAAATTGCTTCATTCTTTGATGTCTATTGTGTCTAAGCAGTCCAAGTATCACAAAATTTTTATGTATACTTCATCAAAATTTACCTAATCTCAAGAGAAATGGTGACACACAATCACAAAGCAGTCATTTGTGAAACAGGTGACATTTTTACATTAAAAGAAAAGATACTTGACAAAAAACATTATTGAGATATACTCAAATGAATATTAGATTTGTTGGTAGTGACAACTGGGCAGAAGATATATAAAATACTCTAAATAACAGCAAAAATTATTTCTACATTAAATAAGGTTCACTTTTAATTAAAAGAAAGTGAGAGGGATAAAATGATGGAATGAGCAAAGGCAGAAAGTAGCAAACTTGCTAAATAAGTTAATTAAAATTTTAAAGCATACGGGGGTAATAAGAATACAACAGGGTAGGAGCAGAAACACATTTTCATTTAGCAGATCAAAAGGATGATCTTAACCTTTGCACACAGTGATATATAGTGTTTTAGGGTAAAACACATAAAAACGACTTAGACAATTTAAAGAAGTTCTCCTTGACAAAGAAATTCTTGCTATAGGCAATCAACATATTCTGTTCCAGACTTAGTACCATTTCATCCGTTAGATTTTCCTTTCACCTCAATCAATTGGTACGTTAGCTTTAATGAAGTACACAATTGAATGGTTTCTGATAACCAATTTTCATACCAAAGGAATATAGAATTGCCATGCTACTAGAGTGAACCGTCCCTCCAATCCAACAAAGATCTTCATCACTCAAAATTCATTCTCAATACAGACATCCCAGATGTTTGTTTATTTTAGCCAACTCCTTTGTGTCCTTAGAATATTTTTTCTTAAACCATTTTCCCCTCCCAAAGGATAGCTAGAAGAAATGAAAAAAGAAAAATAAATGGCTCAGTTTCTGATTGTCCAAATCAACGTTTGCAAATGACATGCAGTGTGGCATGCCCTGCCACCATGAGTCCATATTTTGCAGTTTGTTCCTGTAGAGATTACCTCCTGTGATTTTGCATTTTCATATTGGTTGTTCCCCACTATTAAGCCAATTATTTGAAAGTAGCTAGTTAATCACTTAAAAGATGGGTAAGATAGTTCTTAATTCTAAGGATTCCAAAGCAACATTAATAATGCCAACACACATTCATGATCATTACTTACATTTTGTATTTCCTGAGGGTACATTCACACCTTTGAGAGTAGGTTACACTGTGCCAAAGCTAAAAACACTAGGACTTATTTACCTTGTACTGTTCATGCTAAAAAGAACTGGATTATTAGAAAACAATAAGCCAACTTTAAAGACCTAAATAACAGCACATGGACAGTCTCTCACTCTTTCCTACTCCCCTTTTTAATTATACCTACAACTGAACATTTTGACCTGAATTTAGGAGAAAATTAGGTGAGAAATGATTTGCCTTAAGTCAAACTCCAAACTTCCATGCTTTCAACTGAATACATTATTTAGGGTGTCTTTAATTGAAGGAAGTGAGACAAATACTAAAATACATTTATGTAGAAGAAATAACTTGTTTGACTCTATGGATGGCCATTATTATGGCAGACTGAGGAGCCACAGTCTTTACTGGGCAATAAGGGAGACTTATCACTGCCATCACTGAGAAGGACTCTTAAAAGTACCTTAAGATTGAATTGATTCCGGATGTACACAGATCAGTCTGTTTTGGGGTAAATTGTAGCCACATAGTTATCAGGTGGGCACAGTTTTCTTTAGCTAGGCTATTCCAGTACAAAGCATCTAAAAAAAAAGTTTAGTTAATATTTTAAATCATTATTGAGTGAGCAATTATTTACCAAACGTCTACTATGTGTCAGACACTGTTCTAGAGTTCTAGACTGGGAATAGAGCACATGGGGGTCAGGGGGGATTCATTGCCAAAAGGCTGCCTATGCAAAATTATCAGAAATGGGTTTTATAAAGGGAATTTATTTGGGGTAAAAGTTTACAGTTCCAAGGCTGTGAAATGTCCAAATCAAGACACCATCAGAGATGCTTTCTCACCAAAGGCTGGCTGTTGGCAAATCCTGGAATCCTGCCACATGGCAAGGCAAGGTGGCAGTTAATCTCTACTGAAGTCTCTGCCTTCTGCTTCAGGCTCACCTTCTCCTTGATCTCAGCTGTGGGCAAGCAGGCATATGGCTCATTTCTTTCCACATCTCCTCTCTTTCAGCTTTGGTTGCTACACTTTCTCTATGAACTCAGCTGTAAGCAATCAGACATATGGCTAATCTCCTCTAAGCCTGTCTCTTTCATCTTCTCTGCTAATTCCAGCCTCTGGCGTCTCTGTCAGCCTCTCAGGGTTTCTCCCTTTCTTTCACATGTTAGGGTCAAATTGGCAGCTCTCCTTCTCTTTGTGTTTGTGCTTCCAGTTCCTAGTTTATATAAGACCCCAGCAAGAGGATGGAGACCCACCCTGGGTCATGCCTCACTGACGTAGTCCAATCAAAGGCCGTAAGTGATCTAATCAAAAGTAATCTAGGGAAGCAGATGTGGTCAAGCATCTGGGCTCCTGCCTACCACATGGGAGGTCCTGGGTTTGGTTCCTGGTGCCTCCTAAAGAAAATGAGCAAGACAGCAAGCTGATGTGACCGGCTAGTGCAGTGAGCTAATGCAACAAGATGATGCAGTAAGATGACACAACCCAAAAGACTCAGCAAAGAAACACAATGAGAGACAATAAAGAGAAAGCAAAGGTGGCTCAAGAGATTAGGCGCCTCCCTCCCACATGGGAGGCCCTGGGTTTGGTTCCTGGTGCCTCCTAAAAAAAAAGAAGATGAGCAGACAGCGAGCACAAGCAATGAGGGAGGGAAAATAGATAAATAAAAATAACTAAATCTTTTTTTTTTTTTTTTAAGTAATCTAATCAGGTGATCTAACCAAAAGGTCCTTAATGAAATCAAAGGGCCCCACAGCCACAGGAATGGATTAGTGTAAGAATATCATCTTTTCTGGGATTCACAAAAAAAACTCCAAACTGTCAAAGGGGGCAGGATTAAAGTTTCCTTCCCTCCTTAAACTTATATTCTAGTGGAAGGAGACAGACAATAAACAAATTTAAAAAAACAAGATACAATGTGTATCAGTGGATGGATAAGTATAATAGAGGAATATAAATCGGGAGGGTGACAGCAAGCATTTAAGAGGTAGTGGGAGTTAGAAGGAGAGGAGTTACAACTTTATAGAGTGGCCAGTGAAGGCCTCTTTGAAAAGGTGACTTGAGCAAAGACATAAAGGCAGTGAGGACATATGGATATATGGGTGAAGAAGAGCTTTCTGGGTAAAGGGGATGGCAAGTACAGAGCATGTGTGAGGAACAAAGAAGAGGCCAGTGTGGATGAGAATGAATGAGGGCGTGTGGAAGAGAAGATCAAATTAGAAAGAAATGAGGGCAGATGGAGGAATTGGGAGGTGAGCGACGGAGGGTGGTGGAAGGTGGCAGAATCTATAAGGCCTCAGAGACGAATGTAAGGACTTGACCTCTTAAAGGAATTTGAGCAAAAGAGTTGTGTGATCTTTCCTGTGTTTTACTAGAATCACACTGACTGCTGGATTGAGAATGGGAGCAAAGACAAGCTAGAGAATGGTTTAGATACAGGCCACTGAAATAATTTAGACAAGGCAGTCTGGGCCAGGGTAGAGGTAGAAGGGATGAGAAGTAATCAAATTCTGGGCATACGTTAAAGGCAGAGCCATCAGAATTTTCAGACAGATTCTACTTTGGATGTGAAAGAAAGCAAAATGTCAAGAATATAGTTGTTGCATACTGAGATGGAAGGAAGAGTAGAAACAGTAGATTTATGAAGGAAGATTCAAACGTGGTTTTTGACATTGTAATAGATTGAATTATATACCCCAGAAAAAAGATGTCCTTAATCTTAATTCATTCTAGAGGATATGAACTCATTATAAATAGGACCTTTTGAAGATGTTATTTTTAGTTAAGGTGTGGCCCAACTGAATGAGGTTGGGCCTTAATCTTATTACTAGGGCTTTATGAAGAAAAGGTCATGTGGAGGAGTAGAAGCTGAAAGTCAAAGGAACTTGGAAGAGAAAGGAGAGGATGTATTCATGTGATGGGAAAGCTAAGGAATCCCAAGAATGACCAGCCAGCCCAGAAAGCTACACACCCAGGAGGAAGCAAGCCTTCCAGTCTCTGAAATCATGGGCAAAAAAATTCTTACTGGTAAGCCAACCATTGTGTGGGAAACTAAGACAAACAAGTTCAAATTGCATTTCCAATAGGAAGAGCACTAATAATTGATGCCCCCAAAATGTTTGATATTGTAAAACTGAATCTCATCTATTAAAACCTCAGATACCACTCTTTGGAAATTAGTTTTTAGGAGTTATGCTCTCCTATCTACAATATCTAGCAAGTTAAATCTCTTAATAGTATATCAGATATTTAATATCAAGTTTTTTGTATTTTATACATACATAGTATATATTATACTATATACTTATACATATAGTATAATATATTTGCCAAATCTACCGTCTTGGCCTGATAAAACAATGGTAAATCCCCAGAACTAATTCTTGATGATTCTATCTTCCCCTTTACACTTATTTGCTGGATAACCAATAATAGGCATTAAATGAAACAGCAATAAAGCTACCTTACAGACTTTAATAACAATTGCAAACAGGAAATTGAGATACTCTTTTTCCTATAAGGGCAATTAATTACAATAAGGAACTACAGATAAGCAGCTAAGTAATTATATTTAGACACCAGAGTCAACAACCAGCCTTGCCTGATCACTGAAGAGCAAACTGAATACCTGATATGGCAACCAATGTAGGCAGTTTAGGAAACTGAGTTCCAGTCTACATGGATTTAGCACAGTGCCTAGCAAGGGTGCTGTTTTAGTTTCCTAGGCTGCTCAAGCAAATACCATGAAATAGGTTAGCTTAAACAATGGGAATTTATTAGATAACAGTTTGAAGCTAAAAGAAAGTCCAAATCAAGCTATCATTAAGGCGATGCTTTCTTCCCAAACAATAGCATTCTGGGGACTGGATGCCAGCGATCCTTTCCCCCTCTGTCACACAGGAAAGGCACATGGTGGCATCTCTTGATCTCTCCCTTCTCTAACAGGTTTCCGTGATTTTAGCTTCTGCTTCCATCTCTCTCTCTGTCTGAATTTCATTCTCTTATAAAGGGATCCAGTAATAGGATTAAAGAACCATCTTGATTGAGGTGGGTCATGCCTTAACTGAAATAGCCTCATCAAAAGGCCCTGATGGGGCCTTTTACAATGGGTTCACACACATAAGAATGGCTAAATTTAACAACATCCTTTTCTGGGGTACAGCCAGCTTCAAACCACCACAGGTGCTGAAGAAGCATTGAAATGAGAAGGGATGGTGCATGAGCCCAGAGCTACTACCCATGGTCATGCAGGAGGTTGCCCTGCAGCACACACAGGATTACTGCTCAGCCAGGCTACTGTGCCAGGACTCGTGTGGTGCACACCTGCCAACCATAGGAGACAGCCCTGGGGAGCGTCAGTCAGCCTCTGACTTTCAACCTAAACTTGAAAGGCAATAACACTAATCGCATGCATATGCTAAATAACATTTAAGACCAATATAAACTAAAAACAGGCTTGAAAACATGTGTCATACAGGAAGAGACAGTTACTAAATGCACACATGTGGGTTTGATGATTTTTTTTTACCTTGCTACATATGATGAATATGTTTACAGCATTTGATTACAAACTGCTAGAAGGCAGGGACTGATCATGCTTCTATAAATCAGAGGCAGCAAACACCTTTTTTTTTTAATTTTGACCCTCACCTGTGATGATGTTGCAAACTTAAAACAATCAATACCAAGAGCTTTAAGAAATGCTGATTTAGAAATCATTTACAAGCCATGTTTTCAAGATATGCTGGTGATTTTATCCTCTTAAATTTAGGGGGTCGATGTTGATTCTGATGAGGAGATTTTTCAGCTTACATCGAGTGCCATGCGGTATATTCTGAATTTAACAGTGAATTATCAGGTAGGCCCAAGTTGTTTGGCTCATTTTCCCTATTTCTATAACTTTCTTTGTCAAGTACAGTATTTGATTCCTGATGTGCATCACCCTGATGATAGCCCAATTAAGAACCATGACACACAACAGTGACTTTAATTACCCTCAAACAATAATTCAAAATTTCTGGATTGCCAATTGAAATCACAAAAGAATAGTGGCCTTAGGACAAATACAAAATCTCAGTCACTTAAGCCTCATGCTATTTTCCCATAATTATATCAAACTACACAGGAAAATGGAATTAAAAATATCTTTCTGTCTCTATGTGAAAATCACTCATAGACGTAAAAAAACAGTAATACACTGCAAACTACCTAAGATGCCTGAGTTTTATCTCCTGATGCTTAAGACTATATAATAATTCTTGATAGTACCACAGTCCCAGTAAACCACATAATAAACAAAGAATATTAGTGAGAATTGAAAAGCAAAAGCAACAAACATATTCTGTATTATTTCCAGTAATTAAGTAGAATTTAACTAATTGGAAAAGAAGAGCTTGAGAATGAGCACCCTGGGGTAGGGCGGTAGGAAGAGGAGTAAGGGGAGGGAAGAGGATTGGTGGTGAAAAGAAATGAGATTTTTATGTTTGCCCAAAGCATTCATCATGCTTAAATCAATATCACATCTAACATCTGTGCTCTATGTCTTATACCTTTCTTTATCTACATCAGGATTTTAGTCAGAGAAATAATACAATAATCAAGATAGTTTTCATATACTCTTACTGGAGAATTCCCACACAGGCTATAATTCATCCATCTTATCCCTTCCAAAATACAGTAAGGCTTTCAAAATTCACTCAATTCATTCAACTATTATTTACTGAGCACCTACTATATACCAATGCATCAGTGACACTAATGAAAATCCTTGTCCTCCAGGAGCTCACCTTCTAGTCAAATTTATTTTGGGCAATTAATTAATCATTTTGGGATTTTAAACAAGTATTAAAAATTAAATCCCATTTGCAAAAAAAAATTAAGAGTCTACAGAAGTTTGTAATATTTCTTTTGTTTATTGTGTTAGTTTTGAGCTGTATATACCCCCCAAAAAACATGTTCTTAAATTGAATCCATTCCTGTGGATATGAACTACTCTAAGTAGGATGTGTTGATGAGGTTACTTCAGTTAAGGTGTGGCCTGCGTCAATCAGGATGGGTCTTAATCTTCTAGTGGAGTCTATAAGCAGAATGAAATTCAAACACAGAGAGAAAGCCACAGAGGAAGCAGCCAAAACTAAATAGCAACATAACCCAGAAGAGAAGGGAGACACCAGAAGCTGCTGCCACATACCTTACCATAAGACAAGCTAAGGCCAAAAATCACTGGCAGCCAGCCCCAGAATGCTACAGTCTTCAGGGAGAAGGCATTGCCTCGATGATGCCTTGATGTGGACTTTCTCTTAGCCTCAAAACCGTGAGCAAATAAACTCTCATTGTTTAATCCAAACCGTTGCATGGAATTTGCTTTATCAGCCCAGGAAACTAAAACATTTACTGACTGCAGTTTTCCAAATAGCTATCAATACTCACTCAAGGGAAGGTACAAAGAGCAAAGTCCTTTGAATGTTTGTCAGTAGAGCACATTCCTGCCCTAACATGAGTAAACTCCTTTCTGTGTCATTTTGAAATAATCAGTTTTTACCTTGGGGTGTGAATCAGAGTCATCTGTGAAGCTTTTGAAAAACAGAGCCCAATCCTGACTTACTGAAAAAGAATTTCCTTCAACTGGGCCTAGACAGTGCATTTTTTAAAGTTCTACAGCCGGTTCTGATAAACACTCCAGGTTAAAAATAAGTCTTTTAAACAAACGCTTAGAAGAAAAGTAACGCCGCATAAATTAACACTATGGGTAAAAGAGAATCTACTAGAAAGTTCTACAAAATGATAATAATAAAATAACAATAACAGCTAAATCTTATTGTGCACATATTGCATGTCTTCACTCTTCTAAACTGTTTCCTACAGTCCCTCATTTAGTCCTTACAGCAACCATTATTATCCCTATTCTGCAGAAAACTAGAACATGGAGATGGCTGAGTAACTTGCCTCTAAGGTCCCAAAACCAGTAAGCAACCAAGCTGAAGGCTCTACTACAAGGTTGGTGCTAAAGCCCCTCTATTCAATCACTGCTTTGTAGAAGAACTTATTCTAACCATTCATTAATTTGTTAATTCACTTGGTAAATAGGCACAGGTATTAAAGACACAGATGAATGAGTGTATTTTTCCTCTGTAATACTCATCACAAGTAGAAACAAGTATGTAATTTGTTTAAAATCCATCTCTGCTAGGGTGTAAGAAAAAGACCCTATGGTATCTCAAAATTTATTGCAGTTCCTAAGGCATGGAAGCATGCAATAAATAATTGTTGGATAGCTGATTAACTGAATGAATAAATGCCAGTTTGTAAGTTGCAGATGCATACTTCCTACTGGAGGAACAGACTTAACCCTTTCCTACTGGAAAACAGACTTAATCCAGTATGTTAATGCTTTGGTCAATGTATCAATAGAGAGCAGTGGGAAACAAAAGAGCAACTAAAAACCATCACATCCAAAGTACCACTTGATTCTTACAATAAGCCCATGAGGTAGGCAGCAAAGGTATTGCTAACTATATTTCATAGACAAAAACATTCAACATGAGTGTGCCTAGCAATACATGCTACATTACCCACATGGGGACTGTGGAATCACCAAGCTGTGTTCAAATTCCACTTCTGACTCTTCTATCTGTGGCATTAGGCAGATTGCTTAACCACTTTGTGCTTCAGATATCTCATCTATAAAAAGGGATATATATCTATATTCACTAATATATTCCAAAACTTAGTGCTGGCATATAGTTGGCACTAAATTAATTGTTGAATCACAGAGTTTTTAAGGGCCTTAAATATGAAAACATGTATCAAAACATACCTAGCACTGTAGCTAACACATAACTCATGCTCAGAAAATGTTATTCCCACTCCCTTTCCTTTTAAAATCATGAAAGGGACTCTATGTCCCCCTTCCTCATTCCAGATTTTGTCTAAGTACATGTGTCCCCTTCTCAGTGAGTCCTCTGAGGTTTAGATCTATTTCTATGAAATCATCTAGTTCACTAATGTAAGGACACGGGGGGAGGTGCAGAACTAAATCTTTAAATCAGGGCAGAATCTAACTTACACCAGTAGTTCATTTGCTTTCTCACTCCCATAAGACATAGTAAACATAAGTCTCTAAATTCTCCTTCTTTCTAAAGACCATGGCATCACTATAATACATTTTATAATGTTCCTATAAAAAAGGGGCTACAAAATTGCATCACAGCTTAATTATCACCATTCAGACTAATAAAATCAATTCACTACATAGTCACACATAGATTTCTTTGCCCTGAGGCATACTTAACTAGACATTTACATTCAGCGTTCCCAGAGTTATAACAATCCATATATACCCTGAGCTCCATATGCCCATTTCCCTCCTCACGCACCTCGTCCACCACATTTGCCTCTTAGTGTAAGAACCACCCAGAACCCTGCAGCAGCATGGTTAAGATTATGAAAAAGGATTCTGGGCCCTGACATTGGCTTAGAGGAATTAACAGAACAAGGCTTTAGTTTATTGTTCCTTTTTGGGGGTGGGGGTAATGTAATGGGGTACAGGAAATGTCCTTGGAGCCCAGCTGCATTGATATGAGGAATTCATGGATGTGTGGTGGGCAGGACGTTTAGCTGTGTGGCAGGTGGAAGAAGGCACTGCTTATATGTACATGTACAAGATTCTGCAAATCTGGTGTTCATGACTTGAGTGCTAGGAAAAAAATCTAAACTTTAGTGGACCTAATTTTTCAACAGTGAAATGGTGGTTCTTACACTAAGAGGCAAATGTGATGGACGAGGTGCGTGAGGAGGGAAATGGGCATATGGAGCTCAGGGTATATATGGATTGTTATAACTCTGGGAACGCTGAATGTAAATGTCTAGTAAAGTGATTTATAAGGTTATTTTCAGTTCTAGCAATCTGTATTTATACTAACAGCTAAAAAATAGCATTATTATATTTATACCACAAAATTATGCATTAAGAAAGTCAGTCATGTCAGGATGTAGATAGCTAGACAGAGATACAGATACAGATGGGATGTTCCTCTGTGAGTATAAGATCTAGATAACAGTTTGACAAAGACGTTTTTCGTTCAAGTGTAATTTGAATTTTTCAAACAAAATAATTCCTAATTTAATAATTAGTTAAATGAATATAACAACATTAACCATGACCATATTTATGCTAAAAATAAATAACATTTATTGATTTGACAGCATTATAAAAACTCACTGAGGCACATGTTATCTTAATCATTCCAACATTACAAATAAGAGGTACAGAGCAGTTAGGTAAAATGCTTAAGGACAGATCATTGTCAGAGCCAGAATTTGAACCTAGATCAACCTAACCACAAAGCACCAGCTCTTAAATACATAATCTTCCAAATGACAATCTTAACAATAATTTAATAGGAAAAAAGTGGAATGGAGTATGGAAACCATGCTAGATTAAGAAGTAAGGCAGCTGATTTCTATTCTGAGTTCAACTACTAAAGAACTGCATGACATTGTAAACAAAACTCTCCTCTCTGAGCTTCAGTTTTTTCAGAGGTAGAATAAGAGTTTTCCAAATATGTTTCTGTGTGGTCCTCAGGGCTTTGTAGAGAAAACTACTAGTCACGGGAAAAGAGGCACCATGCCCTTTTCAACTTGGGCATGTCTGTTTTATATTAGGAGTTTTGAATAATGTTTCTATTTTAAAATGAGTTGTATCAGCAAATGATTTGGAAATCACTGAGTTTGTTGATCTTAAGGTCTCAAGCACTTTTCGTATTCTATGACCTAATAAATGCTTATGTTTTTATCAATAAGAATTCGGCTTATTCAGTGTTACTGGTTTCCTATTTTTGCTTTTAAAACATGATCCTCAAAGTTGTATTTTTTAAGATGCAAAACAGCCAAACTATTTTAATAGATTAACTTCTTCATTAAAATATCAAAAAATTAATTGGGATTGAGGGATCATTTGCCTAGGAGGAAAGTCTTTTGGTGTGTTTTATTTTTTAAAAAGGATCTTAATAATTCCTTTCTGTATTTATGTATTCTATATGGTGTAAATCTTTTCTAAAATATCCTCTTAGATAAAGTACATTTCCTTCCAACAATATGTGAAAGCCAAAAGTACTGTGAGAATGACTTTTAGGACTGGAGGAATATGAAGTATAGAGGCTCAGACCCAAATATGAAATTATACATCATTTGAAGTACTTAGGGGAAGCCTGTGGGGAGTTCCTTTAGCATGCCAATGTATGTATGCTTACTAATCTAAAATAACATAAAAGGGCATGAATTTTAAGTCTGGGGAAGATGAGACCCTCAGGTGGCCAAGGAGCACAGGGAGATGGGGAAAGGGAAGGAAGCCTACAGTAGTAGTATAATATCAAACACATATCACTTAAGAGCTGCCAGCCACTGCTTTAAGAGCTTTGTCGATACTAAATCACTTAATCCCCACAACAACTCTATGAGGTAGGGACTGATATTTTTACATGTTATTGAAGATGACACAAAGAGTGTCACTTGTCCAGTCAGAGACCTGGGATTTGAATTGAGGCACTATGGCTCCATGCCATGTAACTATGAAGGGGTGTGTTTTGTGAAACTGGAGGTAAGGGGAGAGGCAGAGGACTAGGCAAGGCTTAAAATCCTTAAAAACATGAAGCTGTTTTACATGAAGACATGTAAAAGATCTAATATAATCTATAACAGTGGAAGAAAGGGACATAGGAATGTTCTGGAAGCAAAATATTAAGACACAGACTAAAGAAAGGAAATAAAAAATTCCTAGAAGTTGAAATGACACTATCCTTGCTTTTGAAGTTATAGAAATCAAAAGGGGCCTATAAGAGAAAAAGATCTTCTAAGAACTGAATGGAGGAACTACTGGTGGCAGCTTGAATTGGGACTTAGGGGAGGATATGTGGTATATTCTCTGGGGAACAGTAACAAGAATTTAAAGTAAATGAAACCAAAGAAAAATGATGAATAGATCATTCTTGCACCTTTTTGTCTGGCTCATTTTACCAAAGAGGAAACTGAGGCGTAATAAAATAAAGTGACTTGTTCTAAGGTTATGCCAGCTGGTTGGTAACAGGTCCACCAATCCTTTCACAATACTACTTGAATTGTTTTTATCTTTAATGCTTCTTCCAGATCTAATACTTTATGATTCTATCTAGGTGTTTGCTAAAGAAGGACTGTCTAAGGAGACCAAAGGGAGTTAGAGGTATCTGTGATACCTACACACTGATTCTTTGTAAGTCTGCAATTGCACACAATATCAGAAGTATTGTGTATCTGAATCCACTCTAAATAATAGATGAGAAATAAACTGGTATATTATCATCTTTGGTGTAGGAAACACCTTTTATTTTCAAATTGTTGGGGGGTGGGCAAGAAGAAGCCTCAGCAAGGAATGTGGGAGAATGCTGTTTGCCCTTTAGGCATAAATAAAAGAATAAGGCTGATTGTACCACACAGAGGGGTAAGTTTGAGAAACTAGAAACATTCTATTTTATTCCATTTTCCACAGGAAACAGAGAATGGAGAATTGTGGTAGACTCCCATTAGCATTATGTGGTCTCCACAAAAACCTATTTTCTCAAGTTCGAAGACATTTAAAGGTAATTATGGGGGAAGATGAGGGAAACTTTCCCAGCAGTTAAATAGGGATAGTTATGGAACGGACGAATATCACGTTTCTCAGGTCATTACCTCTGTGCCACTGCCAAATCTGATGTAAGAAGCAAAAGAGAGCTACAGGTCAAGGGCAAAAGGATAACTACATTAAGCGATTACTCTATTTAAAGATTACTAAAAAATAGTGAATTAATAAGTGGTCTATAAGATAGGTAAGACTAGGAAAACCCAAATCTATTGCTGAACAATAACTGTGTTAAAATGTATTAAATACATTAAACTCTAATAATGACATT
This sequence comes from Tolypeutes matacus, assembly GCA_026826555.1. Classification (NCBI taxonomy): domain Eukaryota; kingdom Metazoa; phylum Chordata; class Mammalia; order Cingulata; family Chlamyphoridae; genus Tolypeutes; species Tolypeutes matacus. Next base: position 2,140,124 of record JAKSZT010053768.1, read on the forward strand.
AGAAATTAAATTGCAAAAGTAACATTAACTTGCTTCAGAAGTAAATTCATGGATAATATCCATTGTTGTTTGGAAGGAAATAGATGACAGAACAAAGATGGGCAGTGGGACATACATGGTGTAGAGAACCCACTAAGCCGTGGAGGAGACCAGAGTTATGGCCCTAGCTCAATACCAACCAGCTGTGGTTGACACTGCCATACCACTCCAAGTCTCTGCCCCTCGGCTTCCTGCTCTGTGTGGCAGGTGGCTGGAGTGGTCTCTAAGTCTCTTCCAAAAGTATAATTAGATGATTATTCATAGCAGGAAAATAGTCACAGAAAAAAAATCAAACATCTTCTTAAAATTCAAGAATTTAATAATAGCTATTGATATGACCAATTATCAGATATATGGGCTAATCATTAGCACTTAAGAACAATCAAATGATAGAGCCATAACAGAACTGTATATTAAATTATTACTGTTATACAAATACCACAGAACTCTTCCCCTCAGAAAAAAAAAAGAAACAAACAGCAAAACATGGCCAAATCCAAGAAAACATTAGAAGCTATGTGATTTATTAGAATATTTTACTTAAAATTCACAAATCCATTCCCTTTTCACCTGTTTTTTTTCCCTTATAATGATAATAAAATTAATCTAATTGAAAGGCAGTTGATTCACTTATTATTTACTTAAGAAGAATGTAAAAGAATTTATACTTAAAGAAGAAAAACAATTTAGAGAAACACCCCTTCAGTATTTTAAAGAAAAAAGAAATCCAGGGTGGTGAGCAAAGGAGCTTCACAGCTACAACAATACAAATTATGTTGCTAATGACAAAAGTCATTCTGGTTCCTGTAGAACTCAAAAAAAAAAAAAAAAATACTGCTGGTTCCGATATCAGGAAATTGTCATATGGCAGGAAGTTAAATCACACAGTAACAGAAGTTGGGATTATCGGTAACTGACACAGATGTTTTCAAAGGGTGGCATGAGGAAATGCTGGTAAGCTTAATCAAGTCTCTAATCAAGAGATTGACTTTGAAGTGATGTAATAAATACTTTGAGTAAGAAATACATTCACAGAATCAACACTGAAAAGACCTTTGAGATTCCCCTAGAATAATCTCCTCAAGATGTACAAGAAGAAACTGTTATCAGAACTGGCACTAGCCCTGGGGATTCCTGATTCCTAGTCCTGTACTTTCTTGCTGCTTTTAGACAATAGTTTTCACCAGTACTACTGTTTTCATCTTCCTCTTCCTTCTAAGTTCAGAAAAAGGTGTTCTTCCATAATTTAGTAATGACAAAAAGATCCTAAAAGAAACAACTGTACTTCTACTTAGAACCATAACTGATGTCAAGCAGTTCATGCATGAGTCAGATGGGAGTAGAATCCAGGTGCTAAGAAAGTACATCAAACAAAACAAGGAAAGAGTATAAATTCTCTGACCTGGATTTTTAAATTTTCTATCATTTATTACTTTAATGATTTCTGATTTGCTTCAAAAGGCCAATATGAAGACAGCACTGAATAAATCAGCAAATCTTTCATGTTTCTTACCAAGAATGATGGTTACATTTAGCAGACCAAACAACAACAACACAGTCTCTACAACCATGGCAACCGTTATCCAGGGTAGGCTACTGCATAAGTATAAATACAAGTTTGCTTTCTAAATATAAACATATTCATCCATTTATGAAAGGTTTTGGTGTACATGTGAATATGCATACATCTTAAAGGCAATAAATAAGATAATTTTTGTTCAATGAGTTCCTACTACGTGTCAGGTATTCTATAAGGAGCTTTTCAAGTTTTCTATCAAGTCTCATAACACTGTAAGGTAGAAATTATTTCAATCATTTTACAAACGATTAAATGAGAAGAGAGGCGTGTTAAGTAACTTGCCAACAGCAGGTTTAAAACTTAGGTATGCTTGATTTTTCTACTAGCTGACAGAGCCTTAGTCTCACAACATGATCTTTATATAGAACGCAGATGTTACCTGAAAAAATCTAGAACACAAGACTGAACACATCCTTGCTTCATTTCAGTTTCTCTTTCTATATAAATGTTCAGATTTTATTATTTGCCAGTAGCATGATGAATATTTAACAACCTTAACATCAGGCCTTGATTAATTAAGTAGAAAATTAAAATCAGCTCTAAAAAGCTTGTCTTCGCTTCTAAAAAAATTATTTAAAACCATGTTCATTACTGGCTTTATAAATCATTTATTCTATCTGACAAATACATTCACACTGTTTCCTCTTGAACTCTACTGGACAATTAGTCCACTTTTAAATCTGGTCTAAGATCCTTAAATAATTGAAATATCAAAGGGCCCTCCTAGCCACGAATGCCACAGAGATCCCTCCTGATGGTTACTGAAATAACCCACAGAGGTTATACAAGTGTATGTATACTATTCCCAAGGAACAAGGTGGAGTAAGGATCAGCAGTGGAGTCAATCCAGAAACCTAAAACCCATTGAAAAGAGACACACAGTTACTGAGGAGAATCCTTTTCATTTTTTTCCCTTGGCACAAATACCCAAGATTCCTAAATTTCCCATTGGGCCTGCTCCTTATCATCCCACACCATAAGAAAAGAGAACAGGCAGGTCTCAGTGCTGATAAGCAAGAAAAAAACACTGAAGATTGTTGCATTTCAATTGTTTTTTAATACTTATATTTTTATCTGAGTAACTGCCCTCAAGTTAAGGTTTCTATATCAAGAGAAGGGTCAGGGAGTAGGAAATAGTGAGATAAATTAGAAAACAAGGAATAACATGAAATAAGCCTAAGCCCTGGGAAGGGACCGAGAGAATGATAATGGTAGCTGCTAGCACCGTAGAGCCTTATATTTCATAAAGGAAACATTTTCTGTGAAAAACAATTTTTACTTCCTCTTAGATAAAAAGAAATTAGCAGAGTAGAAAGACTTGAGAGACATTTAAAAAGATATATTTGAACCAAGCGTTAATAATCTAAGCTCTCTCAGGCCCAAAGTTGCGTGATTCCCATCCTTGTAAATAAAGTTTAAGTGGAACCCAGCCATGGGCTATACAGATACCTTGTCTATGGTAGCTTTGGCACTGCAATGGCCAAGCTGAGTGGGTGCAACAGAAACATTATGGCTCAATCAGTTGAGTGCCCACCTCCCACATGGGAGGTCCCAGGTTCGGTTTCTGGTTCCTCTTAAAGAAAAAACAAACAGAAAACGAGCAAAAAACAACAAGCAAACAGAGAACAAAAACAATGAGCAAATGGACAAGAGAGCCATCTCTGGGCAGGGGGGCAGGATTTAAAAAAAACAAAACAGACATTATGTTTCTAAGCAATTCTAATATTTATTAACTGGCTCTCCACAAAAAGTTTGCTGACCCCTGACTTGAAATTTACTTTTGATAATTACACTAAAAAATATATCCATGAGAAAAAAAAAAAAAAGCAAAAAGAAACTAAGGTTTCAAGATATAGATTGATTTTAGGCATTCTTAAGCAGTTTAGAAACTCCCAACAGCAGCACACTGAACCCAAATCATCATCACTGAATTAAGTAGTTTTCACAATGCAGCACTTTGTCCAACTGCTTACAATTATGTATAGGAGTGTATACCTGAAATGATAAAATAATTCTTTAAAAAATGTTTTCTCTCTCAATCTGAGAGACTGCATGCTAATGCTAATCTTTTTGCAATGACTAATACTGAGTGAGAGTTGAATTGACTATACATACAGTGTTTTTCCATCAGAAGGCTTTTAATTACAAGAGCATTTGGATAAAATAGCATGAGTGTAGTCTGAAAAAGGCTTTTAAAAATATCTGTTTGCACCTTATCTCATTGTCCCAAAAGTGCCTCAGAAATTCAAAGTCACCATAATGGAACTACCTAGATTTTAAAAAGTATATTAAAATCTTGATGTTAAAAAAAAAAAAAAAAGGACAGCATGAGTGCATGACTGAGACTCTGAGTGATAATTCTGAAAAAAAAAAAAAAATGGACTTACTGGAATGACTGAAGACTACATTCTGCACAGTAGGAATGGATTACATTAAAAGACAAACAAACATAAAAATCTACCAGAGCATCATTCAAGAGAGAAAAAAGTATCCCAAAAAGGGTAAAAATTCTGTGACAGACTAAAATGGAAGATATTACCAGCAGATATTATCAATGGTCAAAGGTGACAGGATTTGAAAAGGACCCGGGAAAGAGAATACTGAGGAAGGCTTCAAAAAATCAAAGTGAAACCACAAACATGCTATTTGCTTTTGCTTCCAATTTGGCTAGAAGGATTTTGCCACTCCTATTTAGTAAACCACCGACACCAAATAAGAAAACCTGTATTATATGTAAATACAGTGGTGTACCCATGATATGTGTGGTCATAAGAAATATTAATAAACTTTATAAATTGAGAGAATGCATTCTTAGTTGCACAACCTGGGAGTGGCACACACCACATTTATTCATAGTCCATTGACCTGAACTTACTCACAAAGCCACATAAAGCCACAAAGGAGGCTAGGAAACTTGGCCCTTAGCCAAAAGCCAGACAGTTAAAAAAAAAAAAAAAAAGCTGAGAAAAGGTAGGAATATGGAGAATAGCAATTAGGGGACAATACCTAGTGTACAATAAACTCAATTCTGCAGAAAAGTGTTTTAAGCTGTCCTATTGAAAACTATGAAGAGCTTTTTTCTTCTTTAAATCTATTTGACATCCCAAAATGAAGTAAATATTGTGAATAAACAAATGTCAAAGTTATTTTAGAAAAAAAATAATTGTTGATCCTGAAAGGTATATAATAAATATATTTAGATTGTGTTACCTAGATGAGCAAGGCATCTCCATTCTCGATGCAAGATGTTATACGGAAGACAGATTGCAATGTAGGTCACTTTCTACATCAAGTCTGTTGCATTGCTTTGTTTTTTCCACATTCCTGCTCCAACATCCCATGCTCTACCCTGCCCCATCCCTCGTATATTATGATACACGGGTCCTGAGGATCTTGCTCCACATGACTTTGAGAAGCACTACCATAGGGGAAGGGTGGACCTTGATGTTTTCTGAGCAAGTGAGAGGTAATAAAAACAACACCTTCATAACATTAATATTGTATGTTGTGCAGATCACTTGGGAATATAAAACAAAGTGTGTAGGCATCAGTAGGAGGGGAAAGACCAGAAGGAATTATAAATCAAATATTGCCAAATGGAAATATTATAGAGATGTGAGTTCACAATTATGAAAGCAAAAAATTGGTTAGAAAAAAGAAGGCAAGTGACTCCCATGGCCTCTCTGTGATATGGGATTTTTTTTTACCATTAGCCCAGACAGGAAAAGCAATCAAAGGCAAAAAAGAACCTAATACCAAAGTTTCAACTGAAATAGAAAGAAATTGATAGAATCTCACTATGCTGGTTAGATTTGATTAAGCAGTTAAAGCCAAAGACAAGTATAGCAGACTATGATTGTGGATCAAAAGAAGAAAACAGATACCAACTCATAAATTGGTATCATGCATTGTCTGAGAACTTGAGACCCAGACTCAGTTACTTGCATTTGGTTCTAGGGTCCTGGGCTCACTAACGATTTAATTTGAGAATGTTACTTACCAACTTCAACTTCTTCATCAATAACTGCTATATCCAATATGGTACCTTGTCTACTGGGTGCATGAAATGCCCAATAGCACTTGAAATGGATTGAGATGTGCCCTAAGCATAATACACAACAGATTTCAGACTTAGTACAAAAAAAGAATGCAAAATATCTTATTAATAATGTTTCTACTGATCACATGTTGAAATAATATTTTTGTCTAATCTGGGTTAAATACAATACATATTTGAAGTTTATTTCACATGTTTCTTTTAAATTATTTTATGGCTACAAGAAATGTAAAATTACACTTGTGGTTTGCATTATATTTCTACTGTAAATATAATGCACTACTTTCTAAAATGGGGAAAGCAACCATATCTACCCACAAGGAGTTGTTTGATTGAAGGTAAAAAACCTTTAGTATATTGTCAGATATATAGTAAGAGTCCAAGAAAAGCTAATTACCATTCTCTACCCTTGAAGTTGGAAGAGAAGGGCTAAATGAGGTACCTCTACCCAGGGAGACACAAGAGCTTATGACTGTATACTGTAGCATCAGGCAGGACATGGGGTAGGGAGCTGCGCAGATGCAGTTCCACAGAAATGGAAAAGAGCAGGCAGATTAGATGCTGTAGACCAGCTAAGTCAAGAGGGAAGCCAAAAATGATATTTTAAAATGACAGTCAAATACCATCCTGAAATTTTCTTTAGTCCTACTCTGAAATTAGTTTTTTAAAATTGTTTTCTTGGATAGCCCAAACATATAAAATTATTTGGTACTTGTAGGCCAGCTTTCTTCTAACAGATAAGAATTTGCTAGGTAAATAAGGTTTCGTTACTTTTATCAATATTTTTACAACACATAGAGTTTGATGAGAATTTTAAGGAAAGGGGAAGAAGAAAGAGTTCATCCTTCACTGGCCATACAGGAACTAAAGGCTTATGTAAATTGTTTAAATGCCATTGAGGGTGTTAGAAGTGTTTCAAATAGATTCCAATTATCTCTAACACTTGTAGCTACTTCAAAGCAAAAATTCTAAAGCGCAACTTCAGAAGCAAGGTTATCTGAGGTTAAAAAAAATCAACCTACCAAAAAACAAACCAAAAAAAAGTATGCATTCACTTACTAAATATTCACTGGCTTTTTAACCTGTTCTAATTTTTACTTCACCTCACTAATTATGGTGTGTCTCTCTACAGCCTGAGTGATCCTGGGGTAATAATTTGGATGCATATAAAAATGAGCATCAATTAGATATCTGTTTTAAAGCACTCATTAAGAATATTAGGAGAATTTCCTAATCAAGAATATTTTAATAAATTGTCTAGAAGCCATCCTCCCTGCCTGTGTTCTGGAGCCAGACTGCCTGCAATTGATTAAGACCATAGGAAGGGCTACAGCTGTAGAATCAGAGACCTCTGAGACTGTGGACCTATAGATTTGTAGCTGTGGGCAAGCTCAACAAATCTCTCTGTGTATCATTGTTCTCCTGTGTAAAATAGACATCCAAAGAGTACCTACCTCTCAAACTTATCATTGAGTTTATTCATGCTTAAAACAGAACTTGATAAACTACAATGAGATATCATTTCACACCTATCAGAATGGCCACTATTAAAAAGACAGAGAACTACAAGTGTTGGAGAGGATGTGGAGAGATAGGAGCACTTCTTCACTGTTGGTGGGAATGCAGGATGGTACAACCACTATGGAGGACTGTTTGGCAGTTCCTAAAGAAGTTGAATATAGACTTGCCACGTGACCCTGCAATACCACTACTGGGTATATACCCAGAAGAACTGAGAGCAGTGACATGAACAGACATCTGCACACCGATGTTCATAGCCACATTATTCATCATTGCCAAAAGTTGGAAACAACCCAGGTGTCCATCAACAGATGAATGGATAAACAAACTGTGGTCTATTCACACGATGGAATATTATGCAGCTGTAAGAAGAAATGAAGTCATAAAGCATATGGCAACACGGATGAATATGGAGGACATTATGTTGAGTGAAGCAAGCCAGACACAAAAGGACAAATACTGTATGAATGCGTTACTATGAACCGAATATATTGTGTAATATATTGTTTGATTCACAGACACAAAAAAAACAAAAAAACAAACAAAAACAACAACAAAAAAATTTACATGTATCCATTACATTTAATGGAGAAATGTATATATTTATTCATCTATGTTTACTTTTTAGTTTTTAATTGCTTATGTTTTCAATTATTAAATGTACAAAATAAAGTTAAAAAAATAAAAAATAAAAATAAAAAAAAATAATAATAAAAACTACAAAAAAAAAAAAAACTGTTGGAAAAAAAAAAATACAGAATTTGAAATAGGTTAAGTGGTCAACAAATATCAGAAACTATCTTAAAATGGTCTATATTTCTTTACAGTATACAAAAGGAAAAAAGCCAATCAATATTATATTGATTTTACACATGATCACTTAGATACTCTAGAAAGCGTAACAAAGAACTACACAGCAACGTTTCCTCAAATAGTTTAGGGTTGCAAGTGCGAGCAAAAATCATTGGAAATCCCTGTAACATTTTTCTGATTTAAATGTCAAAAAACAATCTATAGTTGCACACTACTTAGGATATATAAAATCTAGGTAATGTACACTATGTTGGTAGTTCCATGAACTGTGAGTTAAAAACTCAATCAGCCAAATTTGAAATGAAAATCTATTTGCACCAGGGTGATTCTCAGCAGCCAAACATAAAGAATTATTCATCTGACGTGAGACACTTGAGCAAGGCCCATCCTTGTACATTTGGTTAATTATTTCTAATTTTAAAAGACATCCTAATAGTTCATATTTCAAAGCTTTTCATTTTTTCATTTTCTTCTTTCTAATCAATGTAATGACAGCATAAATATGTCTACAAACACAAAACTTATTTTTCTTTAATTAAAATGAAAACTCATTTAGGATTAGAAAGGATGGATATTGGACAGCCATGGACTTGAGGATCTGTCCGTCCCCTGCATCTTCCATAGCCCTCCCAGTCTTTACTTAAATCCATAAATGGGGAAAATACAATGTCTGCTGTATTATACATATTAATATAGTTAAAATTCTATATACTTCTAATCACCAAACAATATAGTAGAACTGATAGTTGATATATTAGCTGCATAACAATAGTAACAGCCAAGACAAAAACAGTTACAGCAATAACAAATCAAATATACCATTTATTGGGCACTTACTCTGATCTCTCAAAGTGCTATTTGCAGCATTTCACTTCATCCCTAGGAGAAAGGTACTAGACCAACATCACTGAATATAGACGAGGAAGCTGAGTTTAGAGAGGTGAAATAACATGTGAAGTGGCAATAGCTAGGAAGTGGCAAATCTAGAAAATCTGGAATGCTAATCCAGAGACCCACGATTTAATCCCTGCACTATTCGGCACTGGATGAACATAAAGCTATTGCTGTACTGGCATTAGGCCATGTACCTCAGGTAACCTGCACTGCAGGGATTAAATCACATTTCCTCTTCTCACTCCTTCTCACTTCATATTTGTCTGTTTTGTTTTGTTTTTTCTTCAGATAAACTGGCTAGACCAGAAATTTGAGTAAACTTTGAGAATACTAAACAGACCACAATGGGAAAAGAATCTATAATTTGGTTCACTGCCACTATGACCTTATTAATAAACTAAACTAACTACCACAGCTAATTTTGCAAAGGGCTAAAGAAATCCTATGTATTTTCAACAGGTCATCAGTTCATATTCTCAAGTGAAATGGATATTTTATATCAATAACCAGACAACTTATTTTCTAATTTTCACCTAGCTTTGATATATATTTAATAAATATTACCAGCTCATCTCATGAAGAAGGGAAAGAAAGCAGTAGTTATGATTAAACAAAGGTCCACCTTTGAAGGAGTTGGCCTTTAATGTTTAAAACATGAAAAAGAGAATTTCAAGTTAATAATTTCTATTTCATGTTTATGATTATCTGATAATCTCCTATTCATCACATGATATCCAAATACCCAATCGAATTTTACCTTCTAAAAGTTAAATGAAAAAATGTTATGCAATTAGGATTTTTAGAGAATGATGGATATCTAAAAATCCCTGTGAATTTAATTGAGTTCTTAGAATTGAATACAATTTTCAAAGTTATTTTTTTTAAAGAATCAGATTATGCTAATAAAAAACAAAGCAAGCATGCATATTACTTTGAGAAAACACAATGGAAAGTACAAAAGGTCCTTTGTTAACACTGTTAGCAAATGTCTTTATAAGTCATTTCAAAAAGTATTCTCTTCACAAGCAAGACAGGATATATGACTTTGATGGCAGTTTAAAGTACAAGCAGATGTATCAAATGCATACCACCAGATGGCATCTTAAATCAGATAACACATTCAGAGATCATGAGAGTAAAGAACTACTTTTCTGAAATGGAATCAACTTCAGGAATTCCAAACAGAGTTTTGGATATTAAAATGTCAGACACTAATCATAAAATCCTAAGCAACCCAATAATAACACTGTATTGACTGTAACCAAAATACAGGATTCTGAAAAGAAAGACAAATAAAATGGTGGTCTTGATATAAATTTTTATAGAGAAAAACAACTCATTACAATGGAATCACAAGAGGAAAAGAAAGCTTGGTTAAGAATTCTACATTGGGAGCAGATGTAGCCCAAGTGGTTGAGCACCTGCTTCCCATACATGAGGTCCTGAGTTCAATCCCTAGTACCTCTTTAAAAAATATTCTACATTGCCCTCTTTTGGCATGCAATTTTCCTTCCTTCTAATGCTCATTTCACTCTTTCAAAGGGCTTTGTTTATTGTAAACAAAAAGAAAGGTACTCTCCTGTTTTTTTTAATAGCTGTGGCCACACTTGTGGGAGATGTTTGTGTGGGATGTGGTGGGAGGTGTGGGAGGTGGGCAACATGGGAATCCCAGTGGGTTCCGTGTAATATTTTGGGTATCTAAGCACCTCTTAAAATATATTTATATATATACATAAATAACATTTTTGTAAGCAAATGCACATATATGCATATACATTTATATATCATTTTGCAAATGTTGGTATGTATTGTGAAAATTTTGATTTTTACCCACAATAAAAATTAAAAAATTAAAAAAATTAAAAAAAAAGAAAGGTCAGAAGCAGGGAAAGTTAAGAAAAAAATAAAGAAGGAAAGCTTATAGAAAGAATAAAGCTTTCATTTCACCTACATATTTGGCTCTTATTAACCTAAAGTTCAAAAGTCTTTTTGTCCAAACTTTAAATATCTTTTTTTTTTTTCTTTTTTCTTTCTTACTTTAAACAGCTTAATGAACTATGAAACAACATTGCTACGTCTAAAAGTAGCTGACATTTGCTACAATGTTAAATGCGAACAGACATTAATTAGGGAGAAACATATTATATACCAAACTGGAGTTAAAAGGAAAACATATAATAACACAAATTGAAAACTGGTTTGAATATTAAAAATTCAATGTTCTTTCTTAAAAATCTCTAAAAAGGACTTGATTATGTCCTGGATATGGGGTTGGTTTGTTCTCTTTTCTACCCTCATATAATCAGTATACCCTATTTTTTAAAAATACATTTAATATAAATCTTCTTTTCATATGATGAAAGCAAATGATAAAGGAGACTTGTTTTCAGTTTATCTATTATTTATTTTTAGATATGGATTTATGTAAGTATACCGTTTACTACATAGAGCTTTTAGGGTTTACTATGATCAAATGAACACTGGGTTTTTTTGGTTTTTTTTTTTTTTTTTTTTTTAGTTTCTTTTTTTCCCCTCCTCAACTGACTTAGTACTCAAATCATTCTATCTTTCATGTTACTTCATGAGCCAACGTACATTTAATGATGCTGGTAGAGAGCTGGACAAGGTAGCAGGAGGACAAGCTATTTGAACCTCCAAGCAAAGCCAGGACTGAACTGCCCAAAAGCCTTCTCTCTGGCAATATATTTTAATATTAGCAAGATTTGTACGTAAAACTATTCCATTTATATTTAAAATAACACATTTTAAATGTGACCAAGAAAGTGATTTAAAATAGTGTTAAAGCCCAGCTGCCTCACAATTTAGTATTATTTATCCCTTACTAAGCCACTAATTAAGCCACAAGTTCTTCTTATAAGACACAGCTTCTAAAAGTTCTGTATATTTTATTTATCCAATATCTCATTTGTCCAATACCCTCCAAATCAATAAGTAGCTCTTCAGGAAAAATGAGCAGAATAAAAGAATAATTGCTGTTAAAATGATTAACTGGCATATACATACATCCACACACATATATAAATACATGCATACATCCTCCATAGGTTCCCATATTTTTTCATTAGATTATTATTACAATTTTCTATGTACAAATCAGTAGTGAATTTACATTAAAGTTATTTTGAAATAGTGGAAGATCCACCAAATTACAATACATGGCCCACATCCTCAGATGCTTAACATTTAGGAAGATAATAAAACAAAACAATTTTAAAAATCAGTTCACTATAGTTAAATGCCAAGCTATAATTTCATGGACCTGTAAATTTAACTTACATCCCTAAATAAAATGAAAATAGACATGGTTGAACTGCCTGAGTTTTAATCCCAGTTCTGGCACTTTCTACTGGGTAACCTTAGGTAAAATACTCAAAAGAAATATTCAAAATACTCACTCTCACTGAGTTTCAGTTTTCTCATTTGTAAAATGGAGCTGTTAATAGTATCTCTTTTCATAAGGTTGTTTGAAAAACCAAGAATTAAACATGTACAGTATTTAGACTAGTGACTGGCAAAAAATAAGAAGTTAACAAATATTAGCCTTACATCAAAAGCAACATCCTAATCAGTTCCCAAAAAAGTTACAAATATCAATGGACACGTACTATCACCTATAGTATCATCTTCAAAAAAGAAAGCATTACTACTAAAATAAGATGATTTTGCTCAGGACCAGTGAAACTTTGCCATGGACCAGTACCAGTCTGTCACCAAAATTTGGGAATCTCCCTTAAAACCCATAAATGCCATTGACGCTCACAGGAAAATAAAATCAATGAAAGCCTGAAATTATTAGGGACACTTCAATGAAGAAATGGAACATGATGAGACTGGAAAGATGGCTATTACTTGAGTAGACAAAGGAAAGTACAACAACAATTTTCCTTTAAGGTACCTAGGAAGACTACTTTTTCCTTATGTAGGGTATTTCAGTGTTATCTGAAACACCACTTCTTTTAAATTCACTCTAGAACTGATTCTAATATATTTTAACGTTCTCTAAAACTATTAGAATATTATAACTACAAATGATCATTTTCAGATTTTAAGAATAATAGTTTTGGGGACATTTTTAAAATATATTTTTTATTTATTTTTAAAAGATACTTAGATTACATAAATTGTTACATAAAAAAATATAAGGGATTCTCATATGCCCCACTCCCCAGACCTCCCAATTTTCCCCACATTAACAACTTCTTTCATATTAGTGTGGTACATTCATTGTAATTGATGAACATATTTTGGAGCACTGCCACTAAGCATGGACTATAGTTTACATTGTAGTGTACACTCTCTCCCACTCAATTCTGTAGGCTATGGCAGGATAAAATGGCCTGTATCTGTCACCGCAATGTCATCCAGGTCAATTCCAAGTCCTGAAAATGCCCAGTTTGGGGATTTTTCTCTTCCTATGAAAACAACTACAGGTATTGCCTTACAATGATGCTTAAACATTTACCTATTTGTGAAAAGTACCAACACATTGGAAATTGAAAAGGACAGGAAATACTATGGCTTAAAGTGAAATATCTGTTCATGTAATTATGATGTAATTGTAATGACTGTCAAATGTTTCCTCTAGATGTTGTTACATGTTTATTGATGTTAATAGATTATTGCTGACTTGTACCATTGCACAGATGTACTGAATTACTATAGCTCAGTTATTTTTAATATAATAGAGCATTCATTACTATCCAAATCACTTAAAGATGCTTTTGATTCACTATCTTCCTTTTTCCTTTTTAAGCTTTCCCAGCAGAAGCTTTCCATAGTAAATAGGAAAAGAGATTGTTTGCTCATCTGATATAATAGGTTATGAATAGAAATTTTAATCTCTCAGTCTATAGAGGAAAGCTCTGGGAATGTTTTTTTAACAGTGAAAAAAAATTAAATACGAAGCCCCTATATAGATAAACTCTATCCCTCAAATATGTTAAGCATTATTGTTTTGTATTGCTACTCCTTGGTAGCAATACATTTTTATTTAAAATATAATAAACTATAATCAACAAAGTAATTTATTCTATTTGTTGAGAAACTCTTTAATATCAACATTCTTTGTATGATTTTTTTAAAATAAGCAAAAACAAACTCTAGTTAAATGAACTGAAAGTATATAACTTTAACCCTATAATACAGAGGTAGAATGGTATATATAGTAGCTAAACATGAGTTATGTAGCCGGTGTCTGTTCAAAGCAAGGTCTTCAGCTCACTGGCTATTTGGCCTCAGGCCAATTACTTAAACCAGTGGTTCTCATAGTGTGTTCCCCAAACCCAAGGTTTCATCATCATCACCTGAAAAACTTGTTAGACATTCAAATTCTCAAGCCCTACTCCAGACCTACTGCATCAGCAACTCTGAGGAAGGGATTCAGTAATCTGTGGTTTATCAAGCCCCCCTGGTATCTGATGCATGCTCACATTTGAAAAACTAAAACTCTGATCTCCCTCTTCTCCTTTGTAAAATGGGTTTCCTAAGACTGACCTTGCAAAATCAAGAGAAGTGAACGGATCAGAGTAAAGGACTTTGGCTCTCACATAGTGACGTTTTATCATGATTTGTTTTTTTCCTTCTAGTCAAGGGCCCAAATTAAGGGGAATAAGGACATCAAAATGATGTGCTGCTGCCACAGGCCAGGACTGAAATGTGCTGGCCCTCAGTGGGCTGGATACCAAAATAGGTCTCAGGCTGCAGGACAGGCCCTAAAAGATTTGGCCACTGAAATCACCAGTGGGCAAAATGCCCCAGAAGTAATATTTTAGCCCCATACAATCTAAGGCCACCCTGCTCTGATAGTGACAAACGATAATATGAAGAGAATAAACACTGATCTTTTAGGTCCCAAAAGACACCGGATTCTTATCCCTACTTAACTCTCCCAGGAGTACTGGCATGGGGAATTCTCCTAATTGACGTCAGCTGCTGTAAGGGAAGGACTGCTGTGACCTTAAATTTGGCCACATATCCACTCTCACATCTAGGAACAATGCCAGAGGGTTCTCCTGGCAACTGCCTGACATGCTAAATGGCAGGCACAGCCACTGAGGGAATCCTTTGCTGCCCCAGGGACAAATCCCCCACTGCAGGAAACAGACAAACCAGAGAGATTAGCAGTTTGCTCAGCTGATGATGGCCTATCCTGTCCATTCAGAGAGCAGAAATTGCATTCTAAATCACTCTGTTCAAAAACCTAAGCTTGGTACAAATGAGGGGAATGTTGTTTGCTAAGTCAAATGGAAAACAGGAAAATATGAGAATTTCAAGGAGAAATGTAGTAAATTGCATCCCTGCATAAGCCATCCTGCCATATTCATGAAGTCTTAAATAGATATTGATTTTTTAAATACAGTCTAATCGGATGTTTTAAAATCAGTTTTTCAAAAGATGCTGCCAATTAATATTTTTTAAAGGTTTATTTATTTACTTATTTCTCCTCCCCTTCCCCATGCCCTAATTTGTTTTTGTGCTCACTATCTGCTTTCTGTGTTCATTCCCTGTGTGTTCTTCTGCCTGCCTGTGTTCTCTTTAGGCAGCACCGGGAACCGATCCTGGGACCTTCCAGAGTGGGAGAGAGGTGCTCAATCTCTTGCACCACCTCAACATCCTGGTCTGCTGCATCTCTTATTGTCTCTCCTCTGTGTTTCTTTTTGTTGCATCATCTTGCTACACCAGCTCTCCGCTCAGGCCAGCACTCCATATGGGCCAGCACGCCTTCACCAGGAGGTCCTGGCAATTGAACCCTGGACCTCCCATATGGCAGATGGGAGCCCAATCACTTGAGCCACATCCACTTCCCTAAAATCAGTTTTAACAATCATTTTAAAAGGACCTCTAATCAAAATTGGATTCAATCCTCCTATCCTGGCAAAGTCATCAGTGCTCCCTGGGACAAGTGTGAAAGGTTCCTAACCAACTCCTCTCCCAAGATTTCCTCTCCCAAGATTTCCTCCCCAGTCTTCTCTACCTTTGTTTCCTAGGATGCTGTGTGCATCACTGTTCTATTCATAAACTTGATTATGTAATTCTCCAACTCAAAGACTTCCTGGACTACCTACCAATATGACAGCTTTCAAATGTTTCAGTGCCACATCCAAGAGAGTAATATATGGCCCTGGCCTTCCAAGCGCAGTTTCAACCCCAGCCCCATCTCTTACACCTTTCTCAAACCCTGTCTCCACACAGCAAACCTCTAAGAAAATGCCTTGTCACTTTATTAAAAAAAACAGTGCCTTTAATATGCTATTGTCTCTGCCCAGAGTATACTTCCCCAGTTTTATCATACATTAAAACTGTACTTATCATATATGATCCATTTCAAATATCATGAAATCTGCCAAGACTTTCTTGGCTCCCCTACATCCCTTTTTCTGAGTTCCCACATGAATCTGTAGGCTTCTCCATTACAGTTCCTAACATATTATATAATAACTAATTGTTTATATGCCTGACTCCTCAACTAGACCTTGAGTATTCTCATTTGTTTTAATATCCCCAATTTCAAATCTTCTGAAAGAGTTCTCATTCCAGATTCATGACAGGTGAGATTCCAGCTCTTTAAGAATTTCTTTAACTCAAAGATGGAATATAATAATTAGTGGGCACTCTCAGGGAACCCTTAGCCATTTAACAGGAAAATGTTTTTAGCTTTAAATTAGCCATATAGTTGGATACTTCTTAATTTGCTTGAAGAAGTCTAGGTGATATCCTTTCATTAATAGTTTGATGTACTTATCTTTGGGCAAATATCTGCTACAATTTTCTTATATATTCTAAGTCCTTGGAGGGCAGAGACCAGGCCCTTATATATATCTATCCCACACAATATTTGTTAAATTGAATTACCAAAATGATTTGTCACCCTGATATTTGGTCACCTGTTTTTAAAAGTTCCATTTGTATGTTTGCATGGAAACAAAGAAAAATGCAACTCAATTTTGAGTCAAGTCAAAGAGAGAAAATACTTTCCTTTAAAAAATGTCTCCAACACAGAAACACAAACTTCAAATTAAATCTTTGAAATAGCTACCCTTCTTATCAGAGTTTGGAGAAGTGAGCATAACGTGCCTCACATCTTCCTTGTCTTGCTACAGTAGAGCTAGGCAGTCCTCATCTCCACTCCCACAGAGAAGGCCTATTGGCTTATCTACAGCCACATTCCTTGAGTGCAGGTACACACTGCACTATGTCCTTCTCCAGAGGGATAGACGCAGGGAGCTGAGTTGGAGCTAGACAGTTTCCTGGTCCTTCTGTCTTCTTCAAAATAAATCATGCTGAATTTTAAGTGAAAAAAAATCCTAAATGAACACAAAACTTCCAATATTTTATAAACATATGAAGGGAAACTTAACACACTTAAATAATGAAGAAATGTTAAAGAAATGAAAACCACGTCCATATTTCAAATAACTAAGACATAATTCCTAGGTTTGTTTTCGTTTCTGTTTTTTCCCCTTAAATGAGGCCAAACTATGGTACAGATTAGCACAACTCCTCTCTAAACATTTTAGAGTGAAACTATCAATAAAAAGTCAGTGGGGAGGAATGGAGGGAAGGCAGGGGAGTGGCTGTTGTAAGTAATTGTGAAATATTTGCATTTGTTTCATTTTGGGGATTAACCTACCAACTGCACTTAGTGTTGAATTCCATAGAAGTCTATCTGACCCACTCATCTTGCTATTGTAGGAAGCTGACAAATAACAAGGGAAAGACTACTTCTAGTATCACTTAAAATCACCCTATTCAGGCTTCAGGATTTTCTTTCCCTAAATTAAAAAGTCCTTGGTTCTTTCTACATCTTCCTTAACTGTGGAATTCTGAACTATAGAAACATGTTCTTCCCTGAAGATTTTTAAGTGTAAACTATGCTTTTATTGCATAGTCTACTATCAGGCTTGCTAATAATAAAGTACAACCTTACTGATGTAATTCTCCAAGAAACAAATACTTTAAACTTAAAAAAATAAGTATTACACTATTGGCTCAGCTCTGTAGGGTAGAATAAAATCTCAGAACACAATCACATGTCGTAAATTTTCACCAGTAAATTATAAGAAGCATCTTCAAGTCCAAAGAGGTTGTAATTTTCTCTTATCACTATGTCCTCCTTCTCTTTTGCAATCCTCCATGTTTCATCTCTTTGCTCAGAGATGCATGAGTTGGAATATATTACTTAATTTAGCTTTCTAGTGAATTATATGTAAAAGTTGATCTCCCTTGGAAGCAAATGTTAAAATAATTCTTTTCTTGTCCATCACATTTGCCATAATTATTCCATGTTCAAAAACAAGGGAGGAAAAGAGACCACTGCAATGTAATATACCTGAGACTCCTTAAGATTTTGCCAGGGTTATTAAAAAGAAAAACTCCTCTAAAGAAAGGCTTTTCCTGCTTGGATTATACTTCACTAGGGCTATACATTCTGTCTCCATAGTTACTTCCGGGCACTATTTAAAAGGCTTTGCTGTTTTGTTTTTTGTTTTGTTTTTTTTTTATACCACCACCACCACCACTACCACCACTAGAAAGTTATACATCATTGAATCCTGAGTACCAAAGTGTGAGTTTTTTCTCTACATATATGTACCCTGAAACTCATCAGATTGTGTCAGCTGGGGTCTCACTAGAAACAACCAAGTGTGATTGCTAGTAAATTTGAAGGCAGTCTGTGGACTCCAGAAAGGAGTTGGGGTTCAGAGACAAAACATGAATCAGAAGCTTCTAGGATGCTCCTTAGTGCTCTTTGAACACAGAGCCTAATAAAACAGAGGAACTGTCTAGGCCATGCCAGAAAATATGCTGCCCTCATATGTACTGTACACATTTCCTTTTAGTCATAATTAACACCTCCACTCATGCTTGCTGGGCTCATTAGTAATTCAGCATCTTCTTCACTGGAAGATGCACATAATCTTGTGAAATGGAGAAACAATAAATTCATAATAAAATATCAAACCATCTATTTTTATTAAAAACAAATAAGCTAAATGATAAAGATATAATTTGATGCTAACATTTGTTTAGTCAATTTTTTAAAGTAGTTTCTTTGCTGTTAGATTTTGAACTAAAGCTTAAATACTAAAAAATTTCGTATTTTAGTATCTAAGAAAGTGAAACACATTCACATTTGCTTTGTCCTTAGATTTTCACATCTAAGGCAGAGATAATATGAGATAATATGTGAATTTCACATCTGAGGCAGAGATAATATGTGAATTCAAATGATAGTATGGAAATGGGAGCGGGGGTTGGGGGAGACATAGTGATACCACAGGATACAGCTTTAGCTTGATTTATTCACCACTGGTCTGACACTGAGTTAACAATGGCACCAATGCCTCCTGGTGCCCGACCCAATCCACAGTCACTTTTTCTGTTTTACACAAAGAAAAATAGTATTGCCCACCAAAACTAAACTGTAAATAATGTCAATTTCTTTGGAATAGGAATGTTGAGGGACTTTTTTTTTTTTAAAGATTTTATTTATTTATTCATTTATCCCCCCCCTTGCTGCTTGTGCTCGCTGGGTCAGCTAACCACGCCGTGTGGGCAGGCTTGCCTTCACCAGGAGGCCCCGAGAACCAAACCCGGGGCCTCCCACATGGTAAACGGGAGCCCTACTGATTGAGCCACAGCCGCTTCCCTAGGGACATTTTGATTAAGGAAGATCTAGACTGATATTCCAGAGAGCTTATCTTTCCCTTAACTGTTACATTCAAATATATATTTGCAAGTCAATAATATTATAAGTACAAGAAAGATATAGGAAATAAAAGCAATCACTGGTATATATGAAATATTTAAAATTTTCTCCCTTATTCCAAAAAGGAATATTGTTTCTAAATTTTCCCTTTTTATCAGAATGGTAACAGTTAAGGGAAAAATTAATGTTTTTAGCTGCTCTAAAATCACAAACCATCAAGCTTAGCAGACCCTAAACGGGTGGAAGCCAAAGCCTCTAGTATTTGACCCTCTATACCATACAAAACTTTTCTGACAAAATCTAATTTTTATAGACTAGCAAAAGCTACAACATGCAAAATATTTGTCCTTCCATAAAAAGTAACAGAACAAAAATACTCATAGAGCAAAGAATTCGTGTTTTCTAGGAACAAAATGCTACAGGAAAGAGAGAAATGTGACCTTTTTCTTTAGGTTCAGTGGTCCTCAAACTTTAATGTGCATCAGAATCGCTTAGAGGACTTGATAAAACACAGAATGTTGGGCCTATGCCAGAGAATCTGATTCAGCAGATCTCAGGTAGGACCTAAGAATTTACATTTTAAATAAATTCTCAAGTTATGAAAATGATGATGTTACTCTGGGGAACACTCTTTGAGAATCACTGCTTTAATTTAGTCAACCACTGTATCAATCTTAGGATACTTTGTCTAATCTTTCCCCAATGAATATCCTGTGTTTACGTGAGCCAGTGTTTCTATTGACAAACAACATCACCTAGTAAACTTATCAAAGCTCTTATTTACAGTGGTATTGAAGAATTTCTTCATCCCCACTAAGAGGCACATCACTTTTTAGAGCATCACAATCTTGAAGATATTCAACATATGAAAATAAAAATATTTGTATATATGTATAATATCCTTAGTCCTTAGCACACAAATTCAGCAGTAAAAGAGTAAGATGAGTAAGGTGTTCAAAGACACATTGGTAGCTAGGACTTTTGATTTGTGGTATAAACAACAAAGTATGGGCACAAATGAGCAGGTCTACATCCTCAGGACCTACCTGTGACTGGCGCATCTATATCCAGCAAGTTTTTTTCCTGTCGAAGAATTGAAGCACCCTCTGTTATTATTCTCAAAGCAACACTTTCTTCCAGCCTGCCCTCCTTCATGAGATGTGCCTTTAAGATATCCACTCGAGGCTTCCCATCATTATCAAACACTTCCTTTGCTGTAAGCCGGTGACTTGGAGGAAAAGGGACAGCTGAAATAGAAAAAGCCAAGGTATCACATTAGCCAAAGACAAACAACAGAAGACTCACTGAATAGTAATCACCAAATATCCATTCCTATCACTATAGACCTATTAGGTTATTTTAAAAGTTCCCACATATTCTGATTGAGGGCTATGGAGAATTGAAGACTGCCTTCTTCCTTTAATTCTAGATAGAATGTGATTGCGGGAAGGAAATTTGCAGCTCTTATTCATCCAGTACCTGTCTCTTGAATCTAGAACATCTTGATTGAGCTATTAAAGAAAAAAGAGGGAGATGCCATTTCTATTAGGCAATAATCAGTTCAGCTAAAAACAATAATTCCTATACATGCAACCCTAGCTTACTGCACAAAGATTGTTCTCCTCTAGAAAGTAGGCTCATCTACTAGGATTAGAGCAACAGGAAAAGGTGTCTCCAACCAGATTTGCTTCTCCAACTAAGATTCACACTTCTGAGTTAACTGATTGGCCCACTGTTTAAGGATAAAGCAGGAATCTGAGGTCAAAAAGGCAAAAGCATACCGAATACTGAATAAGAAATTAGGACTTGTTTGTGAGTGTTTGTGCATACTGAAGGGTCATTCTGAACAGCGAGAGTGCAGAATGAGGTCAGGGAAGAGACACAAGTATTTTTAAAAAATGATACAAACTCCACTTATTGCTCAGACTTAGGGCCAATCCCACTCTCCTCCACGCACCCCATGCTTTAATATCCCTTTCTTGTAATGAATGCTACTGTCCTTCACAACTGCGAATATGATTCACTCATTCAGCCAAAAGACATTCACTAAACTTCTACTGTCTGCCAGGACATACAAATCTCCATGGTCAGACATGGCAACATAAAAGTTAAATTTCTGATAAATAGCCAATAGGCCCACAGAGTGAGGGAAACTCATTATTTCTCAACTTCAGATGGGAGTTCATTCACTGTGCAAGAGCTCAGATCTATTAGAAATATCTGGCAAGGAGCAAAAGCAGAGCTGCATGTAACTTTCATCTGCCATATACAA
Organism: Tolypeutes matacus; assembly: GCA_026826555.1. Lineage (NCBI taxonomy): Eukaryota > Metazoa > Chordata > Mammalia > Cingulata > Chlamyphoridae > Tolypeutes > Tolypeutes matacus. The sequence goes on from JAKSZT010053768.1 coordinate 2,162,028, forward strand.
ATGCCATGAGCATAACCACCTCCAGGTGATGGTTCCTTCCTTAAGAAGAAGGCTTGATGTTAAGATGTTGAATAAACCTGGCCCTCTCACATCCTAAAAGAAGCAAGAATTGTGGTAGACGTATGCCAAAAGTTTTTGTTTAATCTAATAGCATAAATTTGTTCTCCTAAGAAATTATAACTACTTAAGATAAAATAAAAATCAAGATATGATCCTGTACTGATGAATGCAAGCTTGATTTTCCTATTAATCCAACCGTATCTATTTCACTATGCTGCCAAAATGAAGTGGCACTATCGGAATCAATGGGTAAGCATAAGGCCTTTAGGGTCAGATGAACCTGGCTTCAAACCTTGCTTCTGCACATTTGCCAGCTGTGTGATCTTGGGATTCTGACTTCAACTATCCTCCCTGTAAAACGGATTTTTTTTTTGCAAGAGTGCAGAATCAGAGTTTAGAGGGATTTTTGTTTCCAGATTAACATGATTCTTCCTGGCTCTTGTATCCAGGGCATAGCAGTGGTCTCAACTGTAAGCTTTTTTGTTTCTCTTCCCACCTTCTGGAGATTATAATATTTGAACATTGTTATAATAACCTAAGTAAACATTAATAGTAGTAGCTAACACTCACTGAGTATTTATTTTAGGCCAAACCTTGGATAATAAAGCCATATGCAACAATAAAGCTGTAAGATGAGTAAGGCTTACGCACATGTGTTTCTATATAAACTTACTTAGTCCCCATAATATTTTTGTGGGGGAGAAAGTTGAGGCCTAAACATAGTGAGCACCTTGTCCAAGATGATTATCAAGATAATTCTAAGTACTACTGAGTGATATTTCTTGAAAAGATCCCTTTTTATTTTTAAAAATTATTTTGGGCAACTTATAGTAGAATAGAAGTATAATTAAAAGGCTCATAGAAAATTAAAAACAAAACATATAATACAAAATAAAATACAAAAACCAAGGACTAAATAAAGAGTAGAGAAAAGGGAAGAAATTATGTCATTAAACTTAAGGAATTCAGGGTGGTTTTTTTGTTTTTCGTTTTCCCTTTTTTTTTCTTCCCCCCTCCAGATTTCTTCACCTGGTTCTTTATATATGTTTTGAAATTAGAAAATATCCTACCTAGTAATTCCCCAAAATTCCCCAAGCTATTGGTCATAAGTCAAGATATGGATTGGGGTATGAAAAGGAGAAAACTTCAAGATGACATTTGGGATGGGGCCATAAACTGATATATATATATTTCAAGATTTATTTTTTTTAATCCCCCCCCCCATTGTTTGCGCTCACTGTCTGCCCTCTGTGTCTTTCGTTGTGTGCTCTGTGTCTGCTTGTCTTCTTTTTAGGAGGCACTGGAAACCAGACAGGGGACCTCCCATGTAGGAGGGAAGTGCCCAATTGCTTGAACCACATACGCTCCCTGCTCGTTGTGTCTCATTGTGTTTCCTAGTCGTGTCTCTTCATTGCATCATCTCGTTGTGTCATCTTGTTGCATCATCTCGCCATACCAGTCCATCACGTCAGCTTGCTGTCTTGCTTGTCTTCTTTAAGAGGTACTAGGAACCGAACCCAGGACCTCCCATGTGGTAGGTGGGAACCCAACTGCTTAAGCCACATCCGCTTCCCATCTGATTTTTTAAGAGTGATTTCCCAAAGTGCAAGTTGGATAACTATGAAGGTTGAATAGCTCTGCAAAACTGTCAGGCAAGAATCATGGGTACTGAGAAGGGGAGGAGAGTGATTTACATTCAGGCAGATAAAAAGCAGTGGGTTTCTGCCACACATACTTGCTGATCTTAACAAACTTGAGATAGAACAAAGGATTAAACCTGAATATTAGGAAGGTGAGAGGCAAAGAGAGGGCATCCCAGAAAAAGCCTCACCATCATGAATCAGACTTTCTCCAAGTCCCTAGACTCACTCCAAGGCCAAGTTCACTGTTATAACAGATGCTCCACCCTTCCCTGCAGATCTTCTGCCTTCCAGAAATTGCTAATCCTAAAGTAACTGACTGAGGTAAAACCACCTGCTCTGAGATATTGGCATTGGCTCTGAATAAACAGAGATGAGGGGTGAGAAAGGAGAGGAGAGAGGCCAATCAGAGGGCTCTGTTTCCAGTTTGGATGTTAGGGATACTGATGAGATAGGGCCCTTTACCAGGTAAACAGATGGCAAGGCCTGCAGGGATCCAAGATATTCAGCAATGATGCTGAAGACCAACCAGGAGATGCTACCAGCCAGAAAGAAGTTTTCTGGGACAAAAATAAGAATGGGCTAACATTTGTGTATTCTGTGTGCCTTCTGGCTTAATAAAGAAAGTACCAGCCTTACAAAGGTCACGTTTATTTGCTTTCTCTCTTCACCTGGGGTCATACATGCAGGCCTATGCCTATGGAGCAAAACTTATGTGGCCCCCAAATCCCAATGTGCTTGGAAAACATTTCTTTCATCTACTTGTTGTGAAGATGTCTACACTTGATATAATAAAATCGGATTCTACTTTCCTTCCTTTGTTTGGATTATTATAACACGTACTTTTGATCCACGATCAGGCTAGGGCTGGAGGAATTAAGTTTGTGCATGCTACTAAAATTTCAGAAATAACTGCTGATATTTGGGCTGACTCTTTCCAAGTCTCTTTTCTAATTATTACCTGCAAATATAGACTATCCTGTTATAAGGCTTCTCATAAGGATCCTAAAAATAGGTAGAAACCCTCTCAGTTTCCTCTACTTCACAGTTAACACATATGTATTTTTTCAAACTAATAATACAGCAAAGTAATCAAAATTTGGGACATGTAAGTCCTTGACTGACCTCTAACATAAAACATCACAGAAGGTTTGAGAGGCAAACATCAGACTGGATTGGGATCATGTCCCCATATCACTGTCTGTGGAAAGCAGGCAGAAACTGATTTCCAATGAAGAATATAACAGTGATTCTTTTCTGTTTGTTGCTGCCACCAGAGTGTTCATCTATCTGATATGGAACAAAGTTATGAGTCTGCAAATCAAAATCACATGCATCTTATACTGGCAACTATATAACAATTATGATGCAGCTGTCAATTACACATTCACCAGGAGGGAAACACATTCAACATCAGAAAAGCTCGCAAGCTGCAGCCAACCTCAGCCATAAATTCTAGCTGACCATGGGGTCTATGCCCCAGAAAGATCCACGCGTCTCCTCCTGAGTTTTGGGCTACATCAGTTTTAGACAATCAGAGTGTAGCTCAGTAGCCGGTGAGTGATCTAATATCACTCCAGAGTAGATCCAGCCATGTAGGATTATTGTACCTCAAATCTGAGCCACCTTAGCCACCAGTGACGGTATTCTGACAACTTTGTGGGAAAATTTCTGAGAGTCATTATCATGGTGACACCTTTATCAGCAGGAGTAGCAGGATTCCTGCTGCCTGAGCTCTTCCTGGAACATCTTATAAATGCTGACAAGGGAGACTCAAAGACTCAGTGACTTAAGACATGTAGTAGTGTGAGTTTTTAAACCTTGGTTTTACTTTTTTTTTCTCCCTCAAACAAAATGGCACCTGGAAACTCAAGTATATCCAACGGCAAAGGGGCAAAACACAGGCTTGCTTGTCTCTCTTCTTCCCCAATACGGTTGTGAAGACACATTGACAAATTCCTGGGGCTCTTTAAGGAAAAGTTTGAAAATTTTCAATCTCTATTCACCCCTTGACCCCCTCATATTAAACAAGAGGAAACTGAAGTCCAGAGAGAATAATTGTCCAAGATCACATGATTAGTCGATCACAAAACCAACACTAACGTTTAGCCCTCCTGACTGCACTATCAAATAGCCATAAATGGCTGCTGAATGCTTGAAAACTGACTAATCCAAATTGAGATGTGCTGTCAATCTAAAATACGCACTGGATTTAGAAGACTTGATACAAAGTTTTTAAAGGATTCCAGGTTTGACGAATATGAGTCCAGATTGAGATCTGCTGATCTACATCATAAATTAAAAAGCCCCAGGTACTGTAATTCACCCCCCAAATTATGCTCCACAACAATCAACCAGCTACAGCAGATGCAATGTCTTTGCAAGTCCAGACATGTTTATTTCATCCCTCTCTGTAATTAGAATGTGTACAGGAAGAGCTCTTGTCCCATATTTCATGTAGCTAATATCTGCACAAGGGCTGTCAAAGACACTTATGTCAGCACATGTTAAGACAGCAGCTTAACTTAAAACACATTCTAGCCTGACCTCCTTAGATTGGCACACTTTTCCCTCATGGACATTTGTATATGTCACAAACTCTATTCTAATCAAACCATAACAATCTATCAATCAATCAACAAGTACTTAATAAGCATCTTGTATGCACTTTATTCCATACTAGGCAGTGAGAAGGAATAGGGAGAAGTAAAAGATAGAAACAAATATAACCAGACCCAGTATAATTTCTAGTGGTATAGTTATTAGTTTTTGCTTGAGATCACAGGCAAAGTGTTAAATTGCAAAACTGAAGAAGAAATGTAAAGAAAATGGGAGAATATATAAGCAAGCAAGAAGAAATGTGTCTTTATCTACCTAGAGGATATGTTCCTGCAAACTCGTTTTAAAGCATATAATAAATATCCAATTTTTGAGATCACTCTGGCAGAAGAAGTTCTATTTTGAAGGTAATGAAAAATAGAATATACCAATTGTAAAAATACAATATGCCAACTAAAATATTAAAATGTCACTCCAACATCAGCCATCACAAGAGGTGAAATCTGATTCTCCCTTGGAACAAAGAGTGAAGGGATATGGAAAAAGAAGTATAATGATTTTTTACTAATTTGACTTGGGTCTTAATTTTAAGCAATTAGCTTTCATTTAGATTCTTCTGGGTTTTAAAACATTCCATCAGTATGGGGATACCTGTTTATCTACTTGCATAAGGTCTGTATGCAAACAAATACCAAACATGTCTGACTGATACAGCTAAAAATTAACCACAGCTGGCCATTAAGATCTGTAGAAATATTTTAGTAAGGTCTTACTTATGCTACTCCTGTGGTCACTTATTACTTGTTTGTTTTAAACTCTCTGGCTTTCATTATAGCTATTAATGCCTGTCAAATTAAAACAGGCTTGCCCATCTCTAGTGTCACTGTATATTCATCTTGTAATCAGAAGCATCCGGTCCACTTGAGCTAAAAAAAAAAAAAAAGTGATTCTTCACAGTATATTCATAAATAGAAAAACAATGTATTAGTTACTACTTTTCCTACTACAATTTCTTATGTTCCCACTACTATGATGACCTCTTCCTTCCTTAGAAGGCCTCTATATCACTCCCCAGATACTATCACACACATCCTGAACCTTACAAGGCCTTCAATTATTTGACACAGTATGTGTACTGATCATTTTACTAGCAAAGTGAGTACCTCATTGGGTTTTCTCGACTGGTTTTTTTACATGCAAATACAACACAATGGTATTTTATGTAAATCACAAGTGTTCATAAAAGGATACTAGGTATTTTCAGAACATTTATTGAAATAAATAATCTTTTTTTCCTACTGGCTTAGGACTATATATATATCATATATATATATATAAATATATATATATATAAATATATATATAAATATATATATACACACACACATACTATATATAGTGCACAGTACTTTCTGAACTTGAATCTGAAATGTGCTATAAGAAATTTTTAAATAAAGATCAAATACTAAGTAAAAGAATTATTGTTCTAACCACAAATGAGTATCTGTATGGTACAATCAGAGTTTATTTCATTATCTGAATTTCAAAAGAATTTTCATTTAAATTTATTTTTATATAGCTACTTCTCCTCCTCTAGTCACCATGAATTCTAGAGTCTAAGGATTCAAGGATCAGACATGTGACAGTTTCATACCTCCCCCCACATGCTGTCTTATGGAGTTATATCAAAAACAAAGTAACTTTGATGTTTTAATATTTTGGTTAGTTTGCTTAATTACTGGAGAAATTGCAAAAGGTTTTTATAATGAATTATGTAATAATGATTCCACATGAAAGATTATTTGACAAAAGTTTTGTGTTAGAAGCTTCAAAATATTTCAGCATTACCAAAAAGCTTAAGTAAAACCTGATTTTTTTGTTAAAATTAAAAAGCTACACACAAAACCCACTGATTAAACATGGAGGCCATGCCAATCACAAATTATTTTATATATGTATGTGATAAATGCAAATTATCTTAATTATCTTAATTGTTTTTTCAGTACATGGCATTGAATATTTAGAGCAAATTTGGATTTTTAATTAATATTAACAGTTTTAATTTAAATATTTAAAATAAATTAAACACTTTTTAAATTTGAATATATAATCAAGAGGTCTTATTAATAATATATATGATTATATATTCAATATATAATCCTCTTGGTTATTAATTAACAATATAGTTAATATAGTTATATAGTTTTTGCATGTTTTTTAATGAAAAAATTGTGGTCAACAATACTTGATTATACTAGTAGGAATCCAAACTATGATGGAAATCACTACTAGCTGAAATGATTACAATAGTATTCAGTATCTATACTAATCTCTAGCATAGCAAACTTACAGTAATGCATAAAACTCTGCTTACTAGGATGAATTTAAGCAGGGGCATTGTGGGGTATTTTAGGGGGAGGTTACACATTTTCTCTTTTTTTCTGGAGAAATGTGTCATAGGAAGAAATTACAATCAAGAAATAAACAAGAGTAGATACTTTAAGACAGGGTGAATCTATTTCCCAAGGGAGCAAATCTCTTTGAACATGATAATTATCCCTCAAAATGGAGAGTACCCAGGGATTTTAAAAACTTTGTTTAACCCAAGACACACTGTACCATTCAGGAGTACCTCAACTCTATGGCCTAAGAAATGAAATATAAGAAAGGACTATAGTGATTAGAAATTCTTTAGTAGATATAAACTTCTTAGAGACCTTTATATTAAAGCAAACAACCCTCAATCATAAGCTTGTCAGGTTCTATGAAAAAGATCCATCTGTCCCCATATAAAACTTGTTCCTTTTTCAATTTTCATTCAGCTGTAGATAACCACACATTATCCATGTCCACATGCCCATCCACTGTCCCTATTCCCTGTGGTTAAAACACCTGCAGGCATCAGAATATATATTTATTTTAAGTTAGTAGACCTTCTCTGCTTTGACAGTGTCCTAATAAAATGGCAAGTCTACACTGCAAATAAGACTGGATAATGTAAGCAATTTAAGGATGGTACCATTTTAGTCCTTTTGTATATAAAATATAATCATTTAAAAAATAATAATAAGTTTGGCATACAGCACTTATATCTGTGCACCACAATGAAGCAAAGATCGAAACATTTTGCCTCAGTGTCACCCTCCAGAGAGTTAAAAGAAGAAGGTTAAATCCCAGGTGTGCATTTAATTCTCCCCCATGCTGTAGCTCCCTACTCTCTCTCAAGAGACTCTACAGCAAATTGCAATGAAACATCAGGTTCTCTGGGCCTGCCCACATTTCAGTAATGCTTACACTGTTTGCTTCACTTTGATGACCAGATCTGCTCATGTCCATTTTCTCTGGACCACCATTTATAAGAACCACCCCCATTCAAATGAGTAAGATGAAAGTATACAAGAGGTTCCAATTTTCAGCAGCTCAAATTTATACTCCCCATATCATAGCCTTTGTACATCTATCTAAAAATTGGAATTCATTAACGTATATCATCTACAATAGTAATCTCTCAACCTTCATCTTCATTTACAATAAATGAATCATTCACTTATTTTCAAGTTCATTTATGTTTAAAATCAAACCAGCATCAAGTGGAAAATGGATAATTTTATAAAGCTACAACAGACAGCATCCCCTTCCTCCAAAAACAGAAAATCTCCCACATATATATGGCATACTTTCTATATAAAATGAATTTTCAAATAACTAAGGAAACAGATTGCTGAGATTATAAGGCCAATTTCAAGTCTACGGGTAACACCACACATCACACTAACCGAAAAGCCAATCATAACAACACCCAAAACATCATAATAATTAAGAAGGAAGATTAACAATCAAGTTCTGTTGAGTGTCTGGCCCAGTGCCCTGGCATTTTATAGATATTCAATAAATAATTTTTTGAATGAATGAAAAAATGAATACTTTTTTTTCTCCCTGCTCACTCAAAATTAGAGTAAAATCACTTTGATACTAGAATTAGTCTAAAAAGAAGGAATAGAAAAAAATGGCTTTGTTCAGATAGAAAAGTAAGTAATTATAGAAAAGATAGTCAACAGCAAATATAACTTGGGAACTGAAACCTTCATTTAGTAAATGCCTCTTAAATTGTCCATTACAGGAAAGTAACTGTGGCTCCCATGTAGTAGGATGGGAGGTGAGAGGCTCACTCCAAAGATGAAAAAGACAGAAATCAGCAACAGATAGAAAACTGAAAAGGGAAGGAGAAAAAATCAGTACAAGAATTTTGAATTCCTAATGTTTTTATTCCCACATGTAAATAAGGATCACAGATAAAAATTTTGTAATGTAAAATAGAGTCCAAAACAACATAAATAATATTACATTGTTAAAATAGGACTGCCATGCTTTTAAATTCATAAAGTAGTTTTCCACTGAATTCCATAAAGCAGCTCAAATATTTCCTTTAAAAAGGACATCATTTTCCTAATTTATAAGAATGCAATTAATGTACATTATGTTACTTTGCATTATGGTTCTCCAAAGCTTCAGTACCATAAATTTTTCACTCTATATTGAAGGCACTTATCATCATGGTGAGTCATTTAGGCAGCACTGTGAGTGCTTTAAAGTTATGTGTGCAGAGTTCATAACTGGCAGATTATAAATATAATATCTGTATTGTCAAATCATTTAAAATAATTTGTTGGCTTACAGTTCCCACCCAAAAAATAAAAATGGTTAAATGTCAAAATATTGACAGCTAAATACAAATGTAAGGTATAGTACGTATTCAGTGAGATGTAATCACATAGAAAACATCAAATGATGTGATAATATCTGTTACTCCAACAACAGAGTTTTGTTTTGTTGTTTCTTTGTTCTAAGTCCCTTGATTCATAATAATGATCTGCTTATTCAGAGCTCTAGTTCCCATCATCCTTACCAACCACAGTGCAATCACCTACCTAGATGAACTGAAAACTGAGCAGGGGTGAGACTCCTCAACACGAAATATATGGCCATTCTTCATGGGAAAGGAATGGAGCCATAGTCAGCCTATTAAATAGGAAAGCACAGGGGCCTGACATAATTGAATATACATGCAAGCAGTTCTATATTCCACAACTGTAGGTGATATTAGGGCATATCCATAAAGTTCATGATGGTGGTATATCTTCCACCCTTTAAAAATATCTCCTACTGCAGTTTACCAGATAATACACTATTTCAAAGAAAGAAAAAAGGTGTAACAATACAACTTAGATGTGCATGTTTCATTAAAAATAATTTTAAATGATTTAATGTTTAAAAGAGCTTTGTCTTTGTTATGTGATAATTTCACCTTCAGTAAAATGTCTTATTCCCTGATCAAAACACATGTTTACATTGGCTTATATACATCGTCAATTTGTTCTTTAGAATATAATTTAAATCAGGAAAAGGTCCCAATTCTCAAAATTGAATGAATTCAGCCATTCATAATGAAACTCAAAATATTCTTCTATTTGCTAATTCCCTACATATCAGGATATATATTTTTTAAACTGATATGTAAGTTACATGCATTCATTAAGGACTGAAGGGAAAAAAAATTTCAAAAGGACTCTAGCCATTACACAAAAGCAACATTCCTTCATAAGCCCAGGTCTGAAAAAATCTAGGAACCTTGGAAGTTGGTTTTTTTATATTGTTCTTCAAATCTAGTAAAAAATACCTTAATTTTTTAGAATATTTCCATTTGTAATGAGCAATACAAAAAATAATTTACAGGTTCATAATGGAATAAAAGTTCAGAGAAAATTAAAGAAATGATGGGAGAAAAGAATACAATTTTTTTTGACTCAAGAAGAATAAATTTGAGCTCGGCTCATCAAATTGCCATGTTAGGTTATATTTAAGACAAGAGATAAGAAAAATAGAAATGTACAGCCAAAATCCTAAATAGCATATAAGTTTTACTAGAGCAATTTCTCAAAGGTATCAGCAATGCTGACTCCCCACATAGCCAAGGGGGACCAATTATTACTCTTACACCAAATGATAAACAAAACAAACAATCACCAGTCAGCCAACCACTTCTGAACTCCCTTACCTCCAGACTCTAATTACTCTCAGGGTTTCCAGGCTCAAGAGACAAAAAAAAAAAAAAAGTGTCCTAGAAGCAGAGGCAGAAAGCAGGTTCTAAATCTTCACAAGAGGCCATTTCAATTGCATTATGGAAATAAGACTGATTTCTTTTTTTAATCCAAATAATTTTCCCATTCCAGTGAAAGCCATTCAAAAAATAGGTTATCTGTGGAAAAACCTAGAATGACGTAGATGACTATAAAAACTAACTACTAGCTATAAGGTCTACTACCACTTTTGTACTAAAGTAACAGTGGGGAAAATAAAGAACACAATTCCACTGCACTCATTTATTTGTGTACATTCATATACTAAAAATACAAAGTTAAGTCATAGAAATCCTCCAAAATTATATTTTTTAAAAAATTTGTATCCAAAGGACAGGTGTCTACTTAAAGAAAAGTAAAATATTTTTAAAAATATGCTTCCTGAAAGAAAACACATAGAACACCAAAAAAAAAAAAAGAAGAAAAAAAAAAAAAAAAAAAAACCACAAAGTAAAGAAAAATTGTAGACTTTTATGAAAATACATAATTATTTCAACTGGGTGAAGCATCAAGTTAAAGGATTTGTAAAACTGCTGAAGCTCTGTGGCAATTTTGTGTATTACACAAATTTTTAGGGAGAAAGCCCATAGTTTAACAGATTCTCAAATGGGCCCTTGTTCCAAAGAGGCTAAGATCCACTCTATCACACCTTCCCTTGCCATTACCATGGTTACCATTCTAATCCAGTCCTAACTTCACCAACTTTATGATCTTGGGCAAATTATTTACCTTCTATATGTCACAGTTTCTCAACTGCTAAATGAGATCAAAGAAAACACTGTTGGAACATGAGTGGCATAGTAAATGCTTCGTATTCATTATGATTAACAAATGCCTTGCTTATCTCCTTGATCACTTAACCTCCTAATCATCCCTACTTAAATGCAACAACTTCTGAAAAGACTCAAAGCTTACTTCCCATCTAAATCCTCCACATTCTTGACTAGCAAATACTTAATAAAACGTACTTTTGATCCCCCAAACCCATATATATCCTTGTCTTTAAAACACAAAACACTTGCTTCTGGTGTTAATTTTCATACTCTAGTCTCATAAGATACTCCACAAATCATTAGAAGAGCTTTGTGCTCTCAACTGAGTTCAACAAATGTGTAAAAATCTGAAGTGATGTTCTTCAATGTCATTTACTGTCACCCCCTAATTTCCTAGTTGAAGAAACTGAGGTTTATAGAGAATAGTAGTAGCATTAATAATTAATAATAGTAAAATTATAATAACCAACACTTATATTGCACTTACTATGTACCAGGCCCTGTTCTAAACACTTTATATATGTTAATTCATTGAATCGTCACAACAACTTCATGATGTGGATGTTACTATTCTATTTTTCAAATGTGAGAACTCAAGCCCAAAAAAAATCAAATGACTTTACCAAGTTCACACAGTAAATAAGTAGGGGAAACCAGGGCTCAGGCTAGGCCCCCTTCTCTTGCTACAATGCCTCTGTAGATAAGAGGTGGCTCATCCAATGATCCAAAGGTATTTAATGACAAAGCTTAAAGTGCAAATCTAATTCTTTAGATTAACTAAACAATGCTGTCTCCTTTAGTATTCACTGCTCCTTACCCAGTGTGATAGATGAAGCAGGCATTCAAAAACATTCATCCAACGATTTACTGATATGTGATTTATATTTTAGCATGTTTCTAAATGCAGCAATAGTTTTCCTGCATGCAGTTTGCTCCTCGAACATTTTTTTTTTTTTGTCTTCTTATTTAATTATTTACAGTCTTTAAAGAGACCAAAATATTACAAGGAATAACTGGTTCAGAATTCATCTTGTAAAAGACAAAAGCACATCGTTTTAATTTGGTTTCTGATGGGTTGATGCAGAAGAAAGGGAAGCCTTCAAAGAATTTCACATCTGAGCACTGTGTTTGTGTTCTAGCCAAAGTACACAACTCTTTCCATCAAAGCCAGTTAACCACCTCTCAGATTTGTTTAAAGTATGCCTCCCCAACCTTTACTCCGTGAAAAGCCTGGTTAGTCCATGACTACTGACAATTTCCAGCAACATGGAGCATCATCTGACCCCTAAGTGCACCCAAGTGTAGTGGTTATGAGTTCTGAAGTACCTAACTGCCTATCTTCATATTCTGGTTTTACTAGTTGTTTGTCCTTGAGAAAATCCCTGAGAAATCACAGTTTCCTCACCTGAAAAATGGACACAATAATCTACCTCAAGAAGCCATTAGAAGGATTGAATAAGACCATATTTGCAAAAGTGTTTAGTGCAATACTTGATGTGAAGTATGAGCTCAAATTTGTTAAATATCAACTTATTATTTTTCATTATTGTGCTCTGATGTATTCCCACAGGATTTCTTTTACTCCAAATGCCAACATTTAGTTGTTATCACCTGAAAACACATGTATCCCTCAAAATCTCTGAGTATTATATAAAATTGTTTGTACCATATAACATGCATACCAGAAAGTAATTTATCTTACTAATTGACATTAAATATGGGTCCAAGATGACTGTCTAATCAAGAAGTTTATCATTATGGGCAAAAATAAAAATTCTCACTATGAGCATAATGTGACCTTAGTGGAAGGTTCAAAGGAGCAATCCACATAGAACCCCAGAGACTACTGGTCCTTCAAAAAATATAAGATTTTATGTATACAGCCATATTTTCCATCACTAGTTCTGGATTAATAGATGTCCTAAAAAAAAGTATAGGGAAAAAAAGTTTGAGTAAGCCTATGTTAAACATGGGTGGATTTATTTATGACAAGATTTCTTAGAGATCTAAATATGCTATCATGTCTTGTGAATATTGAGGAGGGACTTCAATCATGCCTCATTTCCCAGGTTTTTCCCCATAAAATTCAGTCGGCATAATTTATCTTAAAGTACGTTTTGAGAAAGCCTGCTAAAAACACATTCAATTATTTTGACCAAATGAGTCAGTCAAATCACACAAACACAAGTAATTCAACAAGAGGGGATATCAGTAGAATTGGATAGAAATTTTAATGAAAGTCATAAACACATTAATTTCTTTAAGCTGAGGACATATTATGTTTGCCTATCAATTTCAAAAAAAAATAGTGAGAGACTTGCTAATTTTTTATTTCCATTAACTCTATATGCACTGCCATACTGGGCAATGTCCTATCAGGCAGTAAAAGTTATCTTTTAGTCTATAATGCATAGTGTTTACTTAATTGTACATGTCTGTAGCCATGGAAAATTGATTTAAGTCAAATGTGATTTGAAGATACTAAATAGTATTAGGTTTTTTTAAAAATCAATAATAGATAAATTCCCAATATTTTATTTTATCTCAATTTAAAACCCACTCTAGGGAAGCAGGTGTAGCTCAGTGGTTGAGTGCCTGCTTCCCATATACAAGGTCCCGGGTTCAATCCCCAGTACCTCCTAAAAAAAAAAACAAAAAAAAACAGTCTAGCTGACTTCATTTGACTGGTCTTCTAGTCTTCTAGGCTTCTAGTTAGGGAGAAATGTCATCATTTAAAAATTTAAAACAAAAACTATTTTATAAATGCAAGGTTTTCAACTTGAAAAATAGTGTATCTTGAAATGATATCCATATATATTTTTCATTTTTTAAACATTCTTACATATATGATTTCATTCAAACTTCATAATAACTCTATGTGATAGGTATCAAAGTGTTCATTATTTTATAGATCAGGAAATAGAGAAAATGAGTTTATATTACCCTTGTTTCTTTGACATTTAGAGGATGACCACATCTGCAGTCTGCCTTCTGCTGTGCCATCCCCTTCAAAACCCAATGTTAGGTAATCTCAATTTGCGCTCCAGTAGCCAGACCAACGTTTAACTTGCCAGTCATATATAACAAAGACTGTCAATCATCTAAGTGTTTACTCAAATTAATTACAATGGGTTTTTGCTCTCAAATAAGAGTCTTGTTCCTTCTTATTTTAGGGAACTTAGATGAAACAGGTTTGGATAACGTGCTGTGCTGGCCCCAGCACTCTCAAACTCCACAATCTGGATTCAGATCCTTTTTCCACTATCTACTAGCTGTGTAATTTGGGATTCTCTCTTTATTTCTCTGGGCCTCAGTTTCCTCATCTGTAAAATGGAAAGATACTAATGGCGTCTTTCGCACAAAGTTGTTGTGAGGACTTGAGAATAACACATGTCATATAAAAACTTTGAACATGTACTTAATTTAAGGGCTCAAGAAATGTTTGCTATTATCCTTATGAGACTTGGTAAAATGAGAACAAAAGCAGAAAAACATAGTAGCTCCCTGAGTTGTGATTTTCCAGGAAAAAAATCAAGAACTATATTATTAGCCATCCTTCAGAGATGATCTCCATACTTTAAAAAACTGGCTTTCAGCACTGATACATATCAACACAAAGGAAGTTCTAGCTCTACCTACTAAATGAACAAAATTTAAAACTCAAAACTCAAGAATGCATCTCCTCCCATAGCTGTGGAAACGTGACTTGCCTACAGGGTTTTCAACATGCTAATGTTTCTGAAGGGACCACACTGATTCTTTTGTAAAAACTCACATCTGATGTGCCCATAGATATGAAACTCCTTGACAGGACAAACTGTAACAGCAAACTTTACCAGGCCAATATGCTCTGGGCAGTCAATCATGTGGGCTTATTGATGTCAGTGGCCAAGGAAATCACCTAGGAGATCTCACTGAAATAACCAGTGACTAAATGCAAAGGGCCAAACTTCATTATGAAAGGCTTATTTTGATAAGCTATGACTACACAGAAATCCAATTAATTGACACATTGATGAGGCACATATCTATAATTAGACTGTTGATCACTGGATTGAGGAGCTACATTCCAAAACCACTGAATTCTTCAAAACTACTTTCTAGAAATTGCTCACTTTCTACAAAAATAGCCTATAGATTATAACCAACTTCTTAGAATTAAATAAAATTACCACATGCATCCCTGGTAAATCACAGCAGAAACAATTTTGAAAGAAGCTACTGAAAATATCCCTTTGCTTAAGTCCTTTCCATATATTAACAACACAACTTGAATGATCAAGAAAAATAAGGTTGTTCCAAAAATTATATAAGTAAAAGATTCTATTCTGAAGCACAAATCAATTACATGGTACTGACTTTTACAATCTCTTCAGGAATTTGTTGAAGAAATCTACTTTTGTCTAGATGATGAGAGGGTGAAACAGTGTGGTGTAACTAGTTTACTGGTCCTCAAGTTAGTAGATAGAAATTCAAAAAAATAAATAAATAAATAAATAAAATTAAATTAAATTAAAAAAAAAATAAAATTAAAAAAAAAAAAAAAAGAAAGAAATTCAAGCAGGGCTTTACCAATAGTTGGCTACATATGCTTGGAAATTTCACTTTACTTCTCAATTATTCATTGTCCTTGTTTACAGAATAAGCGGAAGGAGGGCCATAGGATGTGGCCCAAGCAGTTTAGTGCCTGCTTCCCACATGGGAGGTCCCAGGTTCAGTTCCCGGTGCCTCCTAAAAAAAAAAAAAAAAACACAAGCAAAACAAACAAAAAAACTAACTCAAGGTTGCTGATGTGGCTCAGTGGTTGAGTGCTGGCTTCCCATATATGAGGTACTGGATTTAATCCCCAGCCCCTGGTACCTCATAAAAAAAAAAAAAAAAAAAGAGGGGGAAAGTACCAGTAGTCTCAAGATCCCCCCACTTCAAGCCATAGTGCGGTTTCAAGTATTTATCTCTGCTATATAGCCATTTCACCTCTTTAACATACTGCAGTGGATACATATCCCCAGAGCTACAGTTTTGGGGAAACAGATTTAAAAACAAAGATCAGCAAAAGGCAAGGGCTGCTGCATTGGTTTGTAAAGTGTGAGCATTGTACAAAAGTGTCTGGATGAGGCAGACACTGAAATACAGCCCCCAATGAGCATGTCAAACCCTGTGCTTTTTCCTATTTCCTTCAATGGGTAGATACAGGTTAGCCAAAAGTCCTCAGTAATGCTAAAGGAATAGATACCTTAACAGGATTTTTTTTGTTTTGTTCTTTGTCAAAGTGGGGGAAAAAAAGAAATGTTATGGTTCTATTACTCGTCTCTGCTTTCTGGAGTTTGATGATGAGCCTCCCTGTCTTGGAAAAGAGCCCAGAAAGGAGCAGATTTTTTATAAAAACTGGTGGAAGGAAGACAGGAGAAATCAAAGAAAGAGTGTGGAGCGAAAAGAAGAAGGAGAATAAAGAGCTATAAAGAATATACTCAAGTTTTCTTTCTCAGAGTGAATGGGATAGAAACTAATGCTTTCCACAAAAGAACAATATTCTACCCTGAGATGAATCATAAACTGGTTGATATTTACTATCAACTATTATTTACCTAAAATTAACTACTCCAAGAAAAACACCTTGAAAACTGCATTATTTCATTGAATAACTCATGTTGGAGGGAGTTAAAATGTGGAAAAAGTGAAACATACTCTCCCTCCCTCATCATTGAATTTTTTTCCCTTCACTTTTTTTTCTTTGTTACACCCAAGTTTTCCCATTGCTCTTCATTGTATAAGGTCAACTTCTGTTTTCACAAATTCTGGGAAGGCTGAATAATAGTCACTATTTAAATTCCTTTCTAGAAGCAATTGATTTAGAGAAAACAAAGGAAAAAATGTGTAACAATGGGAAAACACATGGTTCATCCAACATCCAGATAAGATAGGAATAAAAATAATGAGAATTTTTTAGTGATGGGGATAAACTGTGAACCAAACTGGTCTCTGGGAAAAAGAAACAGAAACATAGTGGAGTAAATGCAAGTGAAGGAAAAAGTGACATGTTCTGAGGGTTAAAGTGAGCAAAAATATACATTTTTTAAAAAGACTGAAATCAAACATAAGCAATCAGCAAATAATAGAAGTAATGTTCTCGGTCACTATTTGCCCCTTATAGTTTTTACTGGATATCCATATATCCCTCCAATTGAATTTCTTCACTTATTTTTTAAGTACTTGTGAAGAACTTATTATGTGTCAGGCACTGACTTAGGTGATGTGGAATGAACGTTAAAATTCTTTGTGCAGGGCTGAAGAACTGGGGAAAAATGGAAGACTGAAATTGGTGTTTGCCACTTCACTGCCAAAGTTTGGTATGTTAGAATTTTATCACTTTGTGCTCAAAAGTTTCCTGAATATTTCATAGGTACATCTGGGAAACTATAATATCTAAAAAACAAATTGAAAATCCATTAATACTATGGGCTCATGGAGTAAGAGGAAGAAAAACTAGGAAAAATGCTACAGTGGGCAAAATAATTTCAAATATAACTGAGCTAATGAAATCTGCCTAACATTCCAGAAAGGTATTTAAAGAAAATCTAATGGTAAGATTAGTGGTTAAAAAACATAGAGTAGAATATTGTTGACACTATTTCTATTAAAAAGCTAGTGTTACTGCCTCAATGATGGCCATAGATACATTTGTGACATTTCCAACTCATATTTCCTTAATGACAACATCAGATTCTTCTATTTATGGAAGATACTTACCAAACATGAACAACAACATATGCACAAAATTTTAATAAAATCTTTTTCCCCTTGCAAAGTATTCTACAGTATCATGAACATTGCAGAAAAGTAGAAATATAGTTAAAAGTAAAGCTCTAGGGAGCAGATGTGGCTCAAGTAGATGGGCACCTTGCCTCCTACATGGGAGGTCTCAGGTTCAGTTCTGGGTTCCTCCTAAAGAAGATGAGCAGACGCAACAAGCTGTCGCAATGAGTAGACGCAACAAGAAGACACAACAAGCAGAGGCAACAAGCAGACACAGTGAGCAGACAGACAAGGAAGCCATCTTGGCGGGGGGTAAGGGGTGGGGGCAGGGGAGTAGTAAAGCTTTAGTACATTATTTCAGGACAGCTTCTGAATCAAATCATGAGAATAATATTAAACCTCATGTGGAGGCCAAGAAAGACAGAAGAGAATTGACCTCTTTAAAAAAAATTAGTTTGTGATAATAAAATCTCATTCTTAAACTCATTCTTAAACCAAACTTTACTCTTCTTAATCTAGCTTTCAGTAGACCACTCTATAAGGAAATGTCATTTATAAATTATTTCAAAAGGGAAATTAAATCATATTATCCTGAGCCATCCATAGTGAACAATAAAACTTCTTATTCCTAGAAGCTTTGTTTTCTTTAAATTAGAGCAACCTTAAAAGTAGTCAATACCTAGAGTGAAATGAATATTCAACACACATTACCAGACTTCACTACTGACATCTGAGGAGAGCCCAGTTAATGAATTATATTCCATGTAATCATGCTGACTGATTTTCTAAATGTATTGTTAAGTTGAAAAATGAAATGAAGGATTTCAAATTCAAAGCAAAAAACTTTCCAATTTTCTTTCACTAACAGTACATACAAGTACATAACTTTATAGCATTAGGAATGTTACTAACTTTAGATGAACTGAAGCAAAATGAATGTTATTGAATATCCCTAAATTATCATTTTCCATGAAGTTAAATACTTAATCATGCTCTGGTTTCTTGCATGCCTTGTCATCATTATAATTTGCTCCAATTAAGGATAAAACAGATGATGACTCTTAGGAAAAAAACATGTTTCATTGCCACTTATACAGTTAAAATTACAAGTACATATGACTATTTTTATCATAAAGGAAATCAGATTATTTAGTAGTTTAATTTTATGGCAGACTTAAATTTTCAAACCCTCTGAGACAAATTCAGATAATGCATTCTTAAAATAATGTGTATGTCACAGCAAAAAGATACTATATCAATTCTAAGGGAAAACAACAGGTAGGTATAAGGGGGTATGAAATTTTCCTTTTGGAACAATGAAAACGTTCTAAAATTGACTGAGGTGATCATAGCACAACTGATGAATATGAGAGGCACTGAGTGTACACTTATAAATGGATTGTACAAAGCATGGAACTGTATAACACAATGAATCCTGTGGTAGAAGATGGACTGTAGTTAACAGAACAAATAGGAGAACATTCTCTCATGAACTATAACAAGTATTTAATACTAAAGCAGGGTGTTAATAACCAGGTGGGCTGGGGGGAAAAATACACCAACTAAGATATTGGCTATAGTTAGTAGTAATATTTTGATGATGCTCTTTCATAGTTTGTAACAATTTTTTCACCATAATGCAAGGCATTGCTGGTGAGGTAATATATGGGAGCCATGTATGATGATATGCATGTTTGTTTTGTAAGTTCACAACTATTACTACATACTTATTGTTTATGTATGTTCATGTGTGAATGATAAACTTCAATTAAAAAGTTTTTAAAAATATGTATATCCAGTGCTTGGCTTTTCAATTATTTTACATGTTTTTGTTTTTTATATGTTTCCTTTATTTGTAAAATAATAGTCAAATGAGAAGGGAGAAATTAACCTATCATTTTTTCACCAGAAACATTTCACTTCCATTATGAGACATTTCTTTATACCTATAATCTTTTAAAAAGACAGTATTGACAATAAGTTGTATTTAACAGAATTACTGATACTTCTCAGTGGAGATCAATGAGTTTTAGGAAAAAGATCTAGCTCCTCTGATGCTCAAGTTAGAGATAGTTACCTGAGTATAATTAGCCCTATAGAAATGACTTTTTTTTTTTTTTCTGTTTTAATTATTCTTCCTACCTATTGCATGCAAATGTTTTAGAACAATAGGCTTTAGTTTCTTTATATCCCCCATTTTCCAATTCATAGAAGGTAGCTTCTGTGTTCTAATGGCCATTTGTACATTCTCTATCAATAACTCACAAATACACACACACACAAACACACACACAAGCACAAAGGTTAAACTAGCCATTCATATTAAATTATGGTATGTATATAGTCACTCTAATATGTTTGTTAAATTTATAGTTTTATCTTAAAGTCTGCATTAAAATTCTGGCTAAACCCAAATGACCACCTTGACCTTAAAGTCCTCCTGTGATTTTATTTAAAAAGATTGTCCCATCTGCCTTATACCAAGAGAAAGCTCAAGTACTCTACCCAAAATCACTTCAAAATAGTCCAAGAATAGAAATGCCATTGACTATGAAATTCTTATTATCAAAAGTGACATCAAATAGTATTGTGCAATTCTAAACTAAAATAATTCATATTATAACTTAATAAAAGAAATTCTTCCAATTTCCCCTAAGAAATGACTTGCTTCCACAGATTCAAGGCTTCACACATATTTTCCATTAGCTACTAAGTGGTAGAAAGCACCAATTCTATCTCTACATTGCATAAAATGTGTTTAGATAAAAAGACTATGCAACACCATAAGAAAAGAAATAGTGACACTATACTGCCTCTGTTAAGAGATTCACATAGAACTGTATGAAATATACAGCTGCCTCTGTAATTGCTAAAGTAATAATAGAACTGAATAAGTCTGTTCGTATTAACATGCTTAGTAAAAGAATATTTTCCTTGAATTTTAAAGATTTCTAATTATGTCCGATTTGACATATTCTAGATCATAGTATCATTTTAAAAACTTGAGAATATTTTGAGATTTAAAAGACATTCTAGTCAGCTTCCCAACATAAACACAAGAAAAAATAGCTATATTTCCAAATGAGAATTCTAAGTCTCATGCTCATTTCTCTAAGAAAAATGAATGTATAAAAAATTATTTCAAGTGGCTAAGAATCAGCACCGCATGCACAACCAGCAACAGGCACGTAGATAGAAATGTAAGGCACAGTCTTAGTTACCATGTATCAACCTTTAGGGACAACTGCACACCACCACAGTGGACACACTGTAGTACACAATAACGTTTAAAATTCACAAACATGTTTCTTTTATAAAAATAATACATAAGGGAAACGGATGTGGCTCAAGAGGTTCGGCGTCCGTCTACCATATGGAGAGACAGGGGTTCGATCCCCAGTACCTCCCGGTAAAAAAAATAATAATAATAATAATAATAATACATAAAACGTCAGCTAATAACTTTTGTTTAATCGCTTTAGAGAACAGAACACTTTACTCTGAAAGCAAATGCACATCTTAGCATTGCGTGTTAGCCAAGATAATTTAAACTTCACACTTGTTTCTCTTCTAGATGTGCTCTTAACACACTATCAGAACATATTAAAAATAGGAGAGCCAACTAATAAGAGACATCCAATTAATCCTTGATTTGTTTTTGTTTTCCCTAAAGATACATACTCTATGGAATTTTTCTCATTTCTTCTCACAGATATAAAAAATCTGTATTTAATTTTAGGAGCCCAAATTGAAAGTGAATTCTGAAAATACTCTAAATTGTCACAATTATTTGTCAAATTTTGGAGCACTGAAAAATTATATGCTCAGTTATATATATATTACTAAAGAGTCCTATCAAATAACAGTGGTACTCTCATGTCAAGCACATTGTTACATAACCCTAGTACTTCTACTGAACATTTTCACTGCTGGATGAACATGGAAAGAGAACCTAACATTACTGGGCTCTCAAGTTAGGCAAGGTGCTGGATGCTTCAACATGCATTATCTGATTTGATCCTCATGACTGCCTGATGAGGTAAAGCTAAAAACAAAGAAAAGCCTTTTAAGTGAGACAGTTACTTTTTTTTTTTCCCCCTAAGGAAGTTCTAAACCAGTAAATTAATTACGTCTTTCCCCTAGGGAATGAATCAGCTAATTATAAAGAGAGAGCCAAGGTCAAATTTAAGCCAATATTTCCATTAGTCTACGAGAAAACATAGTTCAACCCTGGCATAGAGGGAAGGTAAGAGTTAATGTTTTGGGTAATCTAAGCACCTCTTAAAATATATTCATATATATATAAATAACATTTTTGTAAGCAAATGCACATATATGCATATATATTTATATATCATTTTACAAATATTGGTATGTATTGTGAAAATTTTTATTTTTACCCACAATAAAAAATAAATTAATTAAAAAAAAAAAAAAAAGAGTTAATGTGATCATTTTGCCAAGTTTGGGAACTTGGACAAATAAACCTAAATAGGCCTTTCAGAGTGACTTCATTATTTTATTGAAAATAATGTATGAGGGTAGCCTGCCCAAGATACTCAAATGTGTATCCTTCGCATAAAAATGATTTTTGGATTTGGGGCACCAGTCACCTGTACCACTGGTATGGATAATTAAATTTTAACTGCATCTTTGCAACTAATCCAGCTTGATATCTGTATTCCTATGTAGGACATAGTTTCATCAGAGGTATTGGAACAAGAATGACTATTTTGAAATAGGCTAAAGCATATTCCTTTTTAATGGAAGTTCTTCATATTTTAATTGTTTGATTAAAAGTAGATCCTCATTATATCCTCAAACAATGGGCCTATCTTTGATATAAATGGTATTTTTATGAACCACATTTTCATCAGTGCAATGAATCATCCATTCCCTGGATACCTGCCAAATGCTATTCATGACCTTAGGATAAAAGAACAATTGGGAAAAATAATCAGATCTCCATATGTGATGAGATATATGTAAATATATATTGAACTGATTAGCACTACTAATACCCTAAATAAAACTAAAATTTAAAAGTACCAAAAATTGATATGATTTTAGAATAATATAAAATGTGCGAAGAGCAAACAATAATTGGCTATATGATGGGTGACCACATAATTTATCATCCAAACTAAGACACTTTGGGGAATGAAAGAGGTCCTATTACTAATTACATGGGAACAACAGGCATTAAGTCGGGATTTTCCAGGGGGGAAGCGGAAACAAGACATATGGTCACTCTAATTATATGTCTTCACCAGCTGGATGTTTTCAAGGATTCCCAAGGATCTTGATTTTTTTTTTTAAGTCAGAATTTTTTTTTTTTCCTTCATTTCCCCTACCCATACTTCTCTTTTCCAATCCAGGAAAATATTAGTCAAGCCCCTTAACTCTTTTTTTCTCTGTAACCTATTTTGTCTATTTTCTGCAGAAAACAAATGTTTATTAGTCTGAAAATACCCTCTGAAAGCTATTACTTCTACAATCTCAGCTTTAGGAGCCCTCTGTTTCCACTTCAAAATGTCATGGCCAGAGCCCTGAAGAGAAAGACAGCACTCTGCTTTCTGCCGGACACAAATATACAGCTCTATATTTGAAACCACATGAAACTGGACTTTGAAAAATCTTTTAAGGCCAATTTGAGGTATGTATATTGCAAGTGCAAAGCATGCTGAAAGTCAATATTCTGAATAAAAAAGGAACACTGACAGGAGAGGGAGATTAGGAGAGCTAATCAATATTACAAATAAGTAGTTTCACTGCAGAGTATAGGTAGGATTTCTGAAGCCTTTTTAAAGTAATTCCTCTGCTTAAAACCTTCCAGTGGTTTCTCCTTTCCTTGAGAGTAAAGCCAAAGCCTTCAGTTCCCCACTAGAATGCAAACTTTATAAGGAGAGGCATTTTGTTGTTATGGTTGTTGAATGTGCTCACTAATGCATCCCAGTTCCTAGAAAAATGAATGTCATAAAAAAGAGGCTCAATAAATATCTGTTGAATAACTAAACCAATTATCCAAGAAATGTAATCCTTCAATCAACTAAGCTCTCAAAATTGGCTAGCAATCTGGCACATTGGTCACAAGTCATTCTACAAGCCCTGGTTACCTAAAGTTTACTCAAAATGTATGATTAAAATGTTGGCCACTGTGGTAGTTTGAGGCTTTTATGGGCCCCAGAAAAGATCATGTCCTTAGAGCTAATCCATTCCTATGGGTTTGAATTTATTGCAGATGGAAACTTTTGATTAGATTACTTCAGTAAGGTGTGACCCAGGGCAGGTTTTAATCTTCTTACTGGCATCCCTTATAAATGCGATAAATACAGAGAGAGACACACACACAGAGAGACCCCAGGAGCTGAGAGAGAAAGTCCCAGAAGTCAGAAACTGAACTCAACAGAACTTACAAGCACAGAGAGAAAGCCACAGAAGCTTAGAGAGGAAGTGGTAGAAACCAGGAAGCTGAAAGCAATGAGATCCAGAGAAGGGAGATGCTGCCATGTGCCTTCTCATTTGAAAGAAGTGCCCAGGATCGCCAGCAGCCAGTCTTCAGGGAGAGAGCAACACCTGCTGCCTTGATTTGAACGTTTTTCTCAGCCTCTGAATTGTAAGCTTATAAATTAATAAATCCCCATTGTAAAAGCCAACTCAATTCTGGTATATTACTTTCCGCAGCTTTTAGCAAACTAAAATTGCCACTTTGTAAATGTCCACTAGGATGAAATACAGATTCTTTGCATTTCAAATAATTTTTGTCTCCAGAATGTTTTACCAGTAACAGGATTAAAAATCAGAGTTTTATTATCAGTTTCAGTATATTTCTCAAAGCAATAATCAACATATACATGTTTTGGCAGTTAAGAAGAATAAAAACTTCTTAAAATGATTCCTCGTGTATCTTACCTAGAAAATATTCACAGGAAACTATACATTAAATATTCACAGGAATCCAAAGACTTGCCTTTAAAACATCTAGATATAGATTTAATGGAGGGCACTTACTCTCAAACTACAAAAAATGCAAACATCAGCATTTAAAACTCTGGTAATCAAGTTTTCAGTTTCTCCATCAAGATGCATATTTGTATGTGAGTGTGGGAAATGAGGAAAAATGGTAATGAGTTTTACAAAATTTCTGATTTTTTTTTTAGGAAATATCTATGGAAAATGAGCTATGTAATGCTGTCATGATATTGATGTTGAAATATCTTAAATTTTGACCTTCTAGTACTAAATTAATACTACTCTTCTTTCTATATGAAGAAAACTTTATAGATGTAGGACCTGAGCTTTAAGGAATTTTAATATAGATAGTGAATGGATTTGTGCTGAGCCATTTCTACCAAAACCTGAGATAGTCACACATCTGTGAATTTTCTGAGATGCCACGCTTCTTGCAATCTCTCTCACCTATGCACACATGTTTACACATGCACACACACAACCAATATCTTTCCTTTCTCCACCACAGCTGTTATCACATCCAGCATCTAGGCAAAATTTCCCAAAGGAAGTGATGAAAACAGGAACTCCTGACATTCTGATACTGTAGCTGGAAAACAGTGCAGTTTTGATTGCCCAGGCTTCCTTATGATCAACAAGGCAAATTTATAACATGAGTGAAAATGTCAGAGGCTACTTTTTTATTGACACTGGGAAGATTTTTGCTAGGAGATGAACCAGTCTCTAAAAGGAAACTTCCAACAACTGTCAAAAGCAAAACAAGTTCAAACTCAGTAAATTCACCAATTTAGAATATTACTGAATTAAAGTTTCAAATACACAGCCTTGCTTCTTGCCCTATTGGTTACTGGAGAGTACTTGAAACCTGGTATATATTTCTTAAGCATTATTTTTACTCAAATATTTTACAGGAAAAGAACTCTTTTTCTGTATTAAAACAAACACATTTATTTGGTGGAGTGTAAAATGTTTACATGATTTTTTTTTTTTTTCATATTAAGTCTAAGACTTCAAAATATGTGTTCAAGGTAGCAGATGTAGCTCAAGTGGTTGAAAACCTGTTTCCCACGTACAAGGTCCCGGGTTTGATCCCTGGTACCTCTTAAAAACAAACAAATGAAAAAAACCAACTCTCAGTAGGGAGCAAATGTAGCTCAGTGGCTGAGCACCTGCTTCTCATGTACAAGGTTCAGTCACCAGTACCTCCTTAAAAAAAAATGTTCCCATTCCACTTATAAAGGCCTTTAGAAGCTGTATCTCCCAGGCAACCCAGAAATATATGACCATTCACCTCTGTATTTGTAGTATCTTCTGACAAAATGTTTGAAAATATTGGTATCATGAAACATTATGACTTCAACCAGAGGAAGGAAAAAAGACATATAACCACAAACCTGACCATGGGTCAGTCAGGTCATCTTTATATATGATGGCTTGCACATACTTTTGTCAGCTACAAATGTTTATAGTTCTTTTATAATTAATACTTCAAATTTATATACAGTAAATAAGCTTTTCAAAGATAAAAAAAAAACTAAAATAAATGAAAAGTTCAATGCTGAAAATGCAGATATCTATAGGATAGTGGAATATCAGTTTATACATTCATACATATATACACACAAACACACACTTCTCTATTATACATATATTACATATATTACACAGACACACATAAATGATGTTATTTTAAAAAGACAAATAATAATAATAATCACATCATAAATTCTCAATTTCTTAAGAGATGCATTAAGTTATAATATAATTTAAAATTCAGTTAAATCTTTCCCTTTTCTTCTGACCCCTGCTTTCTCCTCATAATGTGTTAATGCTCCCTTGTTTCATAAAAAGGATTATTTAGTTTCATCACATAATGGCACAATTATTCATCTGTCTTTCTCTCACTCCATACTGTAGCTCTTGAAATGGCAAGAAATTCTTCTTATATCTCACTGAATCTTCAGCTTAGTAAATGGATTATAGGAGACCACTCAGTAAGTGTCTGTTAGGTTAACTAAATAAATAAATGAGAGTATAATAAATATTTAATTCTAACTTCTTTCTCATGTTTTCAATCCCACTAGTGATGCTTCAAGTATTGTGAATAGAATTCTTATTATCTGACAACCCTTTTCAAGGGTATTCTCTCTTAGATGATTCAAGCTGTACTTGATGAATGAGGTGAAGTTGTATAGCATATAAAATTTATTATGATAAATAATTTCCAATAAATGCAATTCCTTTTCCTCTTTTGAGAAAAAATATCTAGAAGACTTCTCTTTCAAGGGAGCCAGAGCACATGCGGTTTCTTTTTTCATAATATGAATTCTCTAGTCACCTAAATAGGGAATTCTCTTTGCAATCACCATGAGACTACGTTTCAGGGTATATTCTCCAGAGATTCTGCTAGAAAACTTTAAAAAAAAAAAAAAAACCTCAATTTCTGAGTGGAAATTGTTGAAATGCTAATATATGGGAAATCTGAGTCTTATGAGAAGTAAATCACAATTTAAAATATGAAAGGAGTGCAACTGCAGTGTCTGCAGAAATCTTTACAGAATAATGGAATGGATTCTAAATATAAGCCATTTCAATATTAGATATGGAAACTTGAAGACCGAAACTTAAATAGCAAAAAAAGCTTGATTACATGCACTATGAAAGTTTTAGATTTTATCCTTTTAAATTGCTTTAATTTGAGACCATTCCATTTGGTTTATGAGAAGTCAAAACAAAATCTTTCCATGCATATCTGAAAAAAACATCCTTCATGCCAAAAAGCTTTTATTCAAAAAAAAAAAAAAAAAAAAAATCTTTTCTGAATTAGAAGCACTCACTGAAAGGCAGGGAGGTGGCCAACTATAAAAGATTTAAACTTTGGAACTGGGATAGGGCCAGGTGAAATCCATCACAGAGGTGAAATTCATCCCTGGTAAATCCCTCTCCTTTATTAACTGCCAGGGAATAATAGCCAATGGCAAAAAAAAAAAAACTATTATAAAAGATTAGAAAAGAACTGGAAATAGATATAAAGGCTACAAATATAATTCCTCCCAGAAAGTCTAGCATGTGCTGTTCCATTAGATTACTTTGATTTTTCAGTTAATAAAGTGTGAGGGACTCTTTCTTGGAATTTACTTTTTATTGGACATTCATGTGTGTAAACACTTGCCATTCCATCTAACAGCAATGAAACAATAAGATGTTTCTACAGTAATATTATACTGGCTTATAAATGATTGAAGTTTAAAATACTATGATAAATTGAATTTAATAGATAACTCTATCCCTCCAAATATAAACTACAGAGTGGTACACAACATAGAAATATTTTTTGTAGGGATCAACTGAAAAACAATTCTACACAACCTAAGAAATAACAGATGAGCAACTCCTTGGAATTCTAAAAGGACAATATCATTATCAGAATTAAAATTTCTATTTATTATTTTACAAAAACAACCAATTTGGGAGAAAATGCCTTGCTGCTCTGAATGGAGTTTAAAATGTCCAGACTCAAAGCAAAGAGAGCTTGAGTTTCTAAGGTAATTCCTAGGAAGCCAGCTGTCTGTCTAGCGGCTGCTGATTCCTCTGTGCAGAGAAATGGATCATTCTTCAAGGATTCAATTACCAAGAAAAGGAGAAACAGATAAGCATTCGAGCAAAAATGTGTGATTTTGTGATAGCCTTCTCTCTCTAACTAGCACTTTAAAAGAAATGTATTTTGTTTTCTATTTTGATCTATTCATCTTTTGCAAAAGATAAACACTGACTGAATAAACAACTAGTTTGGCAGTTTGAAATAAACAATTAGTTTGGCAGTATACTATGAGGTGAAGAAAGTGAATCTAAAGGCAGCATTAATATAAATTGAGCCCTTAGGAGTTAGTCACAAGTTAGTCAATCGCCACTATATTCCCTGGGCCAAATGATAATTGCTCCCTTTCACACTGTATAAATTTCCCAGTTTTGTCCACAAGGCTTAGGTTAAAAAAATAAAATAAAATAAATTAAAAAATGGCGGCAGGAAAAGAGGGAGGTAGGAATGGAGGGAAGAAAGATAGATACTGCTTTTAGAGTAGCAGTTGTTTTTATGGCAAATGAGGCAAGAAAGA
The DNA here is from genome assembly GCA_026826555.1 of Tolypeutes matacus. NCBI lineage: Eukaryota > Metazoa > Chordata > Mammalia > Cingulata > Chlamyphoridae > Tolypeutes > Tolypeutes matacus. The sequence continues at coordinate 2,191,037 of JAKSZT010053768.1, forward strand.
AAAGTGAGAAGATAACAAATAGAGAATTGGGAAAGGAAGGGGGGAGGGGAGCCTAAGAAATGGGAAAAAGAAGAAAAGATAAAAGAAGAAAATTTGAAACTATCATTGGTCTTGCTATAGATAAGCTAAGTTTTTTTCTCCATTAAAAAAAAAAAACACAACTTTTCATAAAAATCTCTTACAACAAAAAAAAAGAAAACAGTAGGATTTAATGGAAGTTGGATTATTTTTTTTAATTCTATTTTATGGTTGAATACTAAGTACGTTAACAATTCCTAAACCTTAAAATCTAACAATTTTTAAAACCTGCTATCATAAGTCAAAACCAAATTCATTATATCAGCCAGATTTTCTTCTCCAGAAATGTATCTTAAATTCTTTCTAGCTTCACTTGGAAGTCCTACTTCTTAGGTCAATATCATCTCTCATTGATCTGCAGCTTTCACTGACTCTAAAATACGTGACTATTTTACGTATCTCTAAGAAAGAAAAAAAGATGACTAATGAATTTATTTATTTAGAAGATGGATCCCCCATTTCAGAGATGTGAGGGAAAAAACATTCATCTTAGCCTGGGTGAAATTTCCCAACTGGCTGTCTGCCTCCTGCCTCATCTCCCACCTGCCCATCAATCCTTCACTCTGCCAGGAGAATTATGTGCAAATAATAACAATGGCCAGCAGCTTTCTATCCCTTTTGCCTGCAGAGGAAAACTTTATATTTCCTATTAAGAGCATACAGAGTTTTTCAAAATCTGGACCTGAACAGCTTTCTAGTCTCATCTCCTGCCACTCCCAAAACATAAGCGATCCTTAAGTAACAATGAGGATTGCTACCGTCCATGAATATATCATGCTCTTTTCAAGACTATGTATTTTATGAGGTGCCCTTTCCATGAACTCTCCCGATCTTCCTCAACAAGGAAAATCCTACTCACACTTCACAACCTGCTTTCATGAAGCATTTTCAAAACAAAAAGCCATTCCAAGGTACATATGAATGTGAGTAATTTTACAAGAATCAATTTCCAGTTTCTCAAATTTCAACTGTCCTCATTTCTAAAACAAAACTCCTTAAAAATACTCTAACATCTACAAATTCTTCTTTGCCACTCCCCACCTTCTCTTTCACAAGTTCTTCTCCACATTACAAATCTCAGTGATGCAGGGCCTCATGGCTTAAAAATCTCTGGGGCACCAAACACCTGGAGACAACTTACTGCACAAGTCTAGAGAGAGAGTGCTGGAAGAGTCAAACAAGAAATGTCCAAGGCAAGGTTACTGCTCTTTTCAGCCACCCACTCATGGCCAGACCCCAAGCCTTTATCTTCTGGGCCATTTAACTATCAGTACAGCTATTGTAAAATTAGAAATCTAAAATGAGGTGTTTAGAGGAGGCGTAATTTATTTAAACTGAAAAATGAAGTCTTTTTCTTACCAAAAGTTAAGCCTTATTTGTCTAATTGGTTTGACAAATGAGGACTGGTTTTACTAATTAGATAATGTGGTGGACATTTTCCAATCTAGTGTTGAAGGTTTTGACAAACACATACATTGGGGAGCAGAGGTGGCTCAAGCAGTTGAGCGCCTGCCTCCCATATGGGAGGTCCCAGGTTCAGTTCCTGGTACCTTCTAAAGAGGACAAACAATGAGCAGACCTCAAGAAAAAAAAAAAAAAAAAAAAAAAAAACAAGCAAAAACAAGCAAGACAACAAACAAGCCAATGAGCAAACAACTAGCAGACAATACGCAAAAACAAACAAGCACAGTGCAGATGTAGCTCCAGCAGTTGAGTGTCCACCTCCCATACGGAAGTTCCCAGGTTTGGTTCCTGGTGCCTCCTAAAGAAAAAACAAACAACAAGCAAAAAACAATGAGTTGGGAAGCGGCTGTGGCTCAATCAGTGGGGCTCCCGTTTACCATGTGGGAGGCCCCGGGTTCGGTTCCCGGGGCCTCCTGGTGAGGGCAGGCCCGCACGCACGGCGTGGTTGGCTGACCCAGCAAGCACAAGCAGCAAGGGGGGGATAAATGAATAAATAAAAATAAAATCTTTAAAAAAAAAAAACAAAAAAAACAAAAAAAACAATGAGTAGACAAGGAGCGCAAACAATGAGCAAAAACAATGAGCAAAGAGATGAGGGAGCCATCTTGGGGGGGAATAAAAATTAAAAAAAAAAAAAAAGCAAACAAATGAAAAAGCCAACTCAGGGGAACTGATGTGGTTCAGTGGTTGAGTGCCAGCTTCCCAAGTAAGAGGTCCTGGGTTCAATCCTCAGCCCCAGCACCTCAAAAAAAAAAAAAAAAAAAAAAAAAAACCACATACATACATAACATACCATAAGCACGAAATCATATCCTTTAGAGCTGCATTATACCATTTATCTCATTTTCTGCAAATACTTATTTGTCTATCTCCCTCATTGGACCATGACTTCTTTTAAAAATTGAAACTGTGTTAGTAACCTCTCATTCTCTTAAATACTACATTTATTCTAAGTGTTCAACAAATTTTTGTTGGATTGATAGATCAATAAGAGCTACAATTAAAACTCCTTATTAAAATTTCCTCTGAAAACATGATGGTGATGAAATAAATATCTGTTGAGTAAATAAGCCTTCCAACAAGAAGTACCCATTTCCCAACTCTGAACTCTTATCGTATATTTCCTGTAACTCACTCAGAGTTGTATGCTGAAAACAATTACTCACGTATACTTCATACTTCCTATAAGATCAAAAGCTCCCTGAGGTCAAGCTCACATTAGATTCACCTCTATCATCACCTCAGCACCCAAGGTAAACACAACCCAGTGTGTTTGAATGAGTTAATAATTTAAAATAAACATATTAGCCTTTGCTCTGTGGAACACTGACACCTAATTTAATCATACCGTCAAGTGCTTTGGCTCAGATTAGAAAGGGTAATTCCTAAAAAGAAAAAAAGTGCTGTCAATATATGAATATGATGCCACTGACTCACCATGAGCAGGGAGGCATGCTGAGTTATTTTTTCCAGTAGTAAAGATGAATTGTGCTGAATGAGCCATTTGGTTCCTCCTGGGACCAATGGCACACATTTTTTTATATAGCCTGCCAAGATTTAAGATGCAATTTTTGGCCACTGAGTAGAGCTTGGATTTTCTTTCTTTCTTTTTTTTTTTTCTTAAAAAATATGTAGCTTTTTCACTCAAAGTGACAATAGGCAAAATAAAATAACCAAGAGCATATGCAGTAACAAAAATACCTAATCCCTTATTAGGAGCCTTTAGACCTTCTGATCACCTCTAATTCTTTCATACATGAGTCAGTTTTTAGTCTCAATATCTTATGACTGACCACATGTAAACAAAATACTTATGAGTTCAATTTTACACAGTTTCTTTCCAATTGTTTACTGGTCACACCACAGATCAGTTTTCATGGAAAAAGGAATAAGACTGCTTTCGAATTTCTAGAGGAAACTCTTTCATGACCTTAAATAGAAATATTACCATTGTTATTTTTATTCATTTATTCTGAAGATGTCAATTTCAAAAACTGATGATGATCCAATTTTTAACTTCTGATAATTTAGGAACAGAAAAAAGAAACCCTCAATAATAAATGAAGAACCCTATACACAGTAACTAATTTCTATCCAAATAATGATTAAACTTGCCAGTGGAAAAACACCATGTTGCTCCCTTCATTTTCATTTAAAGGATTTCAGAGTAAACTGATATCCTGCTTCCATGCAATGTCTTCAACACAAAGCACCATGATATTTATCAGTTCACTACTGCCTATATATCTCTCATTTTCTTATTTGTTTATTTATTTGCCTTTTCCACATATTAGACTGCCATCTCCCAAAATAAGTTTGTAAACCGAATCTCAACTACAGAAATGAAGTTTAGGTTTGGTTTGGTTTGCATTTTTAGTCTATGCCATTTTCAAAAGAAAGATATATTGCTAATAGATAAACTTCAAGTATACGATAAATTAATCTCTGAAAACTTCATATCAGAAAGAATTTTTAAGTGTACAGATACAAAGAATGGCTATCTAGAAACAAGAATGCAACAGTACACCGGGTAAGTTAGATTTTTATTTTATATTAGAGTGGCCAATTATCCAGGTGAGCCTGAGACTTAGGGATTTCCCAGGCTGCTGGACTTTCAGTTCTAAGACAGGACTATTTACACAGCAAGCTAAAACTTACATTTTCAGTTTCTCTTTACACAACGCTGAGCTAAAAGGAAGTCATCAACATTTTAAAGAGAAAATGTATGCTTTTACTATTTGATTTTTTTTATAACAGTTTAGTATAGTGCTTATTTTGTTTACATATTTTAAGGACAATGTAGATGAGTTCTAACAAGCTTTTGAAGTTCTGTAAATTAGGAAATTTAGCCTACAATGTTTGCTTTTCACTTTCTTTATCAAGGTAACAGAGCTTTTGTGTGAATTTAAAAGGCCAGAAAATAAATAAGATGAACTAAAATATCAAATATTTAACCCAAATGAAAACTTTATGAAATCCTGACATATGAATTTTCAGGTCATTTTTATTAAATGCTTTAAATTAAGCAAAGTGCCCATCAAGCAATTTTTACTTTTTTTTTTCCACACAAAGCGGTATTAAACTACTTGGTAAATCAATAAAAGTAATAGAAAGCCCATCCATTTTAATACAGCAGTTATGGTAGTGTGAAATTTACATGTTCAATGTAGAGGATAAACAATGATAAATATTAGTGTAGCATGGTAGTAGGTGTTGACCTTTTACTTAGTCACAGCTTTTACCCAGAAAATAGATTCTCCTCTGGTTCAGTACTAAATATGAACTTATTCTAAAATCATTAAACAAGCAAAGGACTAATCTGCTTAGAAGAAATGTGAAGCAATTCAACAGTACCATTCACAAATAAATACTGCAAACAGGTTTTCTTTGTAACGCAAATATTCAGTCATACATGTATGGCTATTGAATGAAATACAGCGATAGCTGGCTTTTTAACATGTAAATTATTAATGCTTGGAAGAGATTGTTGGAAGTATTACCTCAAAGTAATAAAAGCTTTTTAAATCACATAGTTTAAGAAGCTAAACACTTTTTACAATCAGCTGTGTCTGTCTAAGCCATTTGGGATATGGGGTGAAATTTCCTTAGGAGTAAATTTACAAGAAAGTGGCCTTCAAAGGCACTTCATTTGGGCTTCAAAGAACACTACTGAGCTTGGCCACTGTCATTACCTACCACTCTTCCATCTCTGCCACTTCAGACTTTTGAAAAAAAATCATATTTACCCACAAACTGAAGATATGCCACTAGTGAAGATATACAGACAGATTTAGACATTTGTGTAGCTAACTTATTTCCAGTGAAGGAAAGACACGGTCTAGAACAATAATCCAGAAGACAAACAATATTACGGTTACCAGACATATACACACATTAAATAATATCAGAATTACACACACACACACAAGCACACCATGGATATATAATATGTGCATGTACATCAGTGATATTTAGACATGGACAGGAATGTAAAACTCTGCAATGGAAAACAATTGCTATTTAAAACTTTCTCCCCTCACTAAACTACAAGCTCTGAGGACAAGGACTGTTTATGTTTCTCTGCCATTTGTCTATAAAAGTGCCTGGGTACAGAGTAGATATTTAATAAACATGTTTAATTAACGCAGCATATCATGAACATTGATATCTGTCTTTTGCTATAATTGATAATGGTAAACACTTAAGAGTTTTATTTCACAACTAGTTGAAAGCATCAGATTTTTGGGTAGCAATTTCTCATATTTCTGACATTTACCCCAGAATGACAGAGTATAGTCATTTGACAGCCAACCTGCGTAAAATTGTTTTACCTCATGTTTAGAAGGCTCTTTCCCAATTGATGTTACAGAAGGAAATACATTAACCTTTAATCAAAGCAAATATTAACTCTTTTAACAATAACACACCCTCTGCACTAAGGCCCACATAATTTTCAAATAAGGTTGACAATTTTTTTTTTCTGTATTTAAATATAAATCTTTGTTCTAAGTTAAAGGGTCTAAAAAAAGAAGAGTAAAATTGTCAAATTGACCATGGCTTAACTAGAATGACCATTACATGACCAGAGCTGATGACTCAGTAAAATAACACAGAACACCTATCATGCCAGGCATCAGGCCTAGCTCTGGAAAAGCAAAAGGGGATTAAGATGGACATCCACCTTGTCCTCACAAAGTCTGTAGTATGTAGAGAGGCCCAAGACAACAAACAACAGAATGAGCATATAAAATAATCACAAATTGTGGTAAGTGCAATGAAGGAAACAGGGTGCAAAAATAACGAATAAAAGGGGAAACCAATTTCAAATAGTATGGTCAGGGACAGGTTCTAATGAGGAAGTAACATTTCAGTGAAGATCTGAAGGATGAGAAAAACTCAGTCAACTGAAAAGCAGAAGGAAGCACATTCTAGGCATAGAAAACAGCAAATGCAAAGATCGGAGGTGGGAAGGAGCACTTAGAAGAAGTGAAAGAAACTCTTGCTGACTTGTGCAAAGTTGAAGGGGCTTGGGGTGGGGAGACCATCTGCGGCTGGAGAAGTAGGCATCAAAGTAAAAAATGTGTGTTCAAGTGTAATGGGAAGCCATTAAAGGATTTGGGTAGGGGACTAACAAAATCCAATAGAAGCTCTCTCTCAGCCATGTTGAAAATGAGAGTGGGGACAAGAATGGAAGCAGAGAGCTGATCACAGCCAAACCATTGCCTTGATGTATTAATAAATGTTATCTCCATCAGTAGAAGGCAAGAGAACATTTTTGAAAGTTGTTTCTTTGCACCTGAAGTTCTGAACATTTATTGTTTTCCCTATCCCTGATTTCTCCACTATCAACACATTTCAAATAAAAATAATCAACACATCTGTAAGAACAGCTCTGGAGTCAGACTGCCAATTTCCTTCATCTTGGCTCTTCCACATACTAGTTGTGTGAACATTCTACTTTTGTCCTCACCTGTAAAATGAGATAATAATAGAACTTATACATATATTATGAAGATTAAATGACATAATCTCTGTAAAATTCTTAAAACAGTGGGCTAATAAGAAATGAAATAATCAATATGAAGCACATGGCAACTAGATCATTATAATTAAAAGTAGTAATTATTAGTGTTATTTTAATTACAATTATTATTAAAATTGAGCCTCAGAAATCTTCCTATATTGGCTACATTTCTCCTATAATTTTAAAAATACAATTTCTCCTGGAAACTTCAAGTCCAGCAGAAAATACCACAGCTGCAATTGTGACTTCCCGATTAATCAGGTCTAATATGAATATAGTAACACTTTTCAAAGTGAGTGTGTAAATATAACATTATTATTCTGTTGGCTGAATCACCTGAATTAGATTTATCCAGCATTCTGGAAGTAGAGGGTTGGGTGTTAATGTAGAGGGATTCAGTTACTGAGTAGCTAAACTATGTTCCCAAAAAATAGGAACAAAAATATAGTATGTGCTATGCTGATTTTAGAGAAAGCAAACCAGTTGTGAGCTTTCATAAAGATTACATTGATAATATTAATATTATACATATAGCATTTTACCTAGAGATTCATAACTGATTTTCAGTTTCTTAGACTTTCATAATATCATAGATTAGCACTTGCAACACTGCAAGTTTACCTTTGTCTATACAATTTTTGAAAAATATCTCTTCTCTAACTACATGTAAACTTCTTGAAGGAACAGAGCCTATCTACTTTTGGTCAACATGATATCCTCGGTGCCTAGAAGAGAGTCTTGATGGGCAACTGTAAAGAATACTGTGGTACATGGCCCAGAGCCTGCCACCCAGATCCCCTTTTCAGGACCCCTTTTTACAACTAAGGCTCCCTTCCCTTCCCCCAACTGCCAAGAGTACTAACTGTTGACCCTTCGCAGCTGCACTGCCCAAGGCGGCACCACTTCCCTAGGGACAGCTATAACCAATGACTGGTCAATGCAGGATTACAAAAGCCCAGGCAACTCTAAAGTGCCATCCCAGCTGCAGAGGTTCCCATGGCATCAGCTGACACCTTCAACAGAGTGCATCACAATTCAACTTCTCCATTTTCCAATCCTCACTCCCTTCATTCTCCCCTAGATTCTGATCCTGACAGTACTCCTCAATAAGCCTTCTGAGTACACATCTCAGAATCTGCTTCCCAGAAACCAAAACTGCTCGAAGACATCACTTAATAGATACTTGTAAAATAAATGAAAGATGTGGCACAGACCTTCTTTTAAAAGAAAAACACAGTTATAAAGCATAAAGCAATAGTAAAATAAAAAATAAAGATGTGTGAATAAGCTAAAAATTATAATCATATATTTATGCCATTTAATGATGTCAAACAAAAATAGTTATAAAATCAACTGATTTGATCAATATTCTTGCAAACATCCCTCTGAAACCACAAACTAATTAAAAAGCTAATGCAATTAGTTCTAGAGGAATCTCAAGAAAATTATTTTTATTTTTCTTAAGAAAATAATATATGGTTAAAATAGATATCCTGGCTTAGCTCATTTCTCTGAATTTTCACACCTAGTTTTTTGTTGTTGTTTTTTTTTTTTTTTTTTTCATAAAAATGAACTTAATATTTATAAGACAAAATATTTTAATTCAAGAAAAGAGCTGTTTCTTTAAGACATGTTAACATCTTATTTTTAAATTTAAAAAGTAATTAACAAATTCCTAGTATAACCCTAACTTTATCATACAAAACTGAAAAAAATTGGAATACATAAGAAAAAAGTTTCAGCTTGAAGATTAAAAAATAATGGAAAATACTAAAAATGGAGATGGGGAAAAGACACTCAAGCTTATTTTCCTCCATTTTAAAACCTAAACTCGCCTTGGGCTAAAGTCTTAATGAGCATAGCTTAAAGAACCAGTATTCAAAATCATAATTTTTCTACTTCAAATATCAATATATCTCATACCACAAGGTAGAATCTTAATTGTTTGGGTAGGAAGTTCTTCCATTTTAATGGATGTAAAAAGAGAATCTAACTCTGTTCACTAAAATTATGTTCTGAAATATATCCTATCACCTCTCTCTCAAGTAGCCTTCTCAGAGACTTGATTCTCTCTCTGACTTAAGATGTTTTGAACGTCTTACACAATTATTGCTTTACTGGCACTTTGATGACTCATAATTATTTTTAGGATCAAAAATCTAATGTAATCATCCTCCTGTTTGCAAGTTCTCCTGAGTATAAGTGAAACGCACATGTCTTTGCTAACAATTAAATTAACTTCCTCCATCCACAAATACTATTATTCAAAGAATGTTTACTAAAAGTCAGGAAACAGGTTATCAGGAGTTGCCAAATTCTATAAACAGAACTTTAAACAATTATTTAATTTATGTCTGCCATTAATAGCAAATGGTTACACACGTAACGTAGATTGGTGTGTCTTCCTTACAGCTTATTAAACACAAATTTAAACATCTCACTCTTGTCAGAAACAAATGAACAAGCCATTTTCTTAAAAAAAAAAAAAAGTCACAGTCTCATTGAATTCTACTTTCCAACAAAATTTAAACATTTAGTTTCATTTTATTCCTTAAAGCACAAAACCACTTTGATGTCACTGTTCATTACTCAGTAAAGTGATGTAAAGATCACAATAGTCTAATTTAAAGCAAATATATACAAACAAACAAAAACTGAATTTAAAATGCCTTTACGAACATTTTTTTAAAAGCAATTCCAGAAGAAAAAAATTCTATTTTCATACAGGAGAGGACCTATGGAGAGTTAGGATTAATCAACTATCACAATTTGGAAGCAAGAAAAACAAAACCATGGAAAAAAGCAAGATGATAAACAAGAAAGTAGATGGTTAAATACAAACTCAGTAGTGGACAGTAAAAATGCTAAAAATTATTATTATTATAATGATCCATTTCTGATTTCCCAATTTATGTCCAATTACACAATTAAAATAAAATATGAAAACACATTAAAGTTGCCATGGACCTTGTACACAGAATAGGCACTCAGTAATAGAAGTTACTAGCACAAAACTGGCTAAAATGGATTTATAAATTTATTACTCCATTATGTACTCAATTACATCAGGATTCCATACGCATGTCAATCCAGACCAAAATCTCACTCTTCAAAGTCAATGATAGCTAAAATGTAGCTCCTCCTGGGTCGTGGGCTCAGACTCATTTTACTATATACTGACATCAGCTAGATCATAAACAAATTAATCCAAAATAGCTTCATTAAGGAGGTTTAAAGGAAGATGAAGTTACAGGTACTGCATTTTGGGGCAGCAAAAAGAAACGTAGGAACAATTGGTTTGTACATCATTTAACTCTACAGTTCTGCATATACCAGCGATCAGAAATACAGCAGAGGAAAACGTTTTTTTCAGAGTGAGAGTACAAGTAGATTCAAAGCAACAGTTAAGACTGAATGCTCTGAAAATCTTTTGGCTCTTTAAAGTTTACGTACACAAGAGAGTGTTCTCTCTCCAGAGGAAGTCACTACATAAAACCCAGGGGACAACATACTTCGGCAGCAGCTATTGGGATTCACCAAATTACATAAAATTAATGGGATGTGGCTTCTTTGCAATGAATAAATTTATAACTAAATGATGGGTGCCTTACGCCTTTTATTCCAGTGGGTGAACTGCTAGAATAATCAATTCAATCAGTCTATTAGAGAGGCCCATTACATATCTGATGGTTAGTTTTACTTTTTTCCCCTTCTTATTCAGATTTGTTTGTTTTAAATTTAAAATCTGGGATGCTGGGAAGTCAAGTATGCAAATAGGAAAAAGAAGAGGGGCAACTAGGATTTAGATAAACCAAAGACACAAAAGGATAAAAAAGAAACATCATGAAAATGTTTTGTGAATAAATGAAGTATATTCAATTTCAAAATATGCAAACACTTGATAATGTTGCAAAACATTTGTAAAAGTTAAAACAAAAAACAACTAAGGATGGAATTACTGTGTTCCAACCTTGGAAGCATTCAAACCAACAAGGACCCTTGCCCTAGCTCTAAGTAATCCACATATAAACCTGTAGATCCAACTGTAAAGTGTCATAGGAGCATAAGTCAGGTTTTTCTTCTGTGAGGAGATGGTGTGGTGGTGAAAAGAGGACTGCTCTAGGCTTTAATTCCTGTCCCGAGGCAAATATTTGCACCTCTGTGGAAAGATAGCTCATCTATGACCTGGGGATATAATTTCCAAATCTACGAACATAATAGATGGAAAGGTTTTGTGAATGTTAAAACACTATACAGATAAAAGGTCTGTATCAAATCTACTGTCCCCAACACAAAAGTAGATGCTTAATAAATATTTGTTGAATGAAAAAATATTTCAAAATAAATTTTAAAGCCCGAGACCAAATCATCAAATCATCCCAATATGTAACATAGTATATAACATTATATTCTGCTTTCTTTCTAAGAACTAGCCAACATTTATCCAGAGCTTACTATTTGTCAGGCATCTGACATCACCATAAGATAGAATCTACTAAATCTTCATTTACAGATGAAGAAAATTACTTAACTCAAAATATAGATCTAATAAGGTACCCCAAATCTCACACCTTATAAGTGGAAGATTCAATTAAAACCTAGGAAACCAGTGACCATGCTTGTAAACTACAATGAATTTTTCATTAACACATGCACTCAGTGCCAAATTGTTAAGTGGATCTTACAAATGTTACAGTACATGACTAAAATAGTATTTTCAAGTAAAATCAATTCAGGATCATGGTTAACTGTGCTACACAGTCATAATTATTTTATATTCTGGAGTTAACTCAATGGCATCATATCAATTATATCACCTCTCTGTTTCACTCTTCTCTCTACTGTTCTCAAAGTACTTCCTTCTCCAAACCCCAAATGTACTCATAATTGAGTATCTTATCTAGTTATATATAGATGTGAAAATGCTCAATATTAGAGTGCTTAACCAAAGAATCATAGTGAAAACCCCTAAATTATGTGAATGTTTATAGCTAGCCATTAATTCCATTAACTATTTCTTTACTATTGACTGCGCTAAACATTATATCAGTCACTGAATGGGGATAGACTAGCAATTAAAGACTTAACCTTAATCAACTATGTTTAAAATCTAATTAAGACACAAAATATACTTAAGTGAGATAGCCTGGAAACTACATTAAAAAAAAAAAAAAAAACCAAACACTTATCTACCACTGCAAACTGATATGTCACTAGTTCATATATAAGTTCTGAATGGAAATAGAGAGTCAAATTCCAGGGAAACAGTGCTAGAGAGTAGAAATGAAGTTTAATTAGCCCATGTCCTTTAGATTGTTCAGTAAAAAAAAAAACCTAAGTTTAGTAAAAATTAGTAAAACTAGATTCTCCATCCATCTCTCACATCAAGAACGTACATGACTTCTAGGCTTTCCTTTATGTGTCATTATCAAAACCAAATTAAGAAATTTATGCTTCTGATCCATGAACAAGTGTTCACGTTTCCATATGACATTAGCTCATGTAGCGGAACATTACTAGGTTAAGGTGAGCAGAGAGGCTGATGGTAAGGATGGTAGTGGCTCTAATCCAAGAGTGGTTCAAAACCTAAGAAAAACACATAGGACAAAAGCATTTTCCCTCTACACCCTACCCTTCACAACCTACAAACAGAAGAATCTACTTCTATTTTCTCCTTCTGTCCACCTCCCTTCAACTGCCCAACTCCCACCTCTGCCAAGCTGGTTCAGACAGCTCCCTGGCTCCCATATACCGCCCCCCCACACACACTCACACACTCACACGCACACTCTCATGAACTCAGAACGTGCTCTTATTCCCACACCTAAGGATAAAGAAATTACTGCCCATTCTCAATCACCTGTACAATAAGCTCCAGGCTGAGAAGAGCACACTGAGTTATAGAATGGGCTGTGAAAATAAGTAGGTGAATGCCATTTGAATGCCAAGAGCCAGGCATTCAAATCCCAGCTCCTTCCCACATATTTATAGGTCTAGGATATTTAATCTTTTTTTTTTTTTACTTATTTTTTTATTTTTTAAAGATACTTGGATTACATAAATGTTACATAAAAAATATAGGGAATTCCCATATGCTGTGCTCCCCACACCATCCACATTTACCCCCATTAACAACATCCTTCATTAGTGTGGCACATTCATTGCAATTGATGAACACATTTTGGAGCATTGCCACTAAGAATGGATTATAGTTAACATTGTAGTTTACACTCTTTCCCATATAATTCTGTAGGTTATGGCAAGGTATAGAATGGCCTGTATCCATCACTGCAATGTCATTCAGGAAAATTCCCAAGTCCCCAAAATACCCCTGTATTACACCTGTTTTCCCTCTCCCTGACCTCAGAATCTCCAGTGGCCACTGCCTTCACATCAATGATAAACATTCTTCCATTGCTAAGATCAAAATAAGTCTATAGAAGAATACCAGTAAGTACACTCTAGTCCATAGTTCATTCCCCAGTCCTGAAGATTATGGGATGATGATGCCCACTCCACCTCTAATTGAGAGGGGACATCAGTCCCATACAGTTAATGGATAGGACTCTCTTGCTTGCAGCTGTAGGTTCTCTTGGTTCCTGGGTATGGTGGTTCTCCATCCTCACCTCCTTGTTAGCTGTCCTGGGTAAGTCCAATGAACTGGAGAGTAGGTGTTACAACTCCGTTAAGGCTCAGGGCACAGCTGGCACATGGACAGTCCAAAGATTCAAGTCTCTTGGATGTACACCTACCAACTCCAGCACCAACTATTGGTTCAAATAAAAGGGACCGAATAGCCATGTGCAGGGAAACCACATCTGAGTCCAATTCTGTCACACTGGGGAGCATAAACCCCAAAGTAGGGCCCACTGGCAAGGTACCAAACTCATGAGCTATCTGTCCTGACCATAGTGCCTGACTGTCTCCAGAGCCCTCAGGAGCCCTGCTTTTTGGGGTAGTGTCTAATTTGGCAGTCCATGAGATCCTGCTGAGGCGTGCATAAGCGTAACCTCTGGAATGACCTCCTGATTCACTTTGAAGTCTCTTAGCCATATAAACTCATTTGTCTTTACCTTTCCCCCCTTTTGCTCAAGGTCTTCTTCCAGTTGCATTGCTAGTTGGTGCTTGGTAGTAATCCCTCAGTGCCAGGGAGGCTCATCCCCGGGAGTCATGTCCCACACTGGGGGGAAGATAATGCATTTACATGCTGAGTTCGGCTTAGAGACAGGCCGCATTTAATCTTTTTTTCACTCTCAATTTTCTCATCCATTGATCTTGGATGAAGAAATCACTAATATACTTTCCAGTTCAAAACTATCAATTCTTGAAAAAATAAAAATGAGATCAAAAGGGGAGAGAATAGTTGTATTACATGATAAGGTTTTGGTATCTTTTTTCATAGGACCAAAAATGTTCTATCTCATGATGATTGGCTCATGGTCTCTTACTAAGTAGCTTGTTGGCTTCCCTGTGCCAAAGACGAGATTGCAACATTTTCCAAATATTAGTAATGTTTGAAAAATGAGAGGAAAACATCAGTCCGTCTGCCTTTAAACCATCTGATTTTTAGTTCCACTGTGTTATTTTAAAACATGCTTTCTGTATACAAGATTGTTTTTAAAATGCCTTTTTGTAGAAATGTCACACCAGGACTAGCCTCCAATAATATGTGTATTTTTCTTCTCTATCAGACAACATATACTCTCTACCACACAAAAGTAAGTTTGAGTCTAGAAACTTCTACAGGATCTCTTATTTTTAGCTGCTTAATATATTTTGTAATTTTAAAATTAACCTCTTCGACTGCATGTTAACTCAGAAATGTCATACAAAGAAGTCAGCCATAGAATAATCTACCAAAAGCACATAATGTGCTGACTTTAAAGACCACAGAATACGAGGAAGTGAGAAATAATTTCCTCACCACAGTGCTAATAAGGACTAACAGCACAATTAAACAGTGTGCCATGCCCAGGCACATGAGAGAGAAACCAACAGCTCCCATACACAGGGACACAATAAACAAACTATGCATAAAAACAAAACAAATTGAATAAATCTTGTTATTTGATGTAATACACACTTTCTATATCTTAGAAATGTTCCGCATATTTTAGCAGCTGTTCCTTGAAATTGTACTATACATGGTAAGAAATTTATGATCTGGGGGTTTAGTTAAGTGTGCAATCGGTTAGTATGGAATTTATACCTAAGTCAAACTGATGCAAAGTCAGAACTCTCTGTACCACACCATAGTGCCTATTTGGGAAATGTTTAGAGATGCCAAATACATGGCTCTGTGAGAAATGGCTTTAAAGAGACTATTTAAAGTC
The DNA here is from genome assembly GCA_026826555.1 of Tolypeutes matacus. Lineage (NCBI taxonomy): Eukaryota > Metazoa > Chordata > Mammalia > Cingulata > Chlamyphoridae > Tolypeutes > Tolypeutes matacus. The sequence goes on from JAKSZT010053768.1 coordinate 2,206,436, forward strand.
ATTTCCAAGCTGTCATAATTTTACACACATCACTGACCAAAAGAAAAAAAGGGGAAAATTGACTGCGCCTATGAAAGTGGGCTATAATAACCACCCTTATATTTCAAAGATATCTAATGATACTTAATGAGGATGGTGAATAGTTTCTCCACACCTCTTTCAATGAAATTGTAAAAATGCCTTACCATCAAGACTTTTAAAATGATAAAAAGAGATAGAATCTGTAACACAAAAAAGAAGGCTCAGATTAAAGGGAGGAATTTCCAACCCTGAGCTTCCTCTCTAGACCCCTATCCAACTGCACTTGGATAGCTTATGGTTAACTCGCCATCAGCTCCCATTTAGCACCACTCTTCCTCACTGATAACTCAGTCTTATTTGTGGTGCCACCACATTTGCAATCTCCTCAAATGGACACCTAGGCTTTCTTTCTGATTTTCCCTAATAATCTAATAATGAGAAATAATTGCATTCAATTACTATATACCATACACTTTTACCATCACTTTACTTAATGCAATTTGCTACCACATCCTGTAGGGTTTTGGTTGGTTGGTTGGTTGGTTGGTTGGTTGGTTGGTTGGTTGGTTGGTTGAAAAAGGTCTTGAATTTATATCTCCAAAGTCACTGCTACCACCCTGGATCAGGGCATTGTCAGCCCTCCTCCAAAACATTTAAAGAGCTTCTTTCCTTTACTCCTCTATTGTTCTACTGATTCAGTATATCTCTGGAAGATTTGTATTCCTAAAATTCTATGACAATATTTTCTAAAAACCTAAACTGGTTCCAGCTATTTTCCAGTATAATAATTCCCAAAGTGCATTTAGACACACACAACACACACAAATCTATGGTCAAATAGGTTTGAGATAATCTATTTGCTACAGCCCCCTCAAGGAATTTCACCATGTATATTAAACCCTGAAAAGTCTTGAGGTAAAGAAATCTGTTTAACTTCCTTTAACTTAGCATATTCCAAACTCACCGGATCAAGGGACATTTCTTCTAAGATATGAAAACAGAATTTTACCAGAATTTTTAATTTCCTCATTAATGAGCTAATCAAGATTTAAGTAATCTATATGTATACATGACACAACTCTAACTGGTATAAATATGAATAAAAAATCCAAAATTATTTAAGGCCTAAACATACACTCCCCTTCTCAGAATAAGTGCATGTAAGCTTCTAATTTTGGAGAATTATTTCTTAACTATTTGGGTAAGAAACTGGAAACTTGAAATCAAAGTTTCAATTTAAACTCCCTGAAAAATATTCCTAACCAGCATCAATCAGTAGGTTATACTAGAAAAGATTATACACCAGCTTACATTAAAACCACCAAAGCAACTAAAGAGTAGCAATAAACTAATCAATATTTATTGAATGGTACTATAAACATAGGTCTCTTGGCTAGGCAATTCCAAAGAAGAACAAGAAACCCATAACATGAGAATGAAAATATATACACATACAAAGAGATGAATAATTCAAGCAATGTCACAGGAAGTATATAATTAATTGCTCCTGAATGATACTGTAAAGGAGCTTGGAAAGAGCACAGATGCGGAATTAGAAGACTAAAATTCTAGTCATACCACTATTTGTTTACTGTTGTCAATTCCAAAACCTCTTTTGGCACTTGCAAAAATGTAAAATTAATGATTTTGCCTGATGACCAATAAGGTTCCTTCTATATCTAATATCTTATGATCCTTTTCAATTCAGAATATGGAAGATGTCACTTGAAGGTAATACAAAGTGAAAACAACTTGAGCTCTAGAATGAGGCAGACCTAAGTTTGCATTCTAGTTCTAGATTAGAACTTCTTCCTTTTATTATTCTTTTAAGATTTAGAGATGATGCATTTAAGGCAAAGCATAGCTGGTGCTGAATCACTGACAATTATTGAATTAAAGGGAACCATTTTTGTTCAGGTAAAGTCTACACAAAATATAAGATAAGCTATCTCTCAAATCTTTAAATGCATATATTTACAATCACTTTTATTAAATAATAAATGTCATATCAACTTCTACTAAATGTTCTACAGCTCTGGAGAAGGGGTTCTGACTTTACCAGGTAACTGACTAGTTAATGTATGAGATTAACTCAATCGATGGTTTTGATTTACTAATCAAAGATATATGTGTTAGGTTACTGTTAGATATGTTTCGTTAATTTTAGTTGGAGGATAGCTGGAGAATAATATAGGGAATATATAACAGTGATTTTGGCAGAGAAGGAGGATTATGGTTAATAATATAAATACAGGAATATTCTTCTACTACAAGGAGTTAAGAATATGGTGATATACACGGGAAAAATATACCTAATGTAACTTACAGACTATAGTTAACAACAACATTGTAATATTTTTATAGCAAAAGCAAAAAAGGGACTATATTAATGCTAAAGGTCAAAAATAAGAATATGGGGTTAGTATTATGAGATATGAATATGATTAAGCATTTTTTTCTCTTCTTCATTAACAAGGAGACCTTGATTATATCATTTAGCCAATCTATGTTCATCTGTGTATCTTTCTGAACACTAGAGGAACAATTGAGTTTATTTTTAGTTTTAGATGAGATGAAAGTGCCTGGACAAAACTTTTTTGGAGTACTGCTTTCATAACTTGTTAAGATGCCTTCTGTCATTTTATTTTTTGAATATGAAATAAAGTTTTTTTTTAAAATATATATGTGTTAGATTACTGCCTCACATTTCAAATTACTCATCTGCCTTTTGTTTCCCAAAGGACTGATGGTACTGATCTGGAAGTCCAATGGTTACATGCTGACAAAAATGTAATATTTCTAATTAGTGAAATTCTGCTCCTGTTCTTGCTTGTCTCCCTTGTGAGTAGTTACTCTTTGTAATGCAAACCTGAATTGCTGTATCCTGAAGACATCTAGAGATTCTTAAGCAATACTTAACAGGGAAAAAGGTGTTTAGTTAATGATTTAGTTTATACACATTATAATTTCATCACATAAAAATTTAAAAAAAAATTTTTAAAAACATGACACCAGCTCTCTAGTACCCTGGATAAAAAAATACATTGTCACTCTTTTTTTGGTTTTAATATGTTTAAAAAGAATGTAAGCATTACCACAAAGTTAGAATGATTTCAATAACCTCTTTTACAGACATTTTATCCCCCTTTGACACAACTTTAATATACTGTTAGCAAAAATAATACAAATAAATTTAGCATTACATTTTTATTTTGTCATATAATATAAAATATTTTCAGGAACAATGCCTTTGCTATCATTTATCCTTGCATTATAAACATTCTTTTAAAATTATGATAAATTCCCTTGCAACAAGATTGCTAGAAATTTTTCATCTACTGCAAAATGAAAGATGGTGTTTCTATTTTTAGTATATTCACTCCTCACTGAAATACCAAAGTTCAACATAGAAAAAAGTACAAAAGTTAAAGAGCTATTATTTTTTGATAGGGTCAATATTCCTATTCCAATTTCTTAGTATATTCACTATAGTTATTAAAATTAATGAGCTTAATTTAAAGTCCATGCAAGTTTTCTGACTGAAAACTTGCAGGAGACATTAACTTTTAATTTCATCTTATACTAATGGACTGTTAATATATTTACATTTATTTGCTTTAGTTTTAATGTAGGACAGAAGGTGACAATTTTCTCTTTGCAGTTCTCTAATATATTCGCAAACATAGTTTAAATATGACAAAGCTAAATTACCACAGAGTAAAATATGAGTTTCGTATATTTACATTACATCACATTTTGAGGGGGGCTCCCCTGATACATTTACAACATAATACAAAACATGAACAAACTAATTGTGTACTTAATTTTTCATATATTACACAGCAAATTTTTATTTCTCTAATTCTATCACTGTTAAATAAAGTGCAACTGAACAGCTCTTTAGGATTAATTTTTGTATGAATAAAGACTATGATTCTGAAATGCTGTACAAGGTATCAAAGTAATAGTTTGATGTATATATTATTGAATTTGTACCCTCCATAGTACTTTATGGTCTCAATTTTTAAAACAAGGAGAAAAAATGAGTTCTCCAAATTTGATAATCAATGAGATTGCTGAAATAAATTAGTATAGACTTTTTTTTTTTTTAATAAATGAAGAAACTGTCACCTAAAGAAGCTAAGCCCCCTGGACAAGGTCACACAGTTAGTGTTGCAAAGTAAAAAAGCTTAGCTTTTCACTGTATAATCAGACAGACCTGGATTCTAACCATGTCTTGTTGTATCTGTTACAGTATCTTTCAGGCCTTTGTCAAAAAGGGCATAACAATAACTATTTCACATGTTGCTCTGATGAATTAGTTAAATAGAGAATGCATCATGGTAAATCAAAGGATGATAAATATGTGACTTCCTATACTTATTAAAGAAAGAGATATATACAAACCCTGGTTTCTTGCTTTCTTGTCCACAACTCACCAACACGACATTCAAGATTCAAAACCTATATGCTTTGACTATGTACAAGATTCAAAAAATATATTCTTCCCATACAGTTCTGAAACTCATCCCAATACATGAATCTCAGAAAAGCAATTAGCATAATTAACTATTCTAAAATGACTTTTATTAGGCTTTTCCATTCTAATGGATCTAATCATTAGCCTCAATTTCTTTTTGCCCTAAATAAGGCTAATTTTATTTCCAACTGTGAAATTTTAATAAGATTAATGAGCAAGTGCACTTATCTTTATAAATATAATATACTGTTAAACTTTATATTAAAAGGAAAAAAGATTTTTAAAGTTAAGTAAAATGTTTCACCGTGATGACCAAGTGGCTCTTTTCCTGAAAAATTAGTTTGGTATGGTGATTTAAAAAAGGAAAAAAAAGCCAGATTGTTCTTTTTTCCAAATAAAACATATTTAACTAGGCCCTATAGGACAAAAGTGCTTTCAATTCTATTAGGGAAACTGTACTTTCTCCTAACCCAAGGAAAATTTTCACATCACTTCTTTTTAATCTTCTTTAATTATGCATTGATATTAATTTATGAAAGTTTTATGAATGATTTTCTTAGCTATCAAAGTCTCTAAAATTATGTCCATATGGAGACAAATGTGGAATGGGGTGAGAAGAAAATTACAGAAGAGCTGGAAAAAGTCTTTTAAAGTCTCATTACTGATATATACATTTTTTCCCATTTTTTTCTATTTCCTCCCAAAGAGAAATCAATTACTTTTATATAGCATTCCTATGATGAAGGGCCTCAGATATTTTTACTTATGTTTTGCTAACCACAAAACTCAACCCCAGGGCTTTCACTACTGTGTGAAAATATAACTGACATGCAGTATGCATAGTTGTCAAAAGTAAATGGAAACATCTACCTAAATTATACAGGACAAAAATTAAGTTGGACCCAACAATGACTTTTTCTTTAGTATTTAATACAATAACATTTCACCCTCTACAATCAAAGCCATTTGTTAAATGTCCTAAGATTGCTCACCACCAAGATACTCTAACACTATTAATTGAATAACAGCAAATAAAAATGTTATAGAGATTAGAAGCATTGTCAAAGTTCCAGATGAATTAAAGGCGTACAATAACAAATGGCAACTACAATAAAACTACCTACATTCTCTTCTTTCCTTTTCTGAGAGGTTCAGAGAGGAAATGTACATTGATTTAAGCCATGTGGGAGAAAGCTTTACCATTCCCCAAAAATATAAAATAGGATTTTGACCTCCTATAAAGCAAGCATTCATGTAAATACTCAACAGTAAAATCTGTGGAAGGAAAGAGAGTCACAGAATATTCATAAGGTAATACCCTATCTCCTTATTGATCAAAGGAGTAAACAGGTATCCCTTTGGAAACTCAGAACCTGTTTCTCCTGAAAGAGACGTGCTTGCTTCAGAAAGGTAACAATCACAGCCGCCATTCCTCATTACTGAAATTTGGTTTTAAGTCAAAATCAGTTCTGAGTAAATATTATCATCCCCTACTTCCAGATGAGGAAACTAGTTTGAAGATCCTGCCTTCTAATCCAATGACAATTAAAAACGTGCAGCACAGAACAGACACAGATTTCAAAGGTCTGAGTCCAAAGTCCATGTCTTTAATCCAAATATCATACTGTCTCCATATTACCAGCACACTGGCAATATAAGCTATTCCTTCTTAACATTCCATCTTAGTATCAAAAGAGCTAAGACAAACATGGAATTATTTCTTGGTTTATCTGTAATGTCTAAATGTGGACTCTGGCTAGGTTGTAATTAGAGTAGAGAATTACTAAAGAAATATTAGTATCCATTTTAATAAAATATAAGTATGTCTTACCTTTTTCTGGTTTATAGGTGTTTTTTTTTCCTTAGTCATGTCATCAATTCAACTATGAAAACTAATATACACCATCAGGGAACAATGGAAGAGAGGTGGAAAATTCTGCTACCCACATTTGTAACTCAGTGCTAATGATTTTTAACTATGAGCATCTACATACACATATACAAAAAAAAAGATGCTCCATGGAATTTTAAAGAATTTCCAGACCCTCTGCAGACCATATATTGGCCCCACATGGGTCAACGTATAACCCTGCTTTACTGATTCCTAAAAGTACAAAGCAAATTATTATTATGAACTTATCCTTTAACATTTTCAGCCTGGCTCAGAGTCTCAACTCTTCTTCTCTCCAATGATGCACTTCTTAATCATCTCTTGTTTGAAATACCACTGCTCTCATATCAGTCACACTCCACCATCAAGCCCACATTTAACATCTAGGTAGGTAAAATAGTGGCTGTTACCTGCTGCTGACCCCAGGAGTTTGCTTCTTGCTAAGGTACGTGCTTCCCAAAAAGACAAAAAACAACCTATTGAGAAACTTGACAGGGATACCTTTCAAGGGACAGGATGCCTGAAGTATGAAGTAACACCATGAAATCAACCCTGATTTTTTAAAAGTCACCTAATTAACAAACTAGGGTCTAAAAGTAAATTCTAAGCTCTCTTCACACAATCCCACTTGTCCTATAATAGTATGGTTTGGGTTTATGCCTGACCAATTCTGAAACAAATTTTATTCAGAAACCTCTAATGTTCTATTGCATATTATGTATAAAATCTAAGTTTGGTTTGACTAAAATTGTTTGATCATCTTTCCTTTCACCTCAGCTTAAATTAAGCCTGGGGGTTGGGGGGGGCATAATCCTTGTTACCAGTTTACAGCAATGATATTTTTTAATCTACCAATGCATTTGGTCAAACTCAAACAGCTCTCAAATACACTTGTTTAAGATTCCTTGGTCCTTGATCAAGTTTTGACCCAATAATGAGAACAAAAGTTCTATACATGCAGTGATAGACAAAACCATGTATTGAGACTGCTCATGAAGAGTTCTTTTGCTTATGATAATTTAATAAAGTTATTCACGATGAAATATGATTATCCCAAATGGCAGCAATTCACTAAACAACAACCACAAAACAGAAGATCCTGCTATATTTTTTAGCTTATTTCCTTACACATTATATTTGTGAAAAACAGATGGTGACTCATCATTCTACAATCTACTCTCTGTATAGATAGTTGAATTCAGAATATTAATGATTCAAGAAAGACAATGACATTGTTGAAGCCAAGAGTCACCTTCTTTCTTGAACTCTCCCAATATTTGCTATACATAACCAACCACATTCAAGAGTAACAGCACATCTGTGATATATGCCATCTGTTTAATTTCATTTTATTTAACAAAACATAAATAAAAACATTTGTACAGTGTCACACAAATATTTTCTGAAAAAGAAAAAAGAGTAAGAAAATGTATGCTAAAAGAAAGAAAATAAATTGTATTTATCAGAAGCGCCATAACAAGAAGAACAAAAGTATAAATACTCTTCTGGAAATTGCTTTTTGCTTCCTACTAGATAGAGTGCATAAAGCACATTAATGAAGAAAAACCTTTGCAGCATGCTGGTTTCTTATCAAATTGTAGTACAAAAGTGGATTTATAACTACATTTTGTACCATCATGTACCTTTCATCTTATAAATATTTTTGCACTTATTATACTTAAAAATCCAAATGTGAAATCATTTCACACTATTTACTAGACCTCACAAACTTATAAACAATGTATCCTTTATTTTAAAAGATTGGTTTCCATTTGAATGCAATGAATGAATATTCCTTATGACAATATACCAAATACCATTTATTGTACACTTTGAATGGATTGTATGCTTTATTAATGTTTCAATAAAATTGGTTTGTTAAAAAATATATATAGGGAAGCGGCTGTGGCTTAATCAGTAGGGCTCCCGTTTACCATGTGGGGGGCCCCGGGTTCGGTTCCCGGGGCCTCCTGGTGGGGGCGGGCCTGCCCGCACGGCGTGGTTGGCTGACCCAGCGAGCGCAAGCAGCAAGGGGGGGATAAATGAATAAATAAATAAAATCTCTAAAAA